>VWYI01020257.1:0-278772 GCA_013399455.1 Anthoscopus minutus
TGGCTCTGGGTGGGATTTAGTGTCCCTTCTGACCCAGGCTATTCTACACTTCTGTAAGTTACATATTTAAATATATCTGCATATCTGGATAATTAAAATATAATTAAATGAACATTATAGTCCAAAACCTATTATTTTTAGACTGATATGTCCAGGTTTAGATGCTGATGCAAATGATTCAGGATTTACTTTGTCCCTCCCAAATGCACTGCACTGAATAACTGATGAAAGGCACATTTTAAATAATACAAGTGGCAGGAGGAGGTTTGGGTATCACTAATGCAAAGCAACCCAGCACCACCTCTCATTGTTTTGGTGGTATTTGCACAAGGGGAGAAACAGCTCTGTAAGCACAGAGAGTTGATGTGAGTGATTGCTGAGCACATTTGAATAATTAATTCCACAAATAAGTGAAGTCTGTTTTAATTTCACCTTAGACAGCATTGCTGTCTCAGTGAAGGAAACTGCAAACTCTTCTATTACCGTACCCAACACTGACACTTTGGAAACATTACAGAAACAGCAGGAAAGTAATGAAAAATATATATAGTGCTGAAACTTCTGAGCTACCCAAAGTGCTCCTGAAGATGCTGCAGATAATCTTTAGGGAATAATCCAAACAACTCTGTCGTATAAAGTTACATTAGATGACTGAACATCACGCTGTGTAGAAAAGTCATGCCCAAAAATGCTGATCAGTTCAATTGGACATGGATTTGGTTCCAGTGCCTCAAAAGGCCTGTAAAGAACAGCTTAGTAAAGAAAAATAGGATGACTAAAGCCACCAAAGTGATCATGTTTGCATGTTTCAAACAGCAATGTAATGGAATTATTTATCTGTGAAGGAACTGCTAAGAGGATCGGGGGAAAAAAAGAATTTGGAAACCTCTGTTTTCCTTCAACTCAGATAAAGCTGGTTTGTCCTGTATTTTGACTTCTCAGAAGTTTCTGTAAAGGCCTTTAGCATCATGGCTAAAACCACAACAGTGCATGCAAAACCCCAACCTGTCCAGATTTTGGTCAAGAAGGATTTCATGCCCGCAGAGTAGCTGAGGTGCCCACTTCTGAATAGGGAATGTTTCTACATTTTCCAGCTTCCCAAAAAAAGATTTTGGGACTCACAATTTCCAAACATGGGCACTTTTCTTATTTGGAGAGGTATGATTTTTCTTCCTCTCCTTTCTTCCAAAAGAAGTAGAGTTCATGTTGGGAAATTGTACATATTTTGGGGAAAAGCTTCTTCACTAGAGCAAGTCCTGCTTCCAGAGGGGAGAGAACCCACTTTTGGAAAAAATGAAAATATTTTCACCAGCATGAAGTCACTAATGCTATTTCTCTGATGCCTGAGAATTCATGGCCCTATTCAAGTTTCAAAAGAAGAGTATCTGGACACACCACCCATGAGCTATTTTTATAAGAGAAAAGCTGCATTTTCTTATGAGATCTTGGCATTTTGAGCCAAAAGGATTTAGAAACTGATTTATTATTATTATCATGTCAGGTAAAGATATTATTCCTGCCACTCTGAAATGTTGCACTTAAATACTCAGATTATACTGGGAACCCTTGTCCTTTTTCTGAGCTGAGACCTTTGGCATTTCTCTGAGATCAAGACACATAAGCAAAGGATGTTATAAACCTGTAACTGAGTTGTCCCAGCCTAAAATATATTCTGCAAACACATCTCCTGGTTCTGTAAGTAAGGTTACTACACAGAATCCCACAGGTTCCAGTATTATATGTACATAATAAAGCTGCAGATCTTATTCAATTTCCAGGTATTTTGTGAGGAGAGCTACTGGCATATCCTCAAGGGCCAAATATTTCATTCAAAGGCAAGGAGATATTATCATACTCTGAATAGATATAGTAGTTAGTTTGTACAGCATCTCATAAAAGGGTAATTTGCAGACTTGAAGGGAAAAAAAGAGATGCTTTAAGGAACACAGGGAATATTTATGTAGCTACACAAATTACTTGGTTGAGTATTATTCCAGAGACTTATTTTAGAAACTGAAATTACTCCTTACAATGTAACTTTTGCCATTATTATTATCTCTTGCACTTAAAGATATTAAATCCTTGCCTTGAAGTTTGGCTCTTGAGCAGGCAATTATGATTAAAGCACTGAATCTTCTTGGCCCCTTAATTCATCACAGCAACTAGCCAAATTCCACACGGAGTCTGGAATAAATAGAACTGGCCCAGGCAACCTCAGTGCAGCACAGCAAATCCAACCACAGGGTGAGCACATCCTTGTTTTTCTTTCAGTGACAACATCCCTGCTGCTTAAATGTTCATTTTTGGATCTCAAGCAGTACCTTGCAAATAGCAGATGAATCAGGTTCTCTGGAAAATGAAGTGATTTTCCCATTTTTCAAACCAATTATGAAAATAAACTTATTTATCACCATGAAAAAAACAGGTTAGTCCAAATTCCTCAGGGTGGTGTTTCCATTCCTTTTCTGTTTCTCTGTCTCTCAGAAGAGCATGGAATATTTTACCCTGAAGGTTGCGTCATTGAAAAACTGGAATTGGAGTTCGGTGAATACAAGACTGAGATGCTGCTGCTCACACAGGGAGGCAGAGGGGCTGCAGGACTCAGGGTTAATATGTTCACTTTAATAATCAAGTTAATGAAGGCCATTGCTTCAGACAGGATGTGCCTATCACGATTGTATCTTATCTATCTTTCATACATATAGTCAATATACAATGATGCTGAACATATCTGGGCAAATATAGCTAATTTTTTACCCTGAAAGCAAATCAATAACATTTCCTTCAGCAGGTCTCAGTTAACTCGTGGAAACAAGGGGCTGGCAACACAAAACCGGGACTTCCTCCCTGTCCCTTCTAAACCATATTAAGATTATTGCTGAGCCTCCTGTGACACCTCTGCGTCATGAAAAACCCAAGAGTGGCTCTGAAGGTATTATTGAAAAGGAGGCATTTGCTCTGCATGAGGCATTTTGGAAGATTGGGATGACCCCAAATGGTTTTTGATCAGCTTCCAGTGTTTCACAGCCCGGGAGGCAGCAGGAGCTGTCCAACCACACACAGGCAGCAAAAAAACCCCACAAAATCTTCAGCCTGCAGGGCAAGCAGGAAAAGTCTCCCCAAAAATACCCCTAATTTTCATGGGAGCATGGATTGGGAACCTGTGTCCTGGGCTGCAAATCCTCTCTGAACATAGAGGTGAAACAACCCCAAAATTCAGGTGGTGTCAGGATCTGTGCCAGAGCATGCATGGGATGCTGGAGAGCACAGCTTGGGGAAGTGGCTGGACTGAAACCCAACAAACTAAAGCTGCCTTCACACTTCTCCTCTCACTGCTGTTTTGTTGGCCACAAACAGGAATTGCAGGACAGAAATTCTGACTGGAATTCTGTGAAAAACATGAAACAATGCCATCAATTGATAATGGCTGGAGCAGACCCATGAATTAATGACCACCATGAAATAATGACCACCATGAAATAATGACCACCTCCTAGGGAAAACAAGGGATGACAGAAACAATCACTAGCAAAGGATAAATAGAAGGAATAAATTCATGGATAAATGAGAGCCATGGCTGGAGCCTTTGAGCTGAGCTCACATCCCTGGGTGGGCTTTGATCAGCAGCATCCCAGCCCTGGGAGTCTTTGCTCTGTCTCTTTTTAATGCCACATTTCTTTCTCAGCTTTTTCCTTGCTGAAAGACATCATGAGTTTGATCATTTCAGCACAGCAGAGACCCCCAAGCCATCCCAGCAAGCAGCAGAGGACCCATGGTGGGACATGCTGCTGATGGCCAGGACACAGACAATCTTCCACTCCTGTTCTCCAGTTTATGGCTCCAAAATGTCACAATTCCACAGGCAACAACACAGACATGCTGTAGGATTGAAATCCTTAGAAATCCCTTCCTGATGATCAGTGCACCCTGTGACATAATTATAATTTATTCTTTTCTCTGGGTTGTACTTCTCCTTGAGGATAAATAGAACCCTGAACAAACAAATAAACAAAACTAGAACAGGTTGCATGATCAAGGTTCCATATTAAGTTCCTGATAATTTCTTCCCAAGTTGCTCAAGTGGAAATGAGAATTCTTAAAAAAAAATTACAGCCCTGTGGAATTTACAGCCAACACATTATAGCACAAACACCAACAAAAGACAACCTGGCAACACTCAAGATATAGACACATTACAATAACAAAGACTACATTAGAAACCCTATGTGCTTCTCATATGTTTCACAAAAAGTGGGATGTGTGCTCACTGATCCCACATTTTCCCAGTTGTGGAAATTACATTTGGAAATATTAAGAGTTAAAGAGTACATTTTTTCTTCTTTAGGACTTGGAAATTGAGGACAATCTGTCAGCTGATCGGTAAATAATTTTTTGTCCATAGCAACCCAAAGCGACCATTATTTGACAAAATTCTCTCCAAAAATAACCCTGAATGTTGCTGGTCTCGCTGGGAAATGCTGCAGTTGCAAAGGCACTGACTTTTGGCAGAGGTTTCTTTAGTGATAAGAACAAAGAAACACTCATTAAAAAACCAAGCCAACAAACCAACCACTGTTAGGTAATTAAAAGAACGCTTGTTTTCTTAATTTTAACACTAAAGAGCTACACAGCACACTAAGAAAAACATTAAAATAAGATTTGTAAGGTGGTGAGTACTCAGAAAAAGGAAAAAGGTGTTTGATAATGGATCTGGATTAAAAAGTGGTGTTATCCTGCCAGCTGCATCCCATTGAGTTGGATCCTGTGGATTAAAAGTTAACTTAGAAATCTGACTTGGCTCCACCCAAATCGATAGAATTCCATTTACTTGCTGTGGAATATTGATAATCAGACTCATTACCTTGAAAAGAGCAGAAATTGATTCACCAGGCAGGAGGAGGAGCCAAACTACTCCCAGTCCTTGGAACCCTCCTCAGAGAATTTTTACGCATGAAGGAACCCAATAGATATTTTAATAACCTTAAAGTGAATAAAGTGAGGAAGCTTCAAAGGATTATTTCCCTGGTGAGGGGGAAAACTGGAATTTGGAAGGAAGGGGAAGAAAGAGTCAAAGGAGAGTCTGACAAAGTGAATTTTTGGAAACCAGTATAATCCAGAGGCTGCAGCAGATGCAAGCCAGCACAGCAGAGGAGAGAGGAAAGGGTTTGGCAAAGCCTTTAGGAGCCATTCCCCCAGCCAGGGATTCACATTCCAACCTGACTGTGTGCTGCTCCCAGGGACTGCCAGGTCACCAAGTGGTTTTTACTCCTAGCTAGGTCTAGGAAATAAATATTGGCACAGTTTGTGAGAAATATCAATATCAAATTTCACCTGCTGAGGAATGAAATGAAAGGTTAAAAACCTGAGGGAGAACGGGAAAGAGGAGTGGGAAAGTTGTAGTGCAAATATTGCAGCCTGGAATTTTCCCCAGCAAATTATTTGATGGACTTTATTTAGGTTCCATCTTCCAAAAGATGGATTTAAATCACAAACAGAAGTTATCATTTAAACCCTGAAAAGCAGATCTTAACTTAAATACAAAGTCAAACTAGACTTTAAAAATAGAGGTTTTTAACAGGGAAATGTGTCAAAAGCAGGTTAAATCCTGCCACACCATTTATTTCCCCATTTCCTTAACTCCTGGTGGGAAATCAGAATGGGAGTACCCAAGAAGATCCAGCTGCTCTGCAGTCTCCAGAAGCCCTTCCACATTCAGTTCCTACTGGACTATAGGATTTCAATGGTTTTGTCTTCATAAAGGCATTGGGAGTTTCTTTTGAGACACAAACCATTTACAAACCAAACATCAACATACAAATGCTATTGGTAATGCACAATTCAAGTGCCCAAAATCCAGCAGCAATTTCATTCAGAATATCCAACAGCCAGTTAAAGGGGAAGACCAGGGTAAATATTGTTGTCACTAATTTTGTCAATTAAACAAGAAATTAATCTGGAAAAATATAGAGACAGCACAAGGCTTTGATGGCTGCTTTAAAACCATGAAGCTCATGAGTTTTTGAAGAGAAAATAAAATCAATAAAACCTTCCCTCTGTGGCTTAAGCAGACTCCAGCTTTGTATGGTGGACTGCAAAATCTTTCATCATTCTAGCGAATTTTCCCTGAATTCCCTCTGAATTCCCAAGTGTCCTTGTGAACTGCAGACACAAAACCAGGCCAGCAGCATCCCCTCATGGAGCTCCCCCGTGCCAGAGGCAGGGATTCTCCCCAGCCCTGCTCAGTATTCCCCAGCTGTGCTGTGCTGCTCCTCAGGATAAGATCTCCTCTCCTGCCTGTACCAGCTCCGTTCATTATTCCTGGATAGATGACCTTACATTTGGTGCTATCAAACACATATTGATTGAACGCTCATCTGACAGCCTTGTAATTACTCAGGTCAGCCCATTTACCCTCTTTAAATAATGGCAGAGCACAAGCTTTCTTCCAGCCTATTGAAACTTCCCCTGCGAGCCAGGACTTATTAAAAATAAACATTAACGATCCAAAGAGTAGCTCAGATGGCTCTTAAAAATTTTAGGTGCCAGTTAGGCAGACTTACTGATTTAACAGAGTCTGATGAGGAGCTGCTGTTTAACTGCCTCTTAATCACTGCTGGGAGATAAATTATTCCCTCCTATGAGGCTGCAGCATCACCCTCCTCCCTCCCAGCAAGAGGAGAGAGGCACCAGCAGCCCTGATCCCCCTCAAAATGGGCTGGTGCACTTCTCTCCATTCCTAACACACTTAAAGAACGTTATAAAATAAGTTTAAAATCTCTGATCATACATTTTTTCATGCTCTGTCTTCTCAGTCTCACCCAACTCCTCACTTCCATTCCCTGCCATGGGCTCCTGATCACCCCACTTGACATTTACAGACATTTTGCCACCTGACATTTTGCCAGGGACAGGAGAAGGGTGGATGAATTTGGGGAGCTGGATTGTTTTCTTCATTGTGAGATTGGATCTTTTGAAGTACAGTAAATAATTTCTTTTTTTTTTTTCCCCATTGGCATAAACCAGACACAAAGTGAGTGGCCACTGGTTTTCCATGCATTGATCAATCAGTCTCTTGCTGTGGAGATGGGATCTAATCTAGAGCTCCATCCTGCTGGATGTGATGAACCTTGAATTAGGAAAATATCAGCCACAGTTTTTAGGAAACACTCAGGGCAATCTCCCACCAGCTGCTCCAGACCTTCTGTGTTGGTTTCCCAAAAATTCCATGGTTCTTCCCCAAGGAGCAGCTCCTTGCAAAACCAAAGAACATCCTGTGGGGTTTATTTCCTAGCAGCCATGGCCAAGTGTCCCGTCCTGCATTTCAGCTATCAGAAATCTGACCTGGAATGCTGATGGCTCATTTGTATTAATTGTCTGGGACTGCCAGGGCACTGCAGGCTGCTCCAAGTGCCATTTCCCTGGGCCTGCTTCCTACTTGCTGCTCCCAAAAGGGCACAAAGAGCCACTAATTGTTATATTCAATACTCTCTCTTTCCTGCAAGCAATACCAATTTAATTAAATTTACATGGTTTTAAGTGACCAGCTACAGCTCCTTTCATCTGTTTATACAGGTCACTGGAATTGATAAATCTCCATTTCATTGCTGACATCTTCTTTTAAGTGCTCCCTTATTCCCCTCCTGACCTTTTAAAGCTGTTTTCTACCCTTTCTGCCCAGCTGAGACTGATTGAAATAGAGGTTCTCTCTTTCCCTAGGAGGCAGGACAGCAATCCATAAACCCCCAATCCCATTGTATGCCATCACTGCCCAGGGATTTTCCTTAACACTTTGAGCATGACGTGTCTTTGAAGATAAAATTTAAATATTTCCCTTTTTTTACCCATTGAAATCCACTAGAGCCATTCCCAAGCTGAAACCAGAGCCTGCATTGCCATTACCCTCTACAGAAACCATCATTGTTGTCACTGTGGTGTCACCAAAACCTGGCACTGCTGGTGATGTCCCAGCACTGGGAAAAAGCTCAAATAACAGCAGAAAATTCTGCTGCTTTGAGCCCAAACCAGCCAGGATGGAGCTGAGGGCAGCTCTGCCTTCCTGGGCCACCAAGAGCCCTCTGCTTCCACTGCTCCAGCTCTGATCCTCCACCCACACTCCAGCACTGGGGCTAAAGCTGATCCCATTCCCTCTGCTTTCCCCAGGGCAGCCAGGACCACACTTTTACAATCCAGAAACCTGAAAATCAAGAGTGAAGGAGCTTAAAAGCTGCTCCAGCTCTGTGCCCAGCAGTGGATCTGGTGCTAGCTCAGCTCTCTGCTCACGCCCTGAGGCAGTGCCCAAACGCTCAGTCCTTGTCCAGGCTCCCATCCCTCCTGAAGCTGCCTGTCCTTTGGGAGCAGAGTTCCTGCATCCCTGCCACCCTGCACCAGCCTGGGAGCCGGGTCACAGCAGCACAGAGAGGGCTCAGCTCCCAGCACCAGCCCTTCAGAGCTCAGCACGTTGGCTTTTGAGGCTGGAAGGAATAAAAATGAAAAATCTTCCAGCTGCAGCAGCCCGAAGGAGGGAAGAGGAAGAAGCTGAGCAGCACAAGTCCATCCTCAGAGCCTGAGCTCAGGGAGCAGCTGGTGGTGGCTCTGCTGCCAAAGGCTCCAGAGCTGGGCAATGAGGGAATGGCTGGGCTGGAGGTGGAGATTGGCCTTGGAGGTTCCACACACTGAGGAGGCTCCTTGCACTGCTGTGGCTGCCCCTGATCCCTGGCAGTGCCCAAGGCCAGGTTGGACATTGGGGCTGGGAGCAGCCTGGGACAGCGGGAGGTGTCCCTGCCATGGCAGGGGTGGGATGAGATGAGCTTTGAGGTCCTTTCCAACCCAAACCATTCTGGGATTGCACTGCCACCACCTGAGACTTCCATGGCTCCTTGTCTCTTACAATTAACAGGAACAACATTTTCTTGGGCTGTTTTGACACATTTTTTGTAAGATTATATGTTTGAATTTTTCTTTTTTTTTTTCATGAGGGAGAAAATATCAGCAAGACTTATAAATCACTTTTATCTTAAGGTGTTAAAACATTTTTGCAAAGGGTCTCTGGCCTCTTTTTCCTCACCAGTAGGGGATGATTGTCTTCAGAGTGCCCCATTAGCTCTGGAGGTGGGTTTGATATGGAGCAGACTGATTATCCCACTGCTCCACATGTGCTCAGTCACAGACAGAACCCAAAGCAGCCAAAAGGCAAATCTGGCCCAGTTTCTCCTCTTTCCCTCTGGGGAGAATTCAATCAAGAATTGATTAATGCTTGAATTCTCATCAAGAATTAATAAGTTCCTGATGTGGTGAAAATGAATAGTCTCAGGGAAGCAGCTAAGCGTGTTGTTTTGTATGAGGGGAAAGAAAAAAATCCCGTATGTTCGGCAACTCTGATGCAGTGGTGAAGTTAGAGAGGGGGAATTCTGAATTCCGTAACTCCTTATGATATTTTAATAATCTAATGAATGGATTGACTGAAGGCAAACTCTCTCTTGGGCTGCTTCTGCCACTTCCCTCAAGCTTAGGTGCAATTCTTAAACTCCACACAAACACATCAGGTGGGGAGCACTGGAGATATAGCAGCTCCTCACCACCACCAGAGAAAAGCCATTCCTTGTCCCCAGAAATGTGTCCCTATGGGTTAAAAGTAAGAAAAAGCATAAACCACAATCCTTTCTCATCAAAACCCTCCTCAATATATCTGTAAAGATTGAATAAAATGAGACTCAACAGGTACTAATAGTGATAAAGGTAAGAAATATAGTGACCTTTTTTATACTTCCTTTGATGGGCCAGAGAGCTAAAATACCCTAAAAAAAGAAGAAGAAAGAAAAACCCATGATGCTTTAAGACTAATTGAACCAATAATCAAAGGCTGTCTCTAATTCCTGGACCAGGAGGTCAATTACAGAAATAAATCTGACAGCAGATAGATGGGAACAGTGTGCAATTACCAGTTAAAGACTTGATAATTATGGCAAGAAGTAGTCTCCATCTTCAACAGCAGCAAAATCCATCCATTCTTTGCAGTTATTATCTTGATTAGAAGAAAAAATGGGTTCAGCTCTGTCTCAGGCTGACAGAAAGTTCCAGGTACAACAGGAGCTGAGAAGTGGCTGATGAAACAAGCCCATGGAGATGGAAGCTTCCTTAGCTGGAAACTTCCATGGCAGATGTGAGAAAAAGTTAATATTCAGCAAGGAGAGATGTGGAAAAATTTAAACTTGGATAGAATAGGACAGAGAAAGGCGTATGGTGGGAACCCAGGACATCCCTGTGCCAGCCCTGGCTGATCTGAGCCCAGCCCAGGGGGGTTTGGAGCCCTGGCAGGGGGCTCAGAGACCCTGGCATGCAGCCAGAGATCCCTGTGACTTTGAGTTTGAGCCATGGAACAAATTACCAGCACTGTGTGAAGAAGTAAAAGTCACAAAAGTGCAGAGTTAGAATTCTTGCTATGGTGAGCTGGGAGGGAAGATGGAGGGAACTGGGAATTGTCCTGTCCTCCTTCCTTCTTCTTCCCAGCCTCCATCTCTTGGGTGCTGGTGGCACTTTGGCATTGGTGTAAGGTAAAGGGACACAGTCTGACACAGGTGACAGCTATTGGAAAGTAACTGTAAATAAAGTATTTGTAGTTTATAGTATAAAAGAGAGCACCAGCCCTGGGGGAGGGCAGAGTGCCTTGGTCTGCTCTGCTGAACAGAGCTTTGCAGGCCAGGCTGAAAATGTTTTCTGATAACCAAAAATAAACAACCTTGAGAGTGAAAGCCAAAGACTTCAGACTCGTTCTTGGACAGCTGGGTTGGAGAAAAGAGACTTTTTACACATCTTGGGGTCATCTTGAGCACAGGAAACCCCGAGAACATATTTTTATGAGGTTTGCCAAAATGAGTCCAAATATGGGCTTTTCATATATTTAAATGCTCAATTTTGAAAGGCAGAGTCAGTGAGAGAGTAACAATCCTGAATATTTAAAGAATTAACACATTCTTCTTCTGTTCCCCCGTGGCATTACGTAGTCAAAAGGAAGAGGTTTTGTGACTATTTCTTTTTTAAAAGAGTGGTCTGCAACGTAAAACTCTCAATAAATCAGATTAAACCTGATGACCTTTATTCCTTGACATAGGGTGTACTTCTATTTTTTCCTTATTGGAATAACCTGAAAGCACAACACTTGAATTCTTCCTCTTATTCTTAATTCTGTAATTCTGGGACTCCAGGAGCTGGGTAGTTCAGAAAAGCTGAATGCAGGTAAAGCCAAGGAGATGCTGCTGCCTTGGGAGAGTGAAAATCTTGGCAGGAGAGTGACTGAGCCCAGCAGAGGAAAACAACACCCAGAAAAATGGATAAAACCTGGGACAATAATCTGCAGCCTTGGAGTCATAAAAAATACAGTAAATAAAAAACTTTTCAGGAAATATTTTCTGAGAAACCAATCAATAAATTTTATTTTCTCAACAACTGATGGTTGTGGGAAATAAAACAAAGGAAATATTTCCAGGAGACAATTTCCTCCTCAACTCATCCTCATCCTGATAAGGCAGCAATGACAATGAGCGGCTTTAGCAGCTTCCATGGTGTTCCCCCATCCCTCAATGAACTATTCCAGAGCTATTCCCACTCCACTTGTCAGTGCCACTTCCACATCCCTCTGCTGACACTCCTCTCTGCAGCAACCGTTTTTCCTCAAGAACTTTTTCTTTTAATGAGGTGAATTACTGTGTCAAATGATCTGATTTCACTGCATTTTATGTAAATTTATTTACTTAGTGGTTTCTGGGCTCCATGCCGAGCTTGGAAAATGTACTTTTCAAAATTATAAATAATTAACCAGAGCTCCTGCACCACTGAAAGTTGTTACTCCACTCTCATTTTAAATAGTCCAGGAATTTTTTTTTTTTTTAGTGCATGTTTCATATAAATTGCCACTTAGGGGAAAATAAATGTTCAGAATGGTGACTGCCTGAAGTCATAAAGGCTTACACACAGCGAGGTGATTTTTATTAGAAACTACATTTATGCTTTTCATTATTTAATAAATAATCATATAAAGAACTCATTTCAAAGTAGCAGCAGCCTGATGTGTCCAGCCACCTGCAGAGATGCACAGGAGGGAGCAACACCAGCAATTCCCAGGGTAAATCCCACCCCAGGACCAGGTTTAGGCAGGTTCCCACACCAGTAACACACTGGGGACGGCCTGAACTCCTGCCCAGATCTTCTCTCCATCACCAGAGGAGCAAGTGGGAACTTCTTTGGACAAATTATATTCTTTCTTAAAGCAAAACAACAGAAGTTTTTTTTCTTTTTTTTTAAAGTACCAAGTAGGCTGGAAGCTTGGACACCTCAATCCATGCTAAATTCAAAATCCCAGGTGCACCTGACAAGGAAATACAACTTCCCCAAGGAGATGAGGGAGGTTACAGGTGATGAGAAATATGCATGGAGGAGAAGCAGCAGCCCCAACACAGCAGAGATACAAAACAGGCTGGAACTTTTCCAAGCCCAGGAACAGAGGAGTTGAGGGATCAACACAGATAAATCCTGATAGAATCAGGAGGGGAAGCAAACAACAAAACTTGTGCAGGAGAGGCAGCCTGGCTGCCTTAGGGAGAGAGAAACTTACTCCAGAAGAAAGACAGCAGAGCAGCCAGGTCATCCAACCAAGGGAAAACTGGGAAAATCCAGCCCTGGTACAGAAAACCCTCTTGGGAGGGATCACAGCCCCCCAGATCTCCTCAGCAAAGTCTTCTGACATTCTCTTCCAGGTAAGGCAGCGCCAAACCCTTGTTGCCAGCGCTGGTTATTCGCACCTGATCCACCTTCCCATGGGGCTTCCAGCAGCTCCAGCTCCATCCCCAGCCCAGGAAAGGTGTGGGAACCAAAACCTCTGCTCCTCTTCCCACCTGAGGAGCTGTAACACCAGCACAGAGCTTCCCCATTCCAGAGCTGAGGGAAATTCACTTCTGAGCCATGAATATAATGCCATCCCAAAGCGGAAGGAAAATCTGATTTTCCACCAGGATAATTAGTGAATTACCTCCCATAGTCCATTTTCTGCAGGAAGAGCAATTAGGAATGACCCAGTTCTGGTCCTGTTCCAGCCACAGCCGCCCCTTGCTTCCCACCCTCCCACTCTTCCTCACATCCCTGCTTCTCACCCCCATCCCAGCTGAAGCACAGCCACCAAAACCATCGATTTTTAGTTTTAAGTCAATAAACCACTGCAAACAAGTTTTGGGATTCACAAACAAAACCAACTGGCAAAAGAAAAAAAAAACCCCACCCAAACTCAGGGTATGGCTGCCTATTTTCTGGTTTGAGATATTCCTGCCCCAGTGTTCCAAATAAATGGTGAAGAGCATGCTTCTGGGCTGGGAGGGATATGAAGCACAGAAGTCCAAATTCTATGGGAAAAAAAAGAAGATTTGAAATGCAGAGTGGTGTTTTTTTACAGAAATGCCCATTTCTACATCCAGGACATGGGGTGGGGTAGCTCTCCTTGGTGGGTTTAGCCATGTCATGTGAGCTTCAAGCACAGTAAAAACAACACCCAAGTCTTGTTAAATGAGGCTTAGAAAGACATTTCAGCAGAGTGAGACTGCTGGTGTTGCCCTGGGGGTGACTGAGGGACTCCTCTGCCTTCCCAGCTGATTAATAGATGCTGAAGTGGAAACGTGATGACATTTCTTTGTGAGACCAAAGAACAGAGAAATGTTGGAGCATTAGAAGGAATGCTCTGCCCTCAAAACAGGTCTAATAACAACTTTGTCCCAAAATCAAAAGATCAAATATTTTCAAAATTATACATAATTAACCAGAGCTCCTGCACCAGTGGAAGTTGTTAGCTCACTCTTATTTTAAATAGTTCAGGAATATTCTTTTAATGCATGTTTCACATAAATTGCCTCTTAGAGGGAAAAAAATCCTGTATTTTATCCTTAAACTTCTGTGAGATCAGTTCCCACACACCTGGTGGCAGCAGCACCTTTATTCTCACTCCAGTGGAGCACATGATTGTAGGACTTTCTCCCTTCCATTGTGCTGCTGAGAAAAAAGTAAATCTGATCATTATTCCAGGATATGAATTATAATAAAACCTTCTTGGGATGTCCTTGATGGCTCCCTGAAAGGTGAATTCCTGTTAGCACAGGCTGGTAGCACATTCCCACTGAGGGTATTCAGTTCTTGCAGGTGAAGAATGCATTTAAAAAGTCCTGAAGCCTTCCTGCTGAAGTGAAGCAGTTAAAAACATGTGGCAAAAAAAGGGAGAATTTTTTTCACTGAAATACAGTGAAATACACTCAAACAGCACAGAATATTTCAATGAAATACACTAAGAACAGCACAGAAGCCACACCAGAATCAAAGCTGCTGCTGAACACACCTGAGTGTCAATCATTCAAATCCCTGTTAAATACATTAAAAAATGGATTTTGCGGCAATATCAGCTGCCATGGATCTGTTTGCTGTCTTTTAATGAGTCCTCAGTTCCAGGTACCAGGAGGGTGAATTTGTGTTCACCTGCAGAACCTCCCCCATGGACAGACAGAGTAGAATTAATCGTGGAACTGAGTATTGGTGATGGGGAGAGGGAGTAACAAAAGAACCAAGGTATTTTCCTTGGCAAACAAAGGCCATTTGCTGAATTCCTATAAAATGGACATATAGAGATTTCAGACTTTAGGCACAAGTGTAGTTTTCCCAAAAAAAGAAAAGAAAAAACAACAAAAAAAGTTAATTTTTGATTTGTGTTTGCCTGGATATTTATAAAATTACCAATATTTTCGTGATCTTTAATGAAGAGGAGTAGAAACTCTGTGCTGGGAGGTTTTGTGCTGGTATCAGGGCGAATGAAGCCTGTGAGAGATGCTAACAATGTACAGGTGATAGTTTGGCCCAGGAGAGGATCACATGGAATCAGTGAGGAATTTCAAACCTGCTGTTTGCACCTCAGCTTCATCTTGCTGTGGTGTCATATCCAGAGGGCTGATGATCCATGGTGTCCAAAAATCCCAGTGAAAGCCAAGGGCAGCTCAGCCTTGGTGTGAAACCAAAAAATCCCCCACAAGTCACAGCCTGGAGAGGGCTGTGAGTCACAATTAAATCAGATTCCCAGCAAATAAACAGTGTCAAGTGAGAAAAGAATCAAACAAAACCCCCAAATCAAACAACAGAAACTTGCTGACTGCAGCAAAGGCTTTTGAAGATTACATCAAGTCAAACTTTTATTAGCAAAGTTGTATTTCATGTAAAACGAAAATATCTTTTCAAACCATACGTGCACATCTGCGTGGTACAAACAGCAACTACAGTACAACACGTTTCTCTAAACTTTAATCAATGCACACTAACATTTAGCTCCCAAAAAAGTAACATTGTGATGGTGACACCACATTTGCTTTGATCTTTTTCTCATGAAATTACAAAGTCTCTTGTTTAAAGTCAGAACCATAATAATAAAAAATGAACAGACAGAATGCTTTGGCTCAAACCCCCCGAGGGGCTCCTGCCTGAAAACAGAACAAATCAGTGCAGATCACTTGAGATTTGACATGAGAGGTCCAGAGCTGCAATGTAAACACGTCCTGCTACTCCAGCGTGGTTTGTACCTTTATTTTTTTGTCATAAACACTGACAGAGATGCAGCTGAGGGTGTGATCCATTGGCAAACAAAGGGAATTCTCCATGAAGAATTTCCTTTCTTTTTATCTGTTCTTACAGGTAAGCAAAATATCCCAAATACATTTCTCATCTGCAAAATAATGGCTGTGAAAAATGATGAGGTTTCCTCTCAAAAGCTCAGGGAGCAGTGAATGTTATTTTAACTTTTCTTTACAAAATGTGAAATCACTGTTTAAAAACCCCACCTTTTTATTATTTTTATTTTTTTTTAAAACAGAAAGATTGCACTACTATTTGTTTTCATGTCACAAATAATATTGGCCTGAAAGCTTTGATGAAAACCTCTCGTGCACTGGGTTGGAGCCATTCAGTCAATGGAAGCAGTTACCAGGAAAAGAGCTACTCACTGGAATTTGTGTAACATGAACACAGCAGAACAAATATCAATCACTAAATGATTTGCTAATTAGCTCCATTTAAGATATGAGTTACAATGAAGGTTTTAAAAATTTTTTTACACATGGACACACGATTTTATCCAGAGAGGGAAAGTAATTTTCTGATTTGATTCATTCCTAATTCTGCTCTTCCCAAAGATCCAGCCCCAGCAGGGCATTGATGCCCAGTGCTGTACTTTGTCCTGCTAGAGTGCAGAGCCATGAGAGTTTCTGGAGATTGGATCCCCTAATTTTGCCACAGAGGGAAGCTGGGGTTGTTTCTGCAAGTTCTTGATAATTTAATTACACCTATATATGTGTGTGTATATATATATAAATTGGAGAAAAATTAATCCACACCAAATCAATATCGTGCTGCTCTGGGAATCCGAACAGCTCCCTTGAGAGAAAGGACAGAGGGGTTTTTTTTCCATTATTTAGGAAGAGCTGATTTTATTTGTTTAATCTTATGCACAGTCAGAACTGCACAATTTTTTCAGCAAGACCCGTCCCTCTCTTCTTCCAGAGGCTGCTTAAATCCCCAAACCTGGATCTGTGGGGCCAAGGAAATGTCTCTTCCCCGATGGCTGGAATTACATCCTGGTTTGACTTGGATATCAAATCTGAAAGTTCCATTTCCCCTCTCACGCTTGTACTGAGGCAAAATGTGTCAGAACCAAATGGAACCCAACCATGGCATGGGATAATCAATAATTCCCTGTTCTGCTCCCATGGCTGACTCCCTCCTCCCAGCAGGCAGGCTGGAATTCCCTGCTAGGTGTTAATTAATGAAATCACCACTGATTTCCAGCAGCTAATTTTTAATAAACACTCCTGGCCAGAGAAAGAAAGAAAAAAAACAAACAAAAAAACCAAAACCAAACCAAAAAAAGTCCCAAACAAATCCAAGCAAAGATTTAGTACTTGATGCACTTTTTCAGAACAGGGTGTGATTTTTGGGGCTGTCCTGAGCAGGGGCAGAAGTTGGGCTTTGATGACCTTGTGGATCCCTCTAGAGAACTCAGTAAGTTCCATAAACTGCCATGCAGCTGGTGACACTTTTATTGAGCTACATGGTCACACTTTCTCTCACCTGTCACAGCCCAAGACAAAAACACAGCCCAGCTCCTTGAAGTGACAAAAAAGCTCCTCAGGAAAACCTCAGCTTGATCTGTTAATTTACTTTTGAAAGTCAATCTCCAAAAAACCATCAATGTCCTGCACTTTCCAAGTACCTTTATAGCAGAAAACAAAACCCCAATGCAGAGAAAAAAGGAAAATAAATGATTGGGGAAGAGAAAACAACTCAGGTGAGTGAGGTTTCCTGCGAGTTTGAGCCACTTATTAAATATTGATTGGGCATATTCCTCAAGAATCCAGGTTCCATTGCACATCTTTTCCTCCCTGTTTGATTTTTAAGTCCTGAGGCATCGTGGAACACCAACATTAAGATTTAAGGCTGCAAACTAAAATCTGAGTGGAAAAAGCAGTGCCACCAGCAGCACATCACAAACAGAAACATAGCCAGAGCTGCACGGGGATTTCTATCCTCTACTGGAGCATTTGGCACTCACTGCTGCGGTCTGAAATGGAGCAGAGAAATGGAACATTGGAAAAGGGGCATTTTCTGGGAGGAAGGCTCTGGTTTACCTGCAGTGACCCACAGGAAAATGTGATGGGTGTGTGCAGGCACAGCCCCCCAGCTCAAAGTGAGGGTTTGGGGGAGCCCACCTCAATTTCATTCCCTAATTTTCTAAGACCTTTGATCACTGCAGATGATTCCCAAAGAAAATAAATTAAAACCACCCCAAAACAAGCAGAAGGTTGTCACAAGCCTGATCAGTTCTTAGATTTTATCTGGCTTGGGCTGCAGCAGACACGAGTCAGCAGATAAAGATGCTGCTGGGAAATGTCTCTGTTGTTGAGATGACAATTTTTCACATTTCTCTAACTGTGCACTCCCTTCTTTGGAAAATTACTTTTTCTCCCCAAATTAAAAGGCTTTTGGACTTTTTTGGTGTTTGGATTGAATGAAATACAGAAAACAGAACTTTATCAATAATAAAAAGTGAATAATGTGGGTCACTGATATGGGATGGGATCATTTTTGACTGAGGGCAGATTTCCACTCACCATTTTATACTCATAGGCACGGTCTGAACAGGGCTTTTGAGGTGGCTGTTTGGGGTTCGCTTTTCCCAACTAGAAGTTACATCAAAAGCCCTTAAAAGCTCCAATTAAAACCCCAAAAAGAGGCACAGATAAGCAGAAGCTTGAGCACCAAAGGCTCCCGGAAACTGCCAAGCTCTGAGGAGCAGCCCCAGCCAGGGGGGAGCTGTGTGGGATCCACTGCCTTTCCACTGGGAAAAAATGCATTTCCTTGGGCTTAATTGTAGCCTTTGCTGGAAACTCAGAACCACGTGAGTAATTCTTGTTCCCTCTCTTTCTTCCACTGAAATCATGGAGGAGCA
The DNA here is from genome assembly GCA_013399455.1 of Anthoscopus minutus. Classification (NCBI taxonomy): domain Eukaryota; kingdom Metazoa; phylum Chordata; class Aves; order Passeriformes; family Paridae; genus Anthoscopus; species Anthoscopus minutus. The sequence goes on from VWYI01020257.1 coordinate 18,515, forward strand.
ATTTGGGGATATTTGCCTAATTGCTATCAGGATGCCAAACAGCTTTTAGGATCTATTCCTCCTGCATGAACTCTTTAACAACTTTTATAATGGGAGTGACAGGAGAAGTGAAGCCATGTGGATGCTCTACTCAAGCAGATTCAAAAATACAAATGCTGTTAAAAAGAGATTCGGGAGATTCCAATACAAAAAGACCAAAAACATGTGCTGTACAGCTCGGCTGAGTTAATGTGGAGAGGCAAAGAACCAGATTTAAACCAGCAGTCAACAAAATAGGAAAACAAACTCTCTACCATAATATTTTCTCTTTGTTTTTGTTTGTGTTTATTTAACAGCAAATAGGCTGAAAAGAAATGAACTCTTGAAAGCCAGGTAGGTCTAGTTTAGGTGATGCTTGATGGCGTGAGGTTTGGATGATTCCTATACACACAACTCCTTCTGCAAACTAATTTTGCTGGTCCAAATTCATATTGAGAAGCAATTCTACTCATTCCTACACAGCTATACAGACCCATGCTAGCAACATGTCTCAGTTCAAAATAAAACCAGGCTGCTCTGGACTTGTGCCAATATTAATATCATATGTACAACGTCTCCATGAAATGTTGGCTAGCTCACAAATATACAGATATGAGACAGACACCAAGGAGTTTGCTTAGAAATGCAGCTTGCAGCTGGGAAAAATGAAAAATATTTCGAGTGATGGTGGATGGGAACCCTGTTTTGCCTTGCCACAGGAAAGAGCTGCAGCTTAACTTATTTAAGGAAATAGTGCCAGCTACTGGGCAGCAGCTTCACCCACACTCTCCTGTGGGTAAAGCTGCATTTCTAATTATTGATAATTGAAGTCAGCTGTAACCACTAAAAGAGTTTTTTGGGTATCATACACAAAGGGGTTTAATTCTTTAGGAAAAATTATACAATGTATAGAATATATTTCTCTGGTGGTTTAAATTCTAATTGTCCTCGTAGTGTCACTTTGCAGAGTAACCTCTTTTTGGCAGTGCCATAACCTCGAGGTTATAACCAAGGCCATGAGGGAATTTTACACATACACCTGTGACAACAGGGCAAAAATACTACACAGAGAAACATATTCCATGCCTAAGAAACACCTGGAGCAGCAGGTAAGGATACACATGTACCACCGAGAAACTCTGGTTTGCTCAGACTAACACATCGTGTAGAATAAAGAATTATTCTCATTTATCGAGAAGAAAACACATAGAAATCAGGTTGGAAAAATCATCTTTTAGTGGCAGTGACTCGTTTTTGTATTACCTGGATGTCAGGATTTTCCTGACTTGCTCAACTGGCACCCTGCTCCCGAGCACACGTGGTACCTGTGGAGAGCTAACCAGGATAAATACCACAATTAAACACCAATCGTTTTAAGCGTGGAGAGGAAAAGTTGCCGTAGAGCTCCCAGTGCTTTCCACTGATCCTTTTTCCTTAGATCCAGAATAAGCTCCAATAAATGAACCATCTTCATTGAACATGCCATGCTCCCCTTCTCCATAATCTACCAGACTATCAGCACTTCCAGTGGCTTTAATGTCCCCGTTAAGTGACTGGAGGCTGCCTTTCAGCGGCTTTTCATCGCTGTCACTACAAAATAAAGAGATGCCTTTCCAAAAATCTGCCTTTCACTGGCAAGGGGAGGGGAAACTGCTCTTGGCTTGGGAAGGGAAGAGTGAGGGCCACGTGGGTGGTACAGCAAGGATGAGCTGACCTCTGGGTCCTGCCCTGGTGCCCCTCACACAGGTGATGTCCACACACCTGAGCTCCCCCCACAGGATTCTGTCATCATTCCAAGGAAGTAATTGCTTAATGGGCATTATCAATACCCATCTGCTTGGGGTTTTTTCCCTTTTTGCCTCGGGCACACAGAGTGGACAGAAAGGGAAGGGGAAGGAAAAGGGGATGCTGGAAAGGATTGGAGGGGAGGGGTCTGAACCAGCCACCAGGGCTGATGCCAACTATTTGGAACCTCACAGAGAGACACTTTTCATTTTATAAAACTCTGGACAACATTCAGGGCCTATTTATTTCTTTTTCCTTTCAGGGTGGGTGGATGAAGTGATATCACATCGGTCAGTCACATCTCACTGCTTTGGGAGCACCTCTTTGAGTTTAAATGACCAATAAAGATGCTTTTCCCCTTTTTTCCTGCTGTTATTTTATTTTACTGGAGTTCATCTCACTGAACTTCACCTCTGCTAAAGGGGAGGAACTGGGAAAAACCAAAGCAGAATCAACATCTGTATCTGCAGCCTCTGTTCAGAGAAAATTCCAGGAAAAAGGGTAAGAACTGGGAAAAACCAAAGTAGAATGAATGGCTGCATCTGCAGTCTCTGCTCAATGAAAATTCCATGAAAAAGGACAGGCCCACCACCAAAATTCTGGGAATAAAAGGAGAATTTTGCTGGCTATTTCCCCACATGGCACCACAGAAGAGGAACAAGAACAGTCTGAACAGGACATTTTGGGGGGATTGAGAAAACACTAAAAGATGATATAAAAAAACTAAATTAGGCCTCTGGATCGGGGATACAATTACTGAAGCACAGACCTTGCTGCTAATGCCAACTCAGAGTCAAACCTTTGGCAATTTTATCTAAGGAAGGACAGAGAAATTAACCTGAGCTTAATTTCTTCAGGGGGGACTCTATATGTGCATAAACAACACAGGAAAAATCACTACTTTTCTGCACAGGTCATTTCTCAGAAAAAAAAAAACAAAACAAGCTTGGATTTCAGGGGGGAAAGAAGGGGGTCAAAGTTATTAACCTCAGGGCTTTCTTACCTTTCTAAATATTTGTCCCATTAGAAAGCATTAAAAATTAAATAAAGATGAAATTATGCAGAAAAAAAAAAGCCCTACTCCAGTACAAATAATGTAGTATATATAAGTGGGATTTCAGCAGCAATTTAAGCCCTTAAGGGCAGCAACACCAGCTTTCCAGCATGGTTCTTATAATTATGTATTTTATTTCATATCACAATTACATATTGCTAGAAGTTTTAGTTATTTTAAAGCAGCCAAAGTGGTTATTTCAATTCTCCCACAGGGATTTCTGTAGAGAGATGTTTGGTTTTTTTAAATATTCTTTACCATATTCCAAACTTTTCTTTGTTTTCTTCCCCAAAATGACCATTCCCCATATTACATGATCTGGGTCTGAGTTTCAAAAACCCACTGAAGACACAGAATTCAATCTACTGACTTCTGTGGGCTTTTCAGCAGCACCCCAAATTATCATATATATTTACATTATTCATACAATGCTAATTAAAAAAAAAAACAAAAAAAGTGAAAAATAACCACCAATACATCAACATTTCCTTATATCCCAGCTTGGATGGATTGAAATATACTGGATATACCTTTATATTCCTACTCTTATCCACTCCTATGAGGTTTGCTTTGAAAACGAAAAACAGCATTAATTGCATGCCATAAAAATGTCCCGAATAATGATGGCATTTGGAAACAAACAAAACCCCAAGAAACACAAAGGCTCATGAAAGCAGGTCCTATTTACCTATATTCCCCAAAGATTTCATCTTTTATTGATTGAGCTTCAGGATCTGGATGCAAATCTTCTTTTTCTTTCACTGTGCAAATAAAATAAAGGACAGATCTCTGTGTTGTGTTCTGCCATGGATTTTTCTTTTCCCAGGGGCAATGGGAAAAGCATCTGCAATCACCTCCAGCCTGGCCCGGAGCTGGCTGGACATAGAGTTTGGGACCATTCCCTAATTTATTATAATAAAGTATTTATAGAATCATGGAAAGGTTTGGCTTGGAAGGGACCTTAAAGCTCCCACTGTCCCAGGCTGCTGCAAGCCCTGGCACTGAATCCAGCCTGGCACTGAATGTTTTCAGAGATAGAGCATCCACCACCTCTTTGGGCAAGCAGATTTCTACTTCAATACATTTACCCAAATCCTTACTCAGTGCTTGGGAAACGACAGAGATAATCTTTAGCCAAATATTCCACTGTTAAGCTGCCTGTGGAAGTTGTGGCCATGTGTCCAGCAGCAGTTCCCAGTTGGAAAGGGGGCAGGGAGTCCTGCCAGCAAGGATCTTGCCGGATTAAATGCTGGAATATTGCAGGAGTGCTGGGAAAGGCCTTTGCAGGCTCCACTCTCATTCATTAAAATCCCTTCCGTGGATATTTATCTAAAGCTACAAATCCTAATTGGATGTTTGTGCTCACGGCCTTGCAGCCCCCAGAGAGAAACCTCTGAAGGATGTTAGTTATTAACATGCGAACATGGGGAAAGGACAATAAATCCATTTACCTGAATATTTGCCTCCTTTATTTCTTCTGACAAAGCAGATCGTTAGCAGCAGCAGGGTGAGCAAGGCGATGGCGCACATCAGCCCGATGAACCAGCCCTGGGTGGAAATCCCCTCATAAATGCCAGCGTAGGCTTGGGGAGATGGGAGAGAAGGAAAAAGGGAGAAAATTAATCAGAGGGAAAGGGCAGCACCCCCCAATAACACGAACACATCACATTCCTCTCTGGATCTTAATGGAATCATGGCTGCTGATGGTGTTCAACGGCAGCGCGAGGCAGGAACGTGTCCAGAGTGTGACATTTGGGACTGGAGGGGAGCGTGCGGGACACAAGGGACAACACAGACACCTGGCAAGGTGGCTCTGAGAAAGCAGCTGACTCACAGGGTTAGCACCACACAGGAAAGCTGAGCACAGAGTTGTTAAGCCTCTCATGCAAAAGCAGTTCTGCGAAAGAGAGAGAGGTAAAAGTGCCCCCAGTACACGCAAATCACCAAGCTGGCCGCTTATGGGTTTTTATCACAGCTGCCCTCTCACGTTGCACAGGTTTGCAAAGGTTTGGGATTGTTCCAGGCTGCTGTAAAGCACAGGGCTCAGCCAGGAAGCTGGGATGTGTTTGTGCTGCCATGGGATTCAACTGCAAGGGCCAACCTCAACCCCAGAGCACGGAACGATGAGTTTGGGACACTCACACCGCACAGGATGGAACCTCAGCATCGATTCACATGGAAAAACAAACGTTCAGCACCTCGAAGGGCTTCGTGTCTCACCTCTCCCCCTGGTCTCAATTACATCTTCAAAAATGCTATTGTTATCCACCCAGTTCTTAGTCACTAGGCGGATTGTGTACTCAGTGCCAGGCTCAAGGGCCTCGCTGGGCTGAAACTTTGGGGTGGGCTTTACTGCGTCTGAAATCCTGCCGCTGCCTTTACCTACGGAATGCACACATTCAAGGCATTGGGGTTAATGGCATTCATGGACAAAAAGCCTAGGAAATGCACAGTTACAAATAACAGACAAGTACAACGCGTAATTTTAAACATTTGGCATCGAGGCAATCTGAGTTTCCAAAGCAAAAAACTACCGCCAAACATTCCCTCTGATTTTAAATGTTCCTTCAGATGAAATCAACAGCAGACTGGAGTAATCCTGATGTTTAGGAAGGGGTTTGTACATCTCTTCTAGGATGAAAGTTAATATTGATGGGGGATTATGGACGTGCTTTAACTAATGCGTGCTTAAAAACTTACAATTTGCAAACAGGCTTGCTTTGTATGGATAATCTGAGGTTTGATGCTTCTGCCATTGAACTGAACTCAGCAGGGAAGCACAGACAGCTTGTTAGCTGGATATGGATTCTTATATATCTCCCAGAAAAAAAATTAACAGCGGGATTTGTGCTTGCTTCCCTCCTGACTGTGATTTTCTGTGTCCTTTTAAATTTCACAATGCTTGCCCAAAGCACTGGTTTAGGAACAACTCAACAATTTGCCTGTCAATGGATATTAAGGAATTTAAGTATTGCCAATGAGTTTAATATTTGATTAGAAGAAGGTAATTCCAGTAGTTCTGGTTATGGAACCCTGTTGGTTGCAGAACACCTCCTGTAACCCCATCTGCATTCAGACTGTGGGCATAAAATAAGATTTTTCAGAACAGCTTTTGTGGAAAGCAGATGACAATCACTGCCTGGACATGAACAGCCAGCTCAGTACATTCAGAAATGTGTGTGACATGGAGGGATCTCTTACAACCTGGGACAGGCCCTGTCCTCAATGGCAGGAGAGAAATTTGGAAGGGCTGCTCTTAATAAAAATAATTCTTGAATTACTCTCAGTTGCCCGATTTGTCTGTTTTGTCCAAAGCCATCTAAACTAAGGCTTGAGCACAAAGCAAAATCTGAAAACTACTTGGCCAATTAGCACCGACAGGGGAACAATGCTCATTAATACTTCAAGTAGTAAATAAGCAAAGCAAGAAGCTGCTGGAGATTAAGGTTGAGTTGACAGCTGAAGGGAAAAAAAAGAAAAAAAGATTAAGATAAACCCAAGCACAGTCAAAGCAGCAGTTGAGGGTAAGTTTTTTCCAGGCAACTCTCTTTATATTATTACAATAAGCAGTTAAATGAGCAGACCACAGGGACCCAGAGAGAACACATCCAGCTGAAACACTGCTGGTACTGAGGCACAGCTCATTAGCATAAATTAATCCATCTATCGGTAATTTTTGCTAAATGAAGTATGTGAAACCCAGCTATAGTTTTTAATCAAACCTCAAATTAAGCAACAGGATATCACAGGTACATTTTAATTATGTGTTTTAAAATTAAGGTATCAGAAAAATTTGGAATATTATCCATAAAGGAACAGAAATGAACATGCACCTTCAACCCAATGTCTGTTAAATACCACGAAACACTTGTGCATGACATGGTAACTCCCTGATCCAAAGTGCTCACACCACCAGGCTCCTGAGGCAGGATTTCTCCTGAATTCCTGGGAAGCAAATCCTAAACCTTGAGCTCCTGGCAGGTGGTTTGTGGTGCATATTCTTAAAACAACTTTACCAGTCCCTCTCTGCTCCCTATTTATTCCCAGTTTGTGGCAGTCTCTTTCTGAACCATCAGCTCTTTAGAGAAGCAGAAGGAGGGAAGTGAGATGGCTGAAAAAAATCCCTTTTTCTGTCCACTTATTGCTCAGCTCTGTCTGATGCTGCAGCTGCCACTGTCCTGGAACATGGAGCAGCTCAGGGATGAACATTTTGGGATGAGGATGAACCCAGCCTAACCTGGCACTGGGGATTTATCAATAGCTCCCAGTTTATCATCTCCTATCCCAAAACACTCTTTTTTTCCTTTGAAATTCAGAACAGGTGTCCAGTGCTGGGTGATTATGAGGTTTCTTTCCATGCCATTTCTTTCTGGTCTGTGTGACACAGCCAACAAGGGCCCTACAGAGAGGAAAGCTTTGCCAATGGGGTTTGGTGGCTGGAATAGAAAAAACAGTGTGGCCTCCTGAAAAATAAAAGCAAAGATACACAGATAAGGCAAAGCTCCACATTCTGGAAGGGCAGGAACATCTTGAGAGCTGCAGGAATTAGCTGCAGAAAATTGTAAGAAGTTGGGTTGGGTTTTTAATCTCCAATAAGGGAGAAGGAGCATTAGTAATAAAGGCATATCACCAGCGCTTCTCATCTTCCCCCACTATTTATCAGCCACACCAGGGGACTTGCATGAACATTAAACACTGAACTGCAATTTTACAATATTCCTACGGGGCTCTGAGATTTATGAGGAGAACAGAACACACATTTTTTATAGAAGCTTATGGTAGAAAAGGAAAAACAATAGAGATCACCCCCAAAGATTTTCCAGAGTGTTCTCCAAAAGTTAGCACATCTGTTGTAAAACATACTTCTATAAAAAAACCCTGTCAGTCTGAGAGCTAAATACTAATTGTGGACAGCATCTTAATTTATAACCATACCTATCTAAATACATCTGCTGCAAAAAATGTGAAGTTGAACTTCCATTAATTTTCCCCTGCTGCCTGGCTATTTAAAATGTATAAATATGCAGCAGAAGTTATCCTTTCTTTTTAGGGCTTTTCAGTGCAGAAGGTAATTCATGTTAAATTTGGATTATTTTAGGCTACAGAGATTAGTAAACCTGTTGTATGTAAATTTTACTAAGAAAAAGAGAATGCTGGTTACCTTATAGGTGAGGTGATAATCAAGAAATTTTCACCGATTTCATTAGATTTTCTTGATTGTGAGCAAAAAGAGTTTACTGCTAACAGCACAAGTGGTCACACATTGGAAAGGTATTTTATTATTCCTTTTCCACTGTGGCCATGGCAAAAGGGAGCTAAACCCACATGTCTTGTTCCAAATGGTTACTCTGGTCTGGAAGGATAGGATCCTCTCCCTAAGATTCTCCAAAAGCCTTTGGGAATTGCATGCCAATGGCCACTGGAATATAATGAAACTGGTGAACTTTTATTTTCCTGGCTTCTAGGGAGAATAAAACTAAAAATGTGTGGCTTCATGTGGATGAATTTCTCATTAATGCTTGGATTTCTGGACGCACAATGATAATTCCCAACATGTGATATGTGTTTGGTAGTCCCCGAGCAACACGGCTGACAAGATGAAAAGGAGCTTTGTGTTAAAGAAGGGCTGCTACATTAAATTAATCTTTTCACTTCTGGAAGAACGTTGTTTTGAGGTATGTTTCTGAGGGCTAATGATCTTGGGGGAATTGACATTTTCAAGGGGAAAATTAATTAGTTTGGAGGTCATTTAAGATGCACTGCCTGAAAATATGAAGACAGAGATTATAGTAATTTTCTAAGGATAACATACCTCCTTCCTCCTTCTGTGGAACGCAACCAAGATGAAACCACAGAAGAACCACAGTTATTATTTATTTTGCAGTACACTCCAAATTCCCTTTTGCTCAGGTTCAAGAATCATTTTATCAAGAAATGATAAAAATCTTAGGCTGCCTATCAGGGTTTCATATGAGTTATTTTCCCTGTACAGATTTGTTTTCAGTGGTGCTACACGAATCCTCACATATATTAAGTAAGGAAATTCTCTTTTCTCTCTCCAGACAACAGTAGCAGGGGTAACTGCAAATAAATTAAAGCAATAGCAGTGATGGAGATTGAGTTAAAAAAAAAATAAAATGTGGATGAATCCAGAGCTGCCACCTCAACATCTCCACTTTCCTGGAAGATTGCATTGTGAAATTCTGAAATACCCATGGCAAAGGCTGAATTGCAGTAGTGGAAGTTTCCAAAGCCTTAAAATGAACAACGAGAGCTTTATGGGTTTATTATTAAACTGGAACAGAGTGGTTATAGAATCACTGAATCAACCCCCAAAGAAACGTGGAGTGCTCCATCACAGAGTTTCATTTCAGAAGCACCACATTTTATATCTGTCATTTATGTGGGTCATTTGAAATGATAAACTTTGACTTCTGAAATCACTCCCCTCCTTCAAAAAGAGAGATTGTTTTAATTTTGAGCAATTGCCTCGCTCCCAAACCACAAACCGCTTAAAACTCCAAGGAGGTCACTGAAAAGAGTGATTTTTTTCTTCTTCTTTTTTTTTTTTTTTGTTAGCCTATCATGTTTAGGTGAAAAATACCTGAACAATTTAGCCAGCAAATAATGACACAGAACTCTAATGGCATCTCAGTGACAGATGCAGTGCCCTAATTTAGGGTGGCTTGAGAAGCAGCAAGGAGCACACATAAATCATAGAACTGAACCCTTGCAGATGTGATTAATTATACCACTCTAGTCTGAGAATATTTCACAAGAAATCAGGTGTTGCTACTGCTGAAACAGAGTTTAAGAAAGTAGAGAATAAGAACAAAATTAATGTCAACTTCTCTAAACCACCACAAGGTTATTTCAAGGAGTCAAAACACATTATTCTGGTAGCCCAATGAAGGCTGGAAAAGGGAACTAATGAGGGGAAATGGGGTGTTTTTATCTTGGGGGGAAAAAAAAGAGATTTTTATTTTCTTAATGAGGAATAAAGTTTAAATCATGGTGATTAATAATTGTGGTGACAGGTGAGTACCTGTAGCCTACAGTGAGACTGGAGGACAAAACAGAGCTGAGAAGGAGTTTTACTACTTGGGAAAACAAATTGCAGTTCCTGACTGGATCTGGAACTGGGGCATAAAGGTTTAAAACCCTTTTTACCTGTTTTTACCATTAACTGGAAAGAATTCTGCAACTTAGAAGTCTAACAGCACATGGGCCATTTTTCCATTTTACATCAACATTGCTGCAGACTGTTATCTTTGCTAAAAGTGATGCAGACAGGACTCTTTTGCTTATCACATTCTCTTTCTCCTTCCCTGGGGTAAGTGCACAGCAATGCTTTCTGATTAATAGCAAGGAGCTGCTCCTCAGTACTGTGGAGTTCTCAGACTTGCTGAGCACAGTACATTTTATTTCATTTCAGCTGGAAGTGAAAGATGAGCTATCATAGAGTGCTTGGGATTTTCCTTTAAATCACTGAACATCAGTGTTTCAGCACAGGGTGTAAGTGGCACACAAATACTCACTCCTGGTCTCTGATAAAATAATCATAAATAATGGAGCAAATGCAGTCAACTTGATGTTTATCTGGATTTTCCATGTCAAACAGCTGACCCTAATGTTGCTGGCAGTCTCTCATCTTCATGCATAGGCAGAATTTGTTTTTATAATATTACTGAGAACAGATTATCTGCATCTTCCATTTTCTGCTTGTGCCTGAATGCAATTCACTTATTCCAGCATGGCTTAAGGAGTTGGTGGGTGGGAACAGAAACAGGGTTGCACAGCAAAATGAAACAGCTGAGCTCTGCTTCCCTGAAGAACACCATGGCCACATTAAAAAGTCTATTGACTGCTCTCATGGAAGGAAAACAAACTTATCTCCCCTAGTTACAAAGGAAACATCAAGCCTGGAGTATTCCTGATGGATTTTCCTGTTACAAAGCAGAATAACGCAGAGCCCCCAGCCAGGTGCAGAGGAGAGCACCTTATTGCAAAAACCAGGCCTTTTTAAGCAGTTACCCCATTACCAATAACATTCCACTGAAGTGTAACAACAGATTCAACAAACCACCACATCACAAATATATAACCTTCTTTCCTACCTCCAACTCAGCTGAGCCACTTTTCCCACAGTCCTTTCAACCAAAGCAGCAGGCCTGAGCCACGCTTTTACAAAGGTAACAAGGCCCTTACTTTGCAAGGTTTTACCAATACTCAACATTTTTCCCGCTATTCTTAGAGCTCCTCCACACCAGAGCGGATTTTGTGAACTTACTGCCTTGGGCCAGCGTCAGCCCCTCCTCGGTGGCCGCCTTCCCACAGCCCTTGGCCGTGCAGGCTTTGATGTAGAACTTGTACTTGGTGCTGGGGCTGAGCCCCGCCAGGCGCCAGCTCAGCACCGAGTGGTTGGTGACGCTCACGTCGCTCACGGCGCCCACCTCATGCGTCTCGTTGACTGCAAGGGAAGAGCACCTGGGTCAGAGCCAGGGAAAAGTGTCCTGAGCAACCCCCAGGAGGGAGCACTTGGCAGGGAGAGGGTAGGAGGAAGGCTGGGTGAGGGGATGCGCCCTTCCTGCTGGTGTTAAATGGGATTTATGCGTGTCCAGCTCCCAACACGGGAGCTGCTCTTGGAAAGCTCTCTGACTGCACATGTGCACAGCCTGAGTGGCAGGGAAGGATCATTGAATATCTATGAATTGCTTCTTGCTTTGCTTCCAGACATCTGCACACTTTCATTGCCAACTTAGAGGGTGGTTGGTGTGCTGTGAGCTGCCCTGGCTGCTCAGAGCTGGCAGCTGAAGGAAGGGTTGGGAGAAAATGGAGAGAGGATCTTATAAATATCCAGAAGTATCTGAAGGGAGGCATCAGAGGATGGACCAGGCTGTGCTTGGTGGTACCCAGCATTGGGCAGGAACTGATGCCCAGGAATTTCCACCTGGACATGAGGAAGAACTTTCCTGTGCAGTGACTGAGCACTGGAACAGAGACCAGAGAGGCTGTGGAATCTCCCTCTCTGGGGATATTCCAGAGCCATCTGGACACACTCCTGAGCTGTAGGATGATTTAGATGACTCTGTGGTCCTTCTCAAACTGAATCAGTCTGGGATTCTGTAAATTGATCCACTCTGCCCATAATCAGCAAAATCAAAGGGGAGATCCAGACACCAGCCTGTTGGCAAAGGCATCTGAGCAGTTCTGCTATCAGCAGAGAGAAGTGTAAAGTACAGGGTGACTTTTGTTTATAATTAGGGCACAGACTCATCCTCTTCCACCCTCAAAGAACATATAAAATGCACTGAATTATCACCACACTACACAGCTGGTGGTATGGCAGTCTGGGCTAAGTACTGGGTCTTGCCTGAGGTTGTCTTTGTTTCTCATTTCTTTCCTAGGCAAGAAAGGAAGAAATCCCATGGAATTTGGTTCTGTTCAGTGTGATTACTCAACACCATGTCTCAGGTGGTTCTTTGTGTTTCTGCTGAGGCATCTTAGGGGGGAGAAGCTCCCTGACATAATGCGCAGATCTACATTAATGTGGCTTCCTAGAGTGCTCTCATCACTATTCACTTTGCATTAAATGAGTTTCACTCCAGTAAAACACACCTACAATTTATGGGACTTTTTAGCCACTACATTAGGTGCAATTTGCCAATATGAAATAATTGAATTAGCCAATAAACGTGGGACAGGGAATGGCAGCAATGGCAGCTTACTTGGGAAAAAGTGCATGGAAAACTTTCAGCCCTGGGAGCTGACTGCAGCCTGCCCTCTGGCAGCCTCTGTGCACATCACACCTGGGAGTTTTCCTTAACTAATCCTGCTTCAGTTCTGAGCTGAAAGCAAACCAGGCACATACTTATCTGGTACTGCAGAATGTAGCCAGTGAGGTGGCCATTGGCTTTCTTGGGAAGTCCCCAGGACAGCGTGACTGAGTCCTTGTCAAAGTTCAGGATCCTGAGAAAACGTGGTTGTTCGGGCACTGGAAGACACAGGGATGAGCTTTCAGAGGAGAGTGAAGCGGTCTGTCCCCAAATCCTTGTTAAATGAGGATACAACTTAGCTCAACACCACAGCTCCCCTTTCAAGTGAAGGGTTCTGCGAATAGTGGAGTTTTTACTATCACCTTAAATAAGGGAACGGATTCACCTTGTCCCAAGGGCAATTTCAATTGATGTCCCTCCATCCCATATTTTCCTCTTGTCTTACCTCCTTCTGGAGTTTCAAACACCACAGGGGAGCTCTCAGGGCCATCTCCTCTGGAGTTGAAAGCCAAAACTGTCAAGCGGAATTCACTGAAGGGCTCCAGGCCAGGAATCATCCCATAGTTCCTGTCCCCCATAAAGGTCAGGAAATGTTTCTCTGGGTGATGCCTCTTTCCATCCAGCATGCTTTTTGTTTTCCACCAGCTGACCTGCGAGGAGATTGGGATTTCTAAAACAAATTATATTGTACAGGGATGAGCATGATCGTTATCTCTCACATTCCCAAAAATGAGAGATTGCAATCTGAGACTCATTTAATAATTTCTTCAACTATATACAAATATTTATAGAGAAATTTGTAACCTTGTAGCCTCTTAAGTGCCCACGAACTCTGTCCCTTGGTATCCCAAACCAGAAGACTTTGACCAGGGTGCTGTTCACAACCTCCACTGACACGCCCGAAGGAGCAGCATCTGGAACTGTAAAAACAAAAGTCCCAGGTGTTAAAAACACATCCAAGAGCCCAGATTCACACTGTTCTCAGCTCCATGGCTTGGCTTTCCAGCTCCAGCTGTGCCACTTCATGCAGTCTCACCACAGGCAAGCACAAAGCCATTCCACCTGCATCCAGTGGGTGGAATGGGCCAATAAACATTATTTTTCCACATTTTTGTGCTGAGGGTTGGGATACATATGCACTGGGACACATGAATTTCTACACCAGAATTTATGATTTCCTGTTTCAAGCAATGTTTACAGCAGTGAGAAGAATAAAAAAATGATTAACACAGCACTCAAGAAGGCAGTCATAAAGGTTTTTTTTTATAATCAATTTCATTTTACAACTAAGCTCATTAAACAGTAGGGTTTTAATCACTGCATAACACAGAGAGCTATTACAGTGCCTGAAAAAAAGGAGGCCTTGATCCATTGACAACTGAATTGCGAGGAAGATTTTCCACTGGTAGATGTAAAATTAGACTCATCACAGAGAGACAAAGAAAATAAACATGCTGTGGAGTTTCTTTCTTCTTCTCACTATTCACCATCTCTTCTGCACCACCAGACCTTCCTGTTCCCACCTCTGGGTGGGCAGTGCAGATTCTCCTGTCTGACCATCACTGAGTGCATTTCCAGCACTGAAACTCCACCTGGGAGCCATGGAAAAGCCACGGGGCAGAAACCCCGGCTGGAGAAGATGACACATTCCTCAGGGACTCATGGACAAGGTAACAGCAGCACTCATGGGAACGTGGCATTGTCTGTAAATTCACTCAGACACCCAGTGCCTGTGAGTTTGTCCCTAATTGCCCAAGCATTTAACTTCTGGCAGCCTTAAACTGTTTGGTCAAGCTTCAGAGAACACAAAGAATTTTTTTTCCTACCAAGTACAACACGACTGCTACACTTCGGAGACTTCTCATGGACTGTAGCCTTCAAACCAGACTAAGCCAACATCTGAGATTAATGAGAGCACAAGTGACCTTTCCAAAGAACCCCTCACTCTCCAGCAGGCTGGTGTCCAGGCACCCAGCAGGGGTCATGCCCATGCCTCATGGAGCCCATCAGGCTGGGCAGACTGGTGTTCCAGCAGCTTTGGGCTGCCTGATCCATCACTGCACACCCGAGCGTTCTGCAGCACAAGAAACCCCCAGTTTTACAGAGAAGTTCCTGCCACTCACCGTCCTCTCCTGAATATCCAATGGTGATGTTTGGCTCTGGGCCAGATCCTAAATTATTCACTGCCTGGACTTTGATCTCGTAAGGCACGAAGGTGGGCACGTTCCGCACGCTCAGGGAGTGTTTCTTCACCAGCTCCTCGTTCCAGTCAGTCTCCACACCCCGCTGCCTCCAGCTGACTTTGTACTCCAGCCCTGGCCCATTCCTCTCCACGGGCTTCAGGGGCTGGGGAAAAGTTAAAAGAGATCTTGTCTGCCTTTGTTGTAACCATGGAACAGCAGCGGAGGGGATGGGGGGAAAGTTTGGAATGTGTGTTACACCACTGGGAGAGAAAAGGGGGGAAAACCCCAAGCTTTGACTTTTTGCTGTCATTTTAATTTGAGGCTGATTGGAACAACAACATCATGACTTCAAGAGGAAGAAGGGTGAAAGGTTTGGGTGAAAATCCAGATGAATTGCTAGGAGCTGTATTTCTCCTACACACGTCAGGTTTTGTTTTGCCACAGGTTTTCCTGTGTGAGGTAAAACCACACGCCTTCAGCATAACTGAACTGCAGTTTGGCATAAGGCTGTGTGTGCCTTTTAGCAGAGATAAAATTTGCATTTTATTTTAGAATTTTATGTAGCACAGCAAGTTGGGTCATTAAAATTTAGATTTGTTCTAACTACACACCAAATGCTTGAAATTAAGCCTGGACATTTAATGTACAGCTGCTGGGCCACTCTGCTTTTACCAGTCAGCAGGAGAATTCATCCCAGCAGGGTTTCCAGCTAATTAGCATGAATTTATAAAATATTAGGAGATGTATAGCAATATCTTGTCAGGAGACATCCTCAGGTTGAGTTTATTTCTCTGAAAATGCACTACTTTAATTAAGAAAGTTAAATAATCACCTCCTCTACCAAAAAAAACCTACGTGCAGAAACGTTTGTGGCTATTTCCCACCACATAGGCTGCTTTTATATTGAAGTATAGGCAAATATGAAATATATAATAGCTGATTTGTATCCAAGATATCTGACAGGAAATAGCATCAAATACCTGTAAGAAAGTGATTCTCCTTTGATGCTCCTCATGCACAGGGAGACCTAAATTTGGGGGATCTGCAAAAATTCCCCCTGATCTGCTCTGCTGTGAGGATCTTTGGGATGTCTGTGGCAAAGGAATTGGGAGATTGGGCAGCTTTCTCACAGGCACCACCTCCATGGCAAAGATCCCAGAGAATGGGATTTGCAAGAAAAGCTGGAGAAGTAAAAAATTGCTCCTAAAAAATGATTTATTGTATAAATTGCAGCACCGCTTGACTCTTATTTTGATCTCCCTTAAAGCTGCAAATCCTTGACTGAAAATCCCAGTCACTAAAGCTCAGCTGGTCTCTTAATCCAAAATAGGCAGATTAACATCGTTCTGCAGCCTTTGTCTGTCAGAAATAGCATGTGCAGTGCCCAGCAGTTCCTCTGAAAAGCACACAGGAAATGCCATAAATAAATGAATATCCTGTTTAACAATATTTTAATGATTCAACAAGATTTAACCAAGCCTTTCCATCCCATTCCCTCCTTTCAGGCTCAGCTTTCACTTCCACTTTTGCCCTGTCTCAGCAGTGACTATGAAGCTCCTGCTGCTCAAAGATGTGTTGTCCATCCCAGTATTTCCCAGTAAACACACTGGGTACTACAACTCTGCATTCCATTGATTTGTTAAAGTTGGTGAATACCTCCAAGATCAAATCCAACCATTTATGAGAGACAGAATTGTCTCCCCTAACCCTGGGCTAAAAACCCCATTCCAATCCAAGTCCATGAATCTTGAGGGCCATCTCCTTTTGGATGCAATTATATCCCAAACCATGATTTCCCACTGGGGAAACATTTGTTGTTCTTCACTGGGAGCAGCAGATTGAGGAGTAAATCTCATGCAAATTGTGCAATTCCAGCCTCAACAAAAACCTGCTTCCTTCCACAGTTGTGGATATTTGTGCTAAATGCAGGAATACATAACTCAACTGCTGGCACAGAAGCTCAAGGCTTAAAATCCAGGAATTCTGAAGTCTGGAAACCATTCTCAAGACTTTTACATAATTCCTTTGATGCACATCATAAGCTTTGGAGGTTTATCCACATTCCTTTAGTCCTTGGTGTAAAAATTCAAGCTCACATCCTCTTGAGCAAGGGATCTGTGGTGTTTAACTTCCAGGCTAGAAGGGCAGAAGCCATGAGCCACCCATCCCCTCCCTGGGCCTGGCTGGTAATTTTAATTGCAGAGAAGGGTAAGACCAAATTATTTGAAGCAGTTTCTTGCATACAAGAAGCAGAAAAGAGCAAATTTTGTCAAATTTTCCCTGTGCTTTACAGGAATTCCATATTTTTTTAATATCTTGAGAAGCTGGACATAAAAAACAGTCTTTTGAAACAAAAATCATACTGGGGTTGAAAATCCAGAATACATTTAAGTCAAATTCACATTTTAGAAGAATAAAGGATCATTCCTATAGGATTTGCTTATCTTGTCTTACCTCCCATTTCATCACCATTTCATTGGGTTCAGAAGCTTCAACTCGGATGTTCTCTGGGTTTTTATCTGGAGCTGGAACCACAAAGGTGACAAGGTTAGTTTGCACACCCCATTTTAATGGCAAAAAGGACAGGAATTTCCCCTGCTAATGACAGACACTTAAACAAAAAACACTCATGAGATGAGTTACTTGGATCAGCAAAGCTGATGGGACCCAAGCACGTCGTTCATGCAGTTTGGATTCCCTAAGTGCCCCTGTTGGATGGAGCCAGCAGCTAACATGGAATGTGACTTTTGCATTTGAAAGCACCAGATGTGGGGGGACTATGTGGAAGAGATTTTTCTCCCTGTGGGGATAGCAAACAGAAGATTAGAGGTCCACACACAGCTGGAAAGCTGAAGAGGGACCTGAAATTGGTGTAAATGGGCAAAGAAAAAAGAGAAAATGTCAAGGGATGCAAATGCTGTGCTGAACAGTTGGCCTCTAAAATGTCTTTCGGGCATTTTTCTGCCCCAGTAAACGCTCTGTAAATAGAGATTTTTGACAAGCTTAGTGTTCCTGAAAGGCTCCGTGTAAACCCAGCCCTTCTCCAGGAACTGTTTGTCCATGAAGGTCTGCAAAGGGTGGAAAATCAGCAGAGAGAGGTGCTGGAGGTGTAGGAAGACCCAACATTGCAGACTCCTCCCTTTGGCATCCTTGGGAATTTTATGCAACGCAGCAAGTTGAGTCATTAAAATTTAGATTTGTTCTAGCTGCACATCAAATGCACAAAATAATGCCTGGGCATTTGATGTGCAGCTGCTGGGCTGCTCTTTTTTATCAGTCACTGAAGAATTCATCCCAGCAGGGTTCCCATCTCATTAATATCTAAAATATCAGAATACAGCTTGTCACGAGACATCCTCTAGCTGATTTTACCTCTCTGAAAATGCACTGCTTTAGTTAACACAGTCAATTTCAATGGTCATCAAAATCACTGACGCTTATTCCAGTTCCACTGAGCCAGCTGAGAGTAACTCCCACCAAAGGCCCTACTTTTAATAATCCCCGAGGCTGCCACTGAGCAGGGCATTTCTTCATGCCCTCTGGGCACAGATATTCCAAAAAAAAAAAGCACAGAAAATAGGAACATTTAGGAAACCAGAGGCAGGTTTACCAGCTGGAGGGGTCGCATAGCGCAGGGATGGTTTGCTGGGCTGGCTCCTGCCCACGGCGTTCACGGACACCACGCGGAACTGGTAATTCACGTAGGGGGCCAGGGCCAGCAGGGCTGTGCTGTCATTCCCTGGCACTCTGCTGAGCTCCTGCCACGTCCCCGGCTCCCAGCGGTTCTCTTCAAACTCTATAATTGACTCTGGGCAGGAAAAAAAAAAAAGACAAAAAACAAAGGAAAAAAAAAAGATTTAAAAACCAACTCAGGGTGAGCAATGCCAATGGAAATGAACATACAAGAAATGAACTGTCACAGTTAATGTGATTAAATCTGGCTGTCAGCAGGGTTTGTGTCCTGTGACAAGCAGGAGATGCCAGAATTTTGAACAGCCCTAAAAAATCATGCTGAAAACCCCTCCCTACCGTTAACAGGGCTGTTATGGCTGGCTCCAGCCTTCCAGGAGAGTCGAACGCTCCGGTTTTGGTTTTCTGAGAGCTGGAGGTCTTCTGGTGGATCAGGAACATCTGAGAAATAAAGCAGAAGTTTCAGTAGCACAGCAAGGTATTTGTGTTTGTCCTGGCATTTTCCAGAGGGTTGGAAGAGCACAGTCAGTGAAGATGATGGTGAAACACCACCTAATTTCAAGATGGACGCATTGTGAAAAGTGGGAATTGCTTTGAAAGATCCTGAATCTTCTGGTGCTGATTTTTCCCTTATAAACCCCAAAACCTTCTCAAATTCCTCTCCCTCCTCTCACATTACTGTGTTTGCAGCAACAGATTTTTCTTTCCAAATCAACCCCAAAATCTTCTTAATCATTAATGGGTATTGACACTGCTCTGGGCAGGACTTGTCAGCATCACTTGGATTTATCCTGGGACAAATCAGAGTGGGAGAGGCTGGCTCAGCTCTGGCAGTTATTGAACTTGGCCTTTGAGGGTGTGAGTGAAAGGAGAACATCCATTATCCCAGAAATTCTCTACCTGCCAGCTCAACCAATGCAGTCCCAACCAAACTTTTGACTGACAATGTAATTTCTTACAGAAAAACCAGTGACTTCAACCACCACGAATGTCTTTGTGAAAAAAATTCACTGTTTGTATTGATTTTTTTAAAAATTACAATACTGAGTTTCATCTCAGGGTACATTGAGAAGTTACAAAGTTTTTATTTGGATTTTTTTTCTTTTCTTTGCATTTCATTCCCTATTTCTCTTGTACCTATGAAAAAATCAGGAGAGCATAGTTTAATCCACAGGCATGCTGCTGCTCTATTCTTGGAGCACAGCCAGTTAAAATTCAATATATTAATTTAAAGATGGTGATGGTGCATCTTAAATATTCTCACCCCTCCACCTGTTCATTAAACACACAACAAATACTTAAAATTATTCTAACTGAATATTTATTTTACTCTTAGTTGCCCCTAATCTGATGTCTCCGTTTTGTTCTTCAGTCAGCCCACAAGTCCTTGATTGCAAAAAACCTGAATTTTTCACTTGGAAAATAATGGATGTTGTTAATTCACCAAGACCTTTCTCATATGCAATAAACAAGAGAACAGCGCACAAAACTGTTTTTCTTCTTCTGCAAAGCACCTTTTTAAAAGGGAACAAAGTGCTTTATGAAATTTTCATAAGTGAAGTAATGAATAGTCTACAAACATTTTGAATTATACAGCACCGAAGGACACAGCACCATAAATAATGTGCACAGCATCTTTCTAATTTACTGTTTACTGAAAAATATCACTCCTTTAAAGTGGAAAAACATTTTGAAGGGCAGATTGACTTATTTCTTGCTGCAACCACTGCCAGCAATAAGTAAAAATATAAAATGAGGCAAAAATAAATGTAGTTAAAATGATGCAAAGCTGACAGAGAATCATAAAATCACAGAATGTTTTGGGATGGAAGGAACCTTAAAGATTATCTAATTCCAGTCCCCTGCCATGGGCAGGAGCACCTTCACCTAGACCAGGCTGGCCAAAATTGTGACCACAAAGCAGAATTTTGGCTGCTGGCTGCTGCCCTTGGCCACAACAGGGGCCCAGCACCCCACAATTCATCTTCTTAATTGCAAGCAGGGAATTCAGGGAGGGATGCAGGGGGTGAGGATGCTCTCACAAGGTCAGAGCCAGAGGGTCAAGGCTCTTTGCTCTTTGCCCTTGGACAATTATTTGTGCTCAGGTTCACAGATGTAATTTATTCCTTTTAGGTGATTAACTTGCACTGATCTGAGGAGCTGCACATCCAAATATTGGCCTGATGGCCTTCAGAAAATGGTCCACCCCTTGGGCAAACCTTCAGTAAAGTGAAGGACTGCCCAAGAACTTCAAAGCAACAGCAGAGCCATTGTTGGTATGCTCTTACACCTTCCAGCCTGGGCAATTCCTGCAGCCACTGAACTGAGGCAAAAATGCTGCCTCATCTCACTTCACCAAAGCTGAAAATAAATCAAGTTTGTGTCAGCATCGCCGTTCCCAGAGGTAAGAGACAGTGCAGCTGAGGTTAAGGAGTGAGAGGCTCTGTGAAATTGGGTTATTGAGGCTCTGTGAAAAGAAGCAAAGAAGCAGAAATGCTGCAGTGGCAACTCCTGCTGCAAGGAGCTGTTTCCACACGGGGAAAATCGACCTTACCCAGAACGATCAGCTGCGCCTCGGCCTCGGCAGCGTCCAGGGCAGTGCTGGCCACACAGGTGTAAACTCCCTGATCCTCCAGGAGCACACTGGATATGAACAGGGTATCCCTGTCCAGAATTATCCTGCAGGGCAGCAAAATAATAAAGGTAATGAAGACGAGAAAAATACGTGAGTTGAGTATGACACACAGACGTTGTTCTCCGAAAAGTTGTTCATAAAAGAACTTGGCACGGGACATTTTCATGAAACAGATGCACACTGGGCCTGTTACATGAAAATGAAATTGTGGCTCTGCTCCACACTGTGCTGAGGACTGTTGTTTGTATTTTGTGGCAATTTAGCCTCTGTGGCTGGAGGTTGGCCTGTCAATCCTGCCCTGAAAAGAACCACATTGAGAAGCACTGGGTGAGCGCCTGGGACATAGGATTTTGGCACATCATTAAGACAAATATATGGGGTTTGTGATGGAAGTTTTGAAAGATTGAGGGAAACTGAGCATTCCCAAGGCACTTGTTTCACATTCAAAGTACCAGGGAAGCTGCCAAGAATCCAATGCCATAGGTTCTGTGGCACACACGGAATTTCCATGGCACTGCATCACCATCCTACGAGGGCTCAGTGGGATTTTCAGTATTTAGGAAACCACCTCTCTTCTATGGTAATTAATAAAGACATCTGATTCTCCTCTATGGAATAAAGGCTGAGCTCCAGCCCCTTGAGGTCAATGGAAACTCAAAAATAGGGCAAAATTCAGCTAGGACCTGCAAATCTTAAACTCCTGTGTCAGAAAAATTTATTACAGAATCCTTGAAACCCATTTACTATCACTTCAACATTGCACAGACTTTGTTTTGGCCAAGTAAGTGCAAACTGTAAGAAAATACTGGTTCCACTGAAGTGGAGAAACAACTCACACAGTGGTCACGGTTGTGGTTTTGGGTTGGGCCAACATTTATACAACATATAAAATTATATATATGTATTATGTGTATATGAATATGTAATTTTATGTTCTGCTATGATGGTAACAAAGTTAATAAACTCAAACCCATTTGGCTCAAAACTCACATTGCTGCATTTCTATTTAGATGTGTATGAAATGCAGATATTTTCATGTGTCACATGAAGAATTCTTTGCAGACATAAATTTGCATTTCAAGCTATTAAGGCTCATGTTTAATGAAACTCCAGCTCCAGCACCATTCCAGATTTTCCAGCTGTTTCTTCCCCACTCACCTGCCACCCTCCGTGCTGTTGACTGGCAGCTCATCTCCA
This sequence comes from Anthoscopus minutus, assembly GCA_013399455.1. Classification (NCBI taxonomy): domain Eukaryota; kingdom Metazoa; phylum Chordata; class Aves; order Passeriformes; family Paridae; genus Anthoscopus; species Anthoscopus minutus. The sequence continues at coordinate 40,853 of VWYI01020257.1, forward strand.
TCCTTCCTCCAGGATAATTTAAAACTGTGTTTCAAGTGGGAATCATACTCAGCCTGACATTTCAATAAAATGGAATGTGATTTCAGCACTCTGGGGCTCTTCGGAGTAACAACAAGTTTTGTAGCATCTGATTGATCACAGAAAAACACTTTGATTAGGTGAGAGAGGGGCTATTACATCAAATTTTCACCAAGCACTTCATCTACACAAATCAACCTCAGGAGCAACATTTTTTTGTTATATATACAAACATTTCAAGTGAGGGATGGTGGGGTTTGAAATAGATATTTGCCAAGATTTCATTTTTTTTTCATCTTGAAACATTTTTTTGATCTTCAAACGTTTTTTATCTTGAAACATTTTTCAGTTGCTCCAAACCAAAGAGCTCCAGAAAAAAAAAATCCACAAAAAAAAAATCCACAAAAAAGTTTAGAGGTGAAAATCCTTGTTAGACGCTTGTCATGAAATGGATGATTAAAAAAAAAAAGAGAGAAGCTTGAATATGATTTTTATGTCTAACTGCCATTTGAAATAAGCTTTGGCAATGATCCAAGAAAAATTACAAGCTTATTAAAGTCAAGTGAGAAAAAATTATTGCAATCAAATTTGTTCTTTTAATTGACTGTAATCTGAATGCAGAAACAGATGAATAAGTAAGAAGAAAGCACTTAGCTGAATTTATTTCTGCAGTGAAATGTTTCTCTGTGAGAATTTCATTGTACATTTTCATGTTTATTACCACTGTAAAATTCCCAGAGCCAAGGGAGTAGGTGGAAATGGAACACAAAGAGTGGGCTTTTCCTCAACTTTGTCACAGCAAACCAACATCAGAGAGCTTTGCTAATTGACTATTTAAGTTGTTTTTTTTTTTATTAGCAAGCCCTAAATCCTAAGTAAATTTGTAGAAAACCCATTAAATGCCACCTGTGTGCCCAACAGGAGCTGCCCACTGTCATCACACCCTACAGGGAAAACCCGTCCTTGCCTACACAAATCCAACCACACAAATCCCTTAAAACAGAGCTGCAGCCCAAGGGATGGATCTGAAATTTATAACTAATCACATCTGAAGATTTTATTTTTCAGTCTGTTTAAAAATATTTATCAACAAACAGGCAAAAGCCCAGTGCAGATCCCTTCAACCAGCAGCACCCTGCAGCATGTCAGGTGTCCACTGTGGGAATTAATCCAGGTTGGGATGTGCCTTCTGATCAACAGATGGGAAGGGATTGTAGGGAAAGGAATCCCAGAGCTGAGGGGAAAGCAGGAACACATCTGCATCAACAAGGACCCCACCAAGCCCAGCAGCACAGGGAAGGCTCACAGGGGTCAGCCAAGAGCCTGCCCTGAGTGTAGCAGGGCAGTGACAAAAAGGAGGGAAAATCCTTCCAAGATAATGTGTAAATGCAAATTTTTGGTGGCTTTTGCAGCCTCTGCAAGAGTCCAGAAGAAAATGAGCACCAGGTGTGAGCGTGGAGAAATCCAGCTGAAAATTTGGGATTATTTTAAAGGCCACATGTATATGAGACCTGTGACAATTTCAGGTCCTAACATCTAGAGAATTCCTAAAGCCACAGAACAGACTGAATGAATATTTACTACTTCCTGAAAAACTTCCATAAAACCTTAGCAGCTGTGAAAGTTTTTTTCTGTTCTCACCCCTTATATCCAGATTAGCAGTGATTGCCCTTTTCCCCACAGAATTTGTAGCCCAGCAGGCATAGGATCCCGAATCCTCCTTCTTGGTGTCCCTGATCTCCAGGGTGCCATTCTTGTTTAAATCGTAGCGAAATGTTGAAAGGGGCTCTATGCTGTCATCCTTGGTCCTAAAGATGATAAAAACAGGCCTGGGTTACTGCAGGAAATGTCAGTTCATGGTTAGGGCTTATTGGAGGGGAATTTTGGGACTTGGCTTTGCCCCTGAACAATTAAAGTCAGGATTAGTGAGACACTTTATCCACGTGCAGCAAATCATAAAGGGACTTAAAAGTCCTGCACACCAAACCCACAGGGACAGAGTCTAAAAAGTTCTCTAAAATACTCTGTCTGTAATCTGCAGCTGCTACCTGCAGTTTTATTGCACCTGTCACCTGCTGTGACAGTCCTGTGATTTCCAACCCTATGGAATCATGTCCAGGTAAATGTGTTCTGTAAGTCACTGCGTTTCCACCTCAATAACATGTCCAGACTTGAAGGGTTGCCTACATTAAACTGATGAAGTTGCAGCAGGATTTGGCTATAAACAGCATGGTTTTGTTTATTGTATAGCCTGGCATTTGCCTCAAACATGTATTGGGGACTTCCAGGAACTTTTTTTCCAGCTCAGTTCTTCAGAATTTTTAAAAGCACATTTAAACACAGAAAACTTACATTATATACAGTTTTGTTGCAAATTTCTGTTCCTAACTCCATAGAAATAATAACTAGCAGACTCTGCAAACCTGGGGAAGCCTGCAGGAACTTGTTTCACATGAAAAATACAAACAATTCCCAATATCTCACCATCTGACATCTGCTGCAGGTGAGGCAAAGATATCACAGTGCAGGAAGGCGCTGTAACCCACGACTGTGGCGTAGTTTTCCCCATCCGGGGTCAGTATCAGGGGGGCAATATCTGCAGGAGAGAATGCAAGGTGAGCAGCACTGCATTTCAGGACTAGGAATATCAATAATGGTCCTGCACCATCCCCTTTTCAGCAAGGGTGAGAGGCTGAAGTGTTTAATGGGAATTTCACAGCTGTTTGGAAGAGTTGCACTGAGCAGGTGAGTTCTCAGAAGCTTCACTGACAGAGATAACAGAGGTTTACTGCTGGACATGTCAGAAATTGAAACATCCAGGAGAGAAAACAGAGCCAGTTCTGCTGCCTCTGGAGATGTTTTTTTATTAAATAAATTCCCCTCAATCCCCTTCTTCAAAGAACAGACACGAGCATCACAACTGAAATCAAAGATTAAAAATACACTTAATAATTCAAACCCAGCCTTGTGGTCACAGTTCAGTCCCCAGCGGTTTCACTGTGTTTGAATTCAAGGTTTTGAGCCCAACCACAGCCATGTTTTTAAAACAGATCAAAGCTCAGGAGTGTCTGTGCTAAACACATAACATTGCCCGTGATAAAACCTGTTGCGTAAACTTGGACAATATTTCTTAAAATCTGGGGCCAGTCCAAAGGAACCCTGAGACGGTGAGAAGCCCCAGGCTGCTCTGAGGACTCAGCCTTGGGTTGCTGGATGTGATGTCTGGGAGGGGACAGGGGGACTCACTGAGGACGTTGACGTTGGCGCTGGCCAGGATGGTGCCGTGCTTGTTGGTGGCCTCGCACTGGAACACGGCGCTGTCCTGCAGCTGCAGGTTGGTCAGGCTGATCTCCCTGGTGGAGATTCTCCCTCGGAAGGTCCTGCCTGGAAAACACCAGATTGTGTCAGGAGCTGGAGGAACACCGTGACTGGGGAGCCCCCAGGCTCTCCTCACTGCTTGGCAGCCAAAGGAAAGAACATCTTGAGGATCCAGCCAAGACCTTGCCCAACAGCAGGTGAGTTCCAGGGCTCTGCCTTGCCAGCAGTCCCGTGCCCTGAGGAAAGTGCTCCAGAGCACCAAATTCCAGTAAATTCACCACAGAGACTTCTGAAAATGATGATAATAACACTGTTCCACCAGTGCTCCCCAGCCTCTTGGGCTTACTCAGAAGCACAGAGGAGCCCTCACACTGTCCCAGATCCGCAAAAGATGGAAGAGTTACAAGTGAGGCAGAGGCAGCACCTCAAAGGTACCACTGCTCCATATGTGCAATGTCCACCTCTACCCTCTTCCAGAATCCTATTTAAATACTAGTTTATTTAAGTAAATAAACAATTCATATCTAAAGAAGTGCCGAACCAGACAATCACTCAGCACATTAGGACTTGTGGGTCCCCTCAGACTGGGTGACACAGAGGCACATTCCACCTGGACAGGACCTGGAGGAGCAGCCTTGCCCTGCACGTACCATCAATGGGCATCCCATTGAGCTTCCATTGGATGCTGGGCTCGGGGTTCCCGATGGCCTCGCACAGCAGCACCAGGTTTGTCCCCACGCTGTAGACGCCACCTTCGGGCTTCTTCAGCCACTGGGGAGGTTCTGGGAAAAGAGACAGAATAGGGATCAGTTGATGCCTTTTTGGGGCTGCCTAAAAGCAGAGGCCAGACAGAATTAAGGGAATAAAAAGCAGTTCTGTTTATTGAAGGGCCCTCAGGTACATTTAGGGCAGACAAAGCCCCCCAGGGCCTGCACCCAAAACTGAACAATGCTCACAGGTTTTACACTTTTATAAGTTGGCTCCATTTGCACATTGGGGGTTAATCTGCAATTCCAGCTGCAGGTGATGAAGTCATTTAGCCCAAGTTTGCTGCCCCCAGGTCACTTTTGTTTCCATCTCTGGGCCTGGGGCACTGAGGTGTCCTTGATTGCCAGGCCTGGAGAGGAATTGCTGTGTGTGACCCCAATGGGAAAGCAGCAGCCAGCACTGGGTGTGGAGTCTGGAGTCACACACTAAAGAACTGCAGGCTTACAAATACATGGGAAACAGAAAAGCTGCAATCCTAAAGCATCACAGTCACAGCCCAGCGTGTGCCTCTGCTGTTGCTGGGATTCTCCAGGAGATGGCAAACGCCACCAACACTTCCCAGCCGCTGCTCGCAGCCCATGCCGCAGCTGAGCTGGATTCCTTGTATTTCCCATGGAAAGGAAAGGCAAAATTCACATCAGCACACGCCAATCCTGTCCTGCAGGCTCGGTGAGTGTCAGGCAGGGTGGAGGAACCGGCAGCGTTTATCCAAGCGGGAAACAAATGCACAGGGGAGGGGAGTGACTGGGAAGGAGGGAATGGCCCAGCATTTCCACAAGGACCCTCAGGTGTGACTGTGATTTATGAATTAAGGTGAGGTTATTTCAGCAAGAATATCCATCCAGCTCGAACCCTGGAGGCCTCCTGAAAAGAGGTTGGAGTCAGGTGGGATTGGTTTCTTTCACCAGGCAGCAACCAACAGAATGAGAGGATACAGCCTTAAGCTGTGCCAGGAGAAATATAGGTTGGACCTTAGGAAAAAGTTCTTCATGGAAAAAGTGATAAAATACTGGAATTGTATGCCTTAGGAGGTCGTGGATATGTTTAAAAAAAGACTGTATGTGGCACTCTGTGCCATATTTTAGTTGAGGTGTTAGGGCATGGGTTGGACTTGATGATCTTGAAGGTCTCTTCCAACCGGGTGATTCTGTGAGTTTTATAAATCCTCCTCCCTAGGCTTGAGCAAGCAGCTCCCATCACCTTCCCTGGGAGCTGACAGAGCTCCAGGACAGGACTGATCCACCTGCCCCTCTCCCTGTGCTGTGAGGGAATGGCCCATCACCTTGATTTCCTATTTTCCATCGTGCATTCAGACCAGAGACTGATCCATAACACACTTAGGAATGAGAAATCATTTTCTCATCACAGGGGATGAGAGGTTTCAGCGCCCACAGGGTGGTGGTAGAGGAGCAGCCATGTGCTGCTGCATTCCCTGTGCCCTCCTTTCCCAGCTATTCCAGGGAAGCTCTGGGGAAACTCTCCTCTGCAGAACATCACTGAGCATCAGGAACCCAAACCTCGTTGGGAGTAGACATAATGAGAGAAGGGAGCTGAAGGGGAGAAAAAGAGAATTCATCTCATAAATGCTTCATTCACTTAATGCAGGTCCCTGAGCCTGAAGTGGGCAGCTTCGACCTGAAATACAGCCTTGACTTCATCATTTCCCCTTGAAAGGCACCAAACTTAGAGATTTTAACATCAGACCCGACACTGTCTCTTCTGCAAGGGCTGGGAGGATCATGGGGCCTCTTTCCCTATTAAAAGGGTGAGCTAGTATAAGGAAAATGTGAGGATTCATTATTAATGCTCATAAAATGCCTTGAAGATGAACAGAGCTGTTGCCTGGTAATACAGCAACAGATGTTATCAGTGAGATTTGCTAAAGCAAAACCTCACTGCTCACATTCACATAGATACTAAAAAAAAACCACCCCTGAAGTGTGGATGCATTTCCACACCCAGACCAGCATTCCCACAGGAGAGCATCCAGAATGGTTTAATTAACATAGAAAGACTGAAGTCAAATTCAAGTCACTAAAGCTTATTTAAAATTATAAAATCAGCCCATTTCCTTCACCGAGCAGAGATTTTCTACCAACATCCTCACTCAGGGCCACTTCCCCATCCCACAGTGACACAACCACATCTGTTAAGCTTCTTGGTATCTGGCTCCAAGGAAAAACTCAGCAAACACCAGAATATTTTTGTTTTGCAGATCTTTTCCCTTCTCTCTCATCTACACCATGGCTTCATCAGGAGAAGATGAGTCAAAGGCATGGAGGTGAAAAGGTTTGTAGCAGTCCTCATTAAATTGTTGGTCTGGAATTTTTCCTCCAAACCTGCCACAAACTGAGACAGGGTTTTTCCGTGTTTTGGAGGCACCAGACACAGGCTGAATAAAAGACACCTGAAGGATCCCTTCCTATGTCCACCTGTGCCCACACTCAGGAGGTGTGAGCTGATATTTGATGTCACTGCTTTCCTTTCTCAGCACTGGAATTGCTGTGGGTGCTCCAAGGAAATGAAGTCAGAGGCAATGAGATTTTGCCTGGTGTGAAATGCAAATTCACAGAAAGGCTGAAGAACCTGTTTTCCACGTGGCAGATGTGCTGGACCCCTTAAAGTATACAAAAATATAACAAAATATACACAGATTTTTTAGAAACTACAAAATCCAGGGGTTGGGCAATCAAATAGTTAATCTGGAATGGCAAATATTTCACTGCATCATTTATTCTTCCTGGTAAGAGTAATCAATTTGCACCCCTTTGTCGATTTCTGTCTTTATGGGAAATATTGGGAGATCCAGAAATTAAAGTGATGTAAAATGGACATCTCCTGCATCCCATCCAATCCCATCTGATTCTGCAGTAGAGCAGGATAATCTGCATCCAAAACACTCACAAAGGACACAAACCTTCCCCTCAGCCTCTCCCACTGTGTTTTCCCATGACTAGAACAAATTTGGGACATCTAACCAGCTTCTGCCTTGCTGCAGTTTAACTCTCCCCTGTCTTCCATCACCCCCAGGGAACTTTGTGGAGAAATTTCCATTCCTCTGAAGGGTGTTGTGCACTCCCCAGGTGTAATTTCTCATAAGTTCAAGATATCTATATATTTTTTTTCCCAAATACCATGATTTTGAGCTCTGTGACCATCCCTGCTGCCTTTCTCCTGACCTTTCCTGAAGAAGCTGTAAATCTGCTTTAGCTGAGGACTTCTCCGTTCTCAGCCATCTCTTACAACAATTTTTTTTCTATTTTCCTGGATGATTTTTGCCTTTTCTGCCAGACTAACACTTCCCAGCAATGTTCCTCTTGCCATCCACGGATTCTCCTGATAAATCCAACCAGGCATTTCCCAGCCTGTGCCGATGAAGCCAATTAGTGCTGCCTGGTGAGAACTGCTCTGCACTTGTGCTTGCTGAAGCCCATCCTTTTTATCCCACACCACTCTCTCAGTTTGTCAAGTTGGCTTCAAATTCTCCTCCCATCTTCCCAAAGGCTGGGAATCCATCCCACCCCAGGGCCAGCAGCAGCTGCTGTTACCACCTTGGGCTCTGCATCCCTCTTGGAGCAATTTTCCAGTGGAACAGAAAGTTTGAGCCTGATTAAAACGCCCAGTTCTTCTTCCCATTAATTTAATCTCTTTTCTTTTGCTCTGGCTGAGTAATAAAAGCATTATGAGACATAACTGCAAAGGCCCTCAGCTATTACATTATTACTATAATTAATCATTGTATTGTAACAATTATTTCATATTAAACCCCACCTAGGAGCCTCAGTTGAGATCAAAGTAACTTTAGATCATCATGATCCTGCAAGATTTAGAGTTTTTATGTTCATTTTCTGTCAGGTTTGGTGAGCTACAAACAAAAACCAAATAAACACTTGAAGTCAAGACAATTTGTGGGCTTGCTTTGCTATTTTCTTAAAAAATAATTCTCTCTCACTTTAATAATGGAAGTGGGGGTTTTGTATCTGTTCAGGTATTCCAGGCTACATCTTCCCTTGCAAAGAGAGATTAACATGCTCAAACAGTCAAGCAATTTGCTTGCTGAATATTTTCATATGCTTGGTAATGATTGCCTGAATCTTTGCCCTCCAACTCACTAGGATTAGGAAGTGGGATGCATGCAAATATCATTAAAACTGGTATTTAGAAGGTTGGGGTGTTGGTTTGAGGTCATCAGATCCCAGAAAGAAGAACAGAAAACGTGGCACAGTGACAGAAAAATCCTGACTTACACTCCAGCGCTCCACTGAGGATGGCTGGAGGTTAGTAACAGATAATTTTTCTTGCATATTTAATTTTCTTCTCCCTGCACACATCCTGTGAGAGGAACCTGTCAGGTGTGAGGAGCCCACGAGCTCCCTGAAGCCTCCTGAAATTAATGCTCAGGATCTGCCCTTGAGTGTGCTCAGAGGAGCTCCTGCAGGAGTGATGAACGTGTCCATCTCTAACCACAGCGACATTTGCTGCTCAGAAATTGTAGAAGACAGCAGTGCTTGGGCTCAGGTTTACCTTGCTACCTTGCATGTGAGGTGACTCCTAATAGGAAGAATCCCTGCTGCTGACAGGAGCCACTATTAGTTACACACATGGAAAATGGATTTATTAGCAATTGGAAAGGGTTTTTTTACATTGCAATGGCTGCAGCGGGATTATTTTCTTCTCTTCTCTTCTTCTAAGCACTTGTTTGTTAAGCAGGAATAACAATTTAGGAAGTTTTCCTTCCTCTGGAAACTGTGGGAGAAGAAGGTCACTATCCTAAACTGCAAAATTAATGTCATTTCTCTGGTATTTTAGTTTTTGCAGCTCCTGCAATTTCTTTGAAGGAAATCGATTTTTGCAGCTGAGAAAATCATAGCCAGATTGTTAAAATATTCTGCTACAGCAGAGATGCTCCAAACCATCTGGAAGGATTTCTAGGAGTCAGCACTTCCCCTCCACCACAGCTGAGAACTTGCCATGCCCTGGGATCCTCCTCTGCCACACTTCCAGCAGGGCAAAGAGGAGTGCAAGGGACAAGGTTGGGTTGAGTGAATGGAGAGGACTCATCAGCCACTGGGAGAAAATCTTCTCCTCAGCTGCTGAGCAGATACAGAGCAGAGAAAAGCTCAAAGTGCTTTTCTCCCATCAGAAAACCAGTGATCACAGAGGGATGAGGATGAAAATGAAGCACATGGAAGATTCTAACAGGGTAAAACTGCCAGGGATTTTATTCCTTAAGTGCAGAGAAGAGGTTGGAGTATTATTGACCAGGCAAATGTTTGCAGCAAGTTTTTCAGCCAGGCCTCAGGATTCTCAGTTTGTGCTTATTTATGGGCAGAAAAAGTGGCAGGGAGAGTTCTTGGATCTGCAGTGACTCCTCAGAGCTCTGCTGGCTCCTGGGAAAGGGCATCTCCGCCTGCTGCACACCTTAGAGTTTGGGGAGAAGGGAGAAAGGAGCCTTGGGTACTCAGGGAGGGGACAAAAAGGGCCATATTTCCATTTTTTTAGCTTCTAAAAAGTAGTAGAAAGCATCTTTTTCCTTGTTGCACGGGTTTTATGATGCTTTTCAGGGATTACAGAAAACACTCCCAGCTCAGGTTGTGCCTATGCAAAAATCACAGCAAAGGAACAGGTGAAGGAGGGAAAGAGGTGGTGCCTGGTCTGCTCACTGAATTTTCACAGCCATCCCTAAGAGCCCACTTTTGGTGGAAACCAAAGAAAAGGACTTGAGCTAAATGCCCCTTTGATCCAGCCCAGTATAGCCATTCTCACAGTTTTTAAGACCAAAAAGAATAATTAGATATTTTTTTATGACGTTCAGCTTAGTACAAGACATTTATCATTAGCAATATCTCTGCTTGAGTCCCTCCCATCTTTAGTGTATTGAACCTGCTCACATATTTAAATTGTTCCCTGCTCTTTAAGGCCTTCACAGTTCAGGGGAAAAAAAAACGAAAAGCATTATTTACATATATTTTTGGTTGTAGTTTTAGAGGTGCTACTTTGTGCAAACCTTCCCAAATCCAAGAGGCTGGCATAAATTGGTGGAATTGTCTGAGTCACATTAACAAAGAGCCTCCTTCACTTCCAGTTTCCCACCTTTTTGCCCCAAAACAAGAACTTTAGTAAAGAGTACTGAGCACCTTCCACATGCACGTGGAACTCGTGCCTGGCCCTGCCCATGGGGTTGCTGGCCGTGCACTGGTACGTCCCCTCATCAGCTGCTGTCACTTGGTCAATCTTCAGGGTCTTCCCAAAATTCTCTGTCTCTGGCTCCTCCTTGGGCATGTTTCCTGTGACCTTGACCCAGCTGAGATGAGGAGTTGGGCTGAGAACAAAGGAATAAAGAGAAGATTTTGAGTAGAACGCAAAAAGCTGCTGTGATGCTTCACATGGCAGAGATGCTGGAGTTCACACCCAGGGTTTGGGAGGTGGTTTTAGAGGATTTGCAGCTTTGAAAACTCTGGGGCTATGGGTTATCCTATACAGCCACTCTACTGCTCCTTGCTCTGCACAACCCCTGTGAGTGGGATTTTCACCAGGGCAAAGCACCGGGCTGGATGGCATGGACAGCAGGCAAGGGGCCAGAGCTCATTCCATCCTGCTCCAAAAGGGCACCTGAGGACAGCCAAGGAGGGCCAGACTCCATTGCAGTGCCTCCCTCCCTGCCTGCCTCTTTGGAGGTGGCTGAAATGCTCTTCCCATCCTTAGAAAGCACCAGAAGTGACACAGAGCTGGGGACAGACACCACACAGGACACACGGCCACAGTGCCAGAGCTGCCTCCTCCTGGGCCCATCTGTCCCTGTGGCTCCCTGCCCAGGCAGGAGGCATAAAGCCCCAGGTACCCAGAAATTCTGCTGTTCCACCAGCTCTGAGCACAGCCCTGCAAAGATCCCATTATTCCCTCCCAGAATCCTCATCCCACTCTTGTCCCAAAGTCAGCTCCGAGGCCGTGCCCTCCTGACACTGCCACTGCTCAGGGTATCAATCTTTAAAAAAATGACAGATTGGAAATGTCCTTAATTCCCTATTTTGCAGTTGGGTGCCCCTGATCTGAGTTCCTTGAAATCCGCTTCCATGGTCTGTGGACATTTGGCAGGATGCATTGGCAGAGATGTAGGCAAAGCTGATCATTTTTCTGCTGAAAATAGGAATTTTAGCAAAGAAAAATAACATTTTATTCCAACAGTTGCATTTTTGAAGGATTTCGATGAAAAGATGTGCATGGTGATAAGACAGAGAAGTACTTTGTGTTCTTTCAAAAATGACTGCTTAAAAAAAAAAAGACCCTTTTTACTCAAAAAATCAATTTTCTCAAGAGTTTCCGGGAAAATGTTGAGTGAAACAAAAATATTTCTATCTTTTTTACCTTTTGCCAAAGGGACAGAAAGACTTTTCTGGCTTTCTCTTCTTATATCTGATATTCAAGCTTGCACATCAAAATTCATATTTGAGTATTCCCAAGGTGATTTCCCTATTAAAATCTCTCAAAAACCCTCAAAAATCAGAGCTGTGGCTTTGGGGAGGTTTGTGGGCTGGCAGATTTGCTTGATAGGGAATTAGACAGGGAAGTGCTGCAACAGGGAAGCAAAACTCACTGCAGATACCTGGAGTGAATCCAACAGAGACAAGTAATTCACCTCCTCTTGGGAATGCCAACTCAACTCCTTGCCAGCTTCCACCAGCAATGCCCTTTCAAGCCCATATGGAAAAATAAAATACCCTAAACATGTGCAGGCAGATAAATATCCTGACTTTGGAATTTTATGGAGGGAATATAATGGCAGAGCCTTTAACAGGAATTATCTCAGTGTGAAGCAGAGGCTGCAGCTCCACGTCCAGCACGAGGGGACAGAGATTTAAAGCTCTGTTCTACACAAAGCTCTGTCCCAGCCAAACCAGAAGGGACCCTGCTTTCACTGGGGATTTAGTGGGTGCACAGCTTCTCTGCTTCTCCTTTTGCACTGGCAGGCACATGGGACAAACTGGAAGAGCAAAGCCAGGCTGGTGGCTGAGCGAGGTGGAGCTGCAGCAATGGGCCTGGGAAGGGAATCACAGCTCCTTGTGAGGGTGGCATTCAACATTTATTCCCCAGTCCCTTTCCTTACTTACCCTCATTTTGTCCTGTGTGTTATTTACAGGGACAAAATTGTCCTGATTTCCCACCATACAGCAGCTATTTTAACCCTTCCCTACATTAATCCTTCACTACCTGAAGGCAGTCAGCAAGCTGAAGAGACATTATTTAAAAGAGCTCGGAGTGGCAGGACAAAGGGGGATGGCTTCAAACTGAGAGAAGATTTAGAGGGGATTTAGAAGAATTTTTAGGAAAAAACTCTTCCCTGGGAGGGAGGTGAGGCCCTGGCACAGGTGCCCAGAGAAGCTGTGGCTGCCCCTGGATCCCTGGCAGTGCCCAAGGTTTGAGGTTTGCCCTTTGCTGTTGGATTTAGCACGATCAAACAAATACAGCTGATACTGGTTCATTGTATTCCTACATAGCCATGGATTTGTTCCTTGATATCCTGTCATTAGTGATGACATCACGGAATGAAGTTCCTTGGCAGAAATTCTGGATGCTGGGGAGTGGACACAGGAAACAGCCAGGTTCACATGCACACCTGGGCCAGCACCTCCTGCTGTAACTGAGATTGATGATTTTTTTCTTCAATGGCTCAACCATTCCTGTCTTGTGCTACATCACTCAAGAAATTTCTTTTTAAAAACTGAGATTTTACACCTGGAAAATCTTAAATTTTGAGTATTGAAGCAAAACTGAATTGGTAAAACCAGAAAAAAAAACATTACAAGTTGTGGACAAAAGCACTGAAACTGATGCTGATACTATTTAGTTTCTCAGCGTCTCAGAAGCAGCACTACTGAAAAAAATTCAATTTTTTTTAATAGAACAGTAAAAAAATTCCATACTTACCACACTGTGGTTTTAATTACTTGTTTACAAGCTACAGCAATAACCAACACACCACTCTTGCATGTACTCTGTGCTGCTTTGCAGGTACAAAAAGCCCTGCACAGGAGTTCCATTTAAAACTGTTGCATAATTTGCAATATCCCTTTTTCTTTGCTCATTTCTACCTCCAGAGGTGATTAAGTTTGTGCAGCATTTTCATTACTCACAGCCCTTCAGCAATACACTCGAGGAGCAGGACACCTCCCTTGATGACAGTGACTGATGAGCTACTGCCAGCAGATTCAGGAGGGATCAGCAGTTTGGGTTTCCTTTCCTTGATAAAATTTGCTGAAAGATAAAATAAAACACAAGTTAGGTAAGAAATCTCAGACAGTCTTCAACAATTCCACAAACATCACTGCTGCCAGAAGGTTTCTGACATAGATTTGTGTGTTTTCTTTTTTATTTATCTACTTTGGGACTAATCCAGGAACCCTTATTTCCCCTGGTAACAGTCAGAAGGGAAGTACAGTGATATCAACAGGCAGCAGGGCTGGGAAACCCCTTTTCCCACAGTTTTATATCCTATTTTCCAAGCACTGGCCCTTTCTATCACCCCTCAGGCCATCTGATCCTCTCAATTCCTGATCTTTAGGCCCACACCACCTTTCTTAGCACCTTTTTTCTGCACTGGCCCAATCATCTTTTACCCTCAGGTGAAACTCCTCCTTTCCTGACTTGAGCATGCCACAGAATTGTCCCTCCTGCTCCAGTTATTAAATCTACAGTAATGGAGATAAAATTTGTAAGGAAGACTGTAAAAGTAATAGAACAGATTGAATTGCATTTGATTCCAACAGCCCATTTGTTCCAGCCTGCCAAACAAGGGTTTTAGGATGAAAAATGCAGGGTTCAGTGGCTGCCCAGTTTTCACTATAATAACAATTAGCACACTAATGAATCAGTCCCCAAATGGTGCTAGTTCTTAAAAAATAGCCAGTTATGGATGATTTGGTAAAAGACCACATAGATCTCCCTGAATCATTTTCTCATTTTTAATTTTAATTTCTCCTTGCTTTGTATCTCTACAGATCTGTGTCACAAATGCTCTGAGCTGCAGCAGAGCACGTTGGTGCCTCTGGACACACTCACACATTTCCCATCTGCCCTCCACCTCCTGCAGCCAAAGGCAGCCAGAGCCCCTTCCCAGCATGAGTTCAGACATCCCTTCGAGGGAAAAACTGCTTCTGGAGTGGCAGCCAGGGTGCACAAGCCCTGCCTGTCCTGCTCCCAGGGCTCAGCTCCACAGGCAAAGTCAGAGGAGTGATGAGTGCTCCGAGTTATGCATCCCAAAACACTCCAGGATAAAGCCCTTTTCAGAAATCTCAGTGCTTGTCGGGCAAAAAAAAAACTCCTAGAGGAGGTTAAAATTGGGCATTTAAAGAAAAAAACCCCCCTCTTAAAAGCCATTTAACCAAAGAAATGAAGAGTCACCAACTACAGACTCTAAATTTCATCTATTTGAAACAAAATGAGCCAGGTGGAGAATTTCAGGCATAGCCACCTGCATGGAGAGCAGGATATTCTCAGGATCTGCTCACAGAGGACACACAAAGCAGTGGGAGATGGGAATCCACAGGATGAGAAGTGCTTTGCTGTAGTGTCACCTATGCTGGTGACACAGACAGGGCACCACAGAGACACAGCCACCTCCATCTGCATCGAGGTAATGGGGACAGCCAGCACAGGGCACCCAAACTCCATAAATCCACACCCTGAGCTCATCCTGGAGTAATGCAGCCCCACAGTGACCCCTGGGACATGAATTCATGGTGTCAGACCTGCTGTCTCATCTCAGAGTCCCCTTAACTGCCAGGAAAAGATTTGGAGCATCCAGCTCTTGCTCCTGCTCTGAATTGATGAAAAACCCAGAACATCAACATCCTCACTTCCACTTCTTTACAAAGCTCCTTTCTCAAGGGAAAAAAAACCCTGCCTTTTTTATTAAAAGCCCTGCAGATTGCTCTCAAACACTACAAGATGAGCCAATTGTGCTACCTGGACCAGTTAAATCCATCCCATCACAATCAAGAGGCTCTTGTGATGTGTTTTTGAGCAGCTCCCATTTCACCTCAGCTGGAGGAGTCTCAGTTCAAAGGCTAAAAACAGATGCATTCAACTCACCCTTAGTAACAGCAGCGTTAGGTGAGCCTGAGTCATTAGCATGCTTTACTGAAATAAATAAAAATGACAACCAAACAAACATGCAGGGTTGAGACAGAATCAAAAAGAAACTATAAATCAACCAAAACAAAACCATGCCCCTCCCCACCCCCCAATTTCTGCCCCAAAAGAAACAAAAAATGAAAAATATAAAAGAAAGCAAGAGATGAGCGACAGAGTTTTGAAAATACAACGAAAATCCTTAAAGATTTGTGTTATTCTGGAAAATACTTCATGGATGGTATGATATAATCAGAATTTCATCCTTGCTACCTACAGAAATAAAAATCACTAAGTATCCAGAAAGTGTTATAAAATCTATTCATTCTCTTGTTTCTTTTTGCTTATTTTAGTTCTATTTATTTTTAATGCAGTCCCTCACCAGGCACTTGGCACAGATTGAAGTGGGCAGTGTCAAGCTGAGTTTACAGAACCCTTTCAGTTCATGCCTCTCATCTTTTCCTGGCCCAGGTCCCGTGGCTTTGATGACAAGGTGGACACACTGAAGTGGGGTTTTGGGCTACTTCCAGGGCTACCAGCAGCCAAAATCCATTTCGTTTTTCTCTAATCTCTGTGTGCATGTGTGGGGGACTGAACCCATTTGAAAAGCCACGGAAAGCAACATTTAATTTGGATGTTTTTCTCACAATTATTGTCCCAAGATACGATCTAAGCAAGCATGAAACACACAAAGCCACTATTAATCCTTTATCTTTTTATCTCAATAAGAAAACTCCCAAAAATTACGTATTAAACACGAGGGTTTCATTCATGAAGACAAAATTCTCCTTGGCTTTTTGGCCTGTGTAGGCTCAAAAGATCAGAAGTTTTAATGAACAACTGGAATCTTTTATTTCCTACACATGATTTCATCAAGGAGCTGGAAACACCTCTTGTGTTTCTGATGCTCCAGGCTGGAAAACATCATCCTTCCAACCTCACAACCAAAGACCAAACCAGGCCTTGGAAGCAGCCACAAAATCCCCAAAACCCAGTGAAGTCCCATCCCTGGGGGACCTGCTGGACTCTAGAGCAGCAGATTGCCCTAAAGCATCTTTGGCTTTCACTGTGGGACAGCAGGAGGAAGGACAGGGCACTTTTGGGGTCTGATTGTGATGCCTTAGGATTTTAGCTTTTATATTTCTCAAATCCTCTACCACTTTAGTGTGTGACTCCAGACTCCACACCCAGTGCTGGCTGCTGCTTTCCCATTGGGGTCACACACAGCAATTCCTCTCCAGGCCTGGCAATCAAGGACACCTCAGTGCCCCAGGCCCAGAGATGGAAACAAAAGTGACCTGGGGGCAGCAAACTTGGGCTAAATGACTTCATCACCTGCAGCTGGAATTGCAGATTAACCCCCAATGTGCAAATGGAGCCAACTTATAAAAGTGTAAAACCTGTGAGCATTGTCCAGTTGTGGGTGCAGGCCCTGGGGGGCTTCTGGGTGCCCAGGGTGTACCTATCCAAGGCCTTTTTTAATACCCACTCCTGCTCTCTCAGTCTGGTCTAGCCTGTCTCAGGCAGCCATCCTGAGGCATCCAATTCTGGCGACCCAGACGGGACAGGCGAAACTGCAGCCTCGGGATGGGCCCTAGAGCAGCGCCTAGAGCAAAAGCTTTCCTCGGTGAAATTTAGCCCCAAGAACGAGGTTAATAAACAAGAGAAAAAGCCCAGCAAGGTGCCCTTTGATGAGTAAGGACACACTGTGCATGCAGTGCTGCCTGGGGAGCTCAGGAAGCGCCAGCCAGGAGCTCAGCCCCACACTTACAGCGGGAAACCTTCAGCGTCATCGGCATCTTCTGCACGATGGTCCTGAGCCTCGGGAAGGCTGCAAAGCAGCAATAGTCACTCCTGCTGTCACTCTCCTCCACGTTGGCAAAGTAGAGATCTCCCTTCAGGCTCATGGAGACCCTTTCATCCTGTGGGATGTGCTGCAAATCTGGCAAGGGAAAGTAATTGTGAGGTGGGAACAATGTGGAGCTGTTTCACCAAATGCTCCCCTCATGTGCTTCCTTCCAGGTACAGAGAATGAAACTCGGAACTAAAAGAGGCAGAAAATCCAGCAGAACCAATGGGTTGTTTACCAATATTCAGTGTACAAGAGATAAAAAATATTTTTTTATGTAAAAATGTATACTAATATAACTGATAAGGAAAAATTGATAATTAAAAAACAGAGTTATTTTGCTTCCTGAAAAGCAGAAATTCCTGCAGAACACAAATGCTGCAGAATAATGGGACAAAAACCCACAGGGAACTAATTAATTAAACTGGTGGATTATTTTTCCCCCAGTATCATAAATCAATCATCAATTTATGGAAAGAGGAAAATTATGATAGAAATAACATATAGACATGTGCTATTCTCTCTCCTCTAAATGCAGGACTCCTTTTCACTGGCAGACTCACCAACAATATATAATTTATTTGATATCCCATATTTTATGAAATGCTGCGTCAATGCACTCAAACAATTTTACTTTGGGTCATGTAAAACCAGATCTCCATCTCACATTTTTAATTTTTGTTCTTCAGTATCCAGATACTTCTCCCAAGCACTTGCACAATTACAAATCCTGCTCATAATGAATCTTCAATGAAACTACTCTGAAAGACAAATACTTTGAGCCCCCTTGTATGAATTGTGCAAAATGCATTTACTCACCAATATTCATCCAATAGATGTGCAGAGGGGGGATGCCTTTTGGGGGATTGCAGTGCAGGATCACAGAGTCTCCATGCTCCACATCCAGAGGCTCAATTTTTTCTTTGGGGAATTTTGGTACACCTGCACAAAAAAGCAAAGAAGTTCCTCTTCTATGGGGACCTTTTGCTTTCTCCTTGATACAGTTTTAATAAAATATTTACCTTCACATCATCCTTTGCATTCTCTGCCTTTAATACCTGTTTTAAGTTACATAGAGGCACAGAGTAATAATGAGTTTTACTCAGAGCAGGAAATCTCTGCATTCTGGGACACTCAGAATAGGAATCTCTTAATTCACAATGTTCTTAGAGCATCCTATCCAAATCCCCACTGAATGGGGATGTTTAACACTTGTTGGTGATGTCCTGTGCTTTGCTTTGGCTTTACTTTAACACAATTCTTTTCAAACACTTTCTTTAGCTCCTTTGTGCTGTCTGGAAGGGACCACTCAAGGCCACAGGGCCCCTGAGGACAAGCCTGGCACAGAGGGCTGTGCTCTGATGGGGCCCCAGCTGCTCCCAGGAGATCAGAAATCCTGGGAATGTGGAATGATCTGGGAAGCCTTGGTTCCTAAGGATCCACTGCAAGTCACTGCATCAGGACATCAGGCTCGAGCCTGGAGTTGTCCCAGCTCTTCTCCATCTCCAGGATCTGAGGAAGGCTGGGGTGAAGCCTGTGCTGCCTTCTCAGGCAGGGAAGCTCAGCTGGGGATTCCTGCAGGCTTGGGATGCAGGGATAGGCTTGGCACAAAGCTCACAGGGCTGCTCTAGCTGGGCTTAAACTCAGGTTAAATTGCTAATGGATCCATGTTCCATCCCCCACAGCACCTGCTGCCAGCATTTTGTTCAATGCCTGATACGTGCTTGGCACACCTGGGCAAATCTGGATGCCCAAAATGCCACTGGAGCTCATGTGGGAAAATGGGGAGCTGGAGCCCACCCCAGACTCAGGTTGGAGATGATCACAGAGACACCAGCCTACAAAATGGAACCACTCCTTGAAGGAACTGAGCTAAGGCAGTTTCAGGACTGACGTCGCCTCCTGCTTTCATTTCAGGCAAGTTCAAACTGGCCAAAGTTTCACCTCAGACCAGCATCCTCCAGCAAAATTAAACAGCAAAGGATGGAGAACGTCCTGGCTGTGCAGAGTCAAACTGGCACAGCAAACATCCCCTCCCTGGTGCCCAAGTCATGACAGGGAGCTCTGAGAGCAGCTCCACAATGTGAGACATCAGCGCTCCAGCAGGGAATCTGCACCATCACAGTGCAAGAGGCAAAGGAAAGGAGGGGGAGAAATGCAGGGACAGGACTCTGAGGACACTTCACACATCTCAGGATTAGTAAACATGAAAAGACACAATCACTTCAGTGCTGATTGCCTGAATGCAGACTCTGCAGAGATTTTATCTCCAGGAGGGTTATTAATAGGTTAGGAATTCTTAGGAGAGGCAAAATGCAGCTAATGAGCATCATCCAGCCTGTAGGTGAAATTTCAGGTGAAAAAAAAAAGGTCTGCATATTCATATCCTCTACCTTCAGTAACCTGCATTCTTCAAGCCCTGGGAAATGCATCTGCTGACTGCAGAGGTGGAATATTTTCCAGAAGGAAAAAGCCAATTTCTTGATCTAAAGCTTATTTAGTCCCCTAAGCATGTCACTCTCAATAAAACTTTAAATAAGCTGGATCAGGTGAAGGATAGGGGATTTCTGACCAAACCAAAGAGATCAGCAAATGGATTAATAAGGGATCACTTATTTAGGACACTGGAACCCCTTGTTCAAACCCATTTTTTGCCTCATTTAGCAGAACTAAATCTGGATTTCTGATATCCCAGCTGGGTGCCATAACCACTGGACTTCTCAGTGAATTTCTGTGGCCAGTAATTACAGAATTATACAGAAATTTATTGAGTCCCACCAGGAGACAGTGACAAGCCACAGTCCTGGTGTCATTAGCTGGCAGCACAGACATTCATCTCCAACGTGGGGTCCAGATGTTGGCAGCTGGACTTCACTGGGGGAAGCAGCAATTTGACCCCAAATGTCCTCCACCTCCAACAAGTACTTGCACCGGAGGTGACCAGGGTTTTTGGGTCCTTCCATGCTGTTTTTTTTGCTTAGATCGCCATGAGAAGCATTGAAAAGTTTTGATTCTCATCCTCATATGGATAAATGTGAATGGTTTAATCCTTGAAGCTTCACAAGAGATGAAAACTCATGATAAATTCCTGAGTCAAACCTTCTGACAAGCATAATTTTTTTGCTGGGGTCCCACTGCTCTCGAACACTAGAAAAATACCTGCTTCTGAATTCAGATTTATTAAAAATTGAAAACTTCTGTCACATTCTACTTTACCTTTTGCACATTAATCTTCATCTATATCATAATATCAGGACATCTATGCAGGCAATATTTTGTAACTTTTTGGATCCCATGTTCCAATTAGAGGATATTCTGGAATCAATCACCACTGATTTGTGACCAGTCAGAAACTAGCAGAGCTGAGTTAAACTCCACAACATCACACAAAATAAATTGTGCCATGGAAGTGTTTAATATTGTACAGAGTTCTCAGTGCAGCACATGGCCACTGAAAAATCCAGCTGATGTCTCTGCAGTGATAGCACTGAAACTGTTAGGCCAATATTCCATGGAAACCCCCACACAGGGATGGGATGAGAGGGGACAGAGAACCCAGCACAGCTCCAGGATATGCTTCCCACATATCCAGGACACAGGGGAGAGCAGTGGGGTTTAGTGACCCAAAAGCTGGAGGGCTCTCCAGCTCCTGAGAGGGCTCTCCTCTCTCTCCTGAGAGCCCTCAGGAGGGCTCTCACCACACACAAATCACGGGGTGTGAGTGGAACAGCCATGGGGAACTGCCCATGCTGCACTCCCAACTCCAGCTATGCAGAATCTCCTAAAATCCCACCATGACGCCTCTTCAAATACTCCTGGGAAAGGCTTTGCTGATCCAGGGCTTTTTCCTGACAAGTCTGGGCTCAAAAAGCAGAACTGAAGTGCTCTGACAGTGTGTGAACCACAGAAATGGAAGATTATCAGTGGCCAGAGTCATTTGTGCAAGGAGCCAGGATCTCCTTAATCCCTGGGGTGACTCAAAGTTTAATGACTGAGCTGTGCTTGAGACCAGGCTGAAGCACTCCTGGCAAATTTGGGAGGCTGGGAGAAAACCCAGAAAGGAGCCTGAGTGTCTCCTCATCTCTTCAGAAAATGCAGTTTCTCAACTTAAAGCAAACAGGAGGAAGACGAACACAGTGCAATGGAAAGGCTTAATTTGAGTTTAGCAGAAACAGAGATTCAGAAATGTAGCAAGCAGAGCTGGGAGCTCCAGTTCCCAGCTCTGCTGCAGATTTACCCAGGGATCCATTCAGGACACCTTGAACTGAGGCTCAGTTTTTGTCCTACAGCCCAATTTTTGTTCTACTTCTGATTACCGTGACTTCACACTAAAACTGTATCAATTATGGCATTTATTCCAGTTTATGTGAGAATGGAGCCCATTCCATTGGGTATTTTACATGTTTTGGGTTCAAGTGTTGAGAAATTGAACAAAAGCATTTCTTCAGGTAACTTGTCCTTGAGATCCTTGTGTCTTGTTTCTACCAATATCAGGTGTAAAATGGGAGTGAATTCAGGTAAATCAGCACTTAGCAAATACATTGTGAAATTATTGTAGAAAAGCATCAAGGTAACCCAGGTCTGGTCTTATAACCTTCCCTTTGGATTCTGCTGAAGATATCCTGGGATAAAGGAGAGCTTAGCCTGATCCATCATGGATAGTCTCATATTTTTCCTTGCACATAAATCCTTAAAGCGTGTTTTTACACCCTGTAAGCAGCAAAGAATAAATTGTCAAGAAATTTCTATAACCTTGAAACTTCCAGCTCCTTAGACATTTAAATCAGTATTTAACTATGATTTTTTCATAGAGATCAGTATCTTGTACAGCAAACAGCTCAACATTTTAAGGAATCTTAACCATGACTTGCAGTCCCTGATGTTGAGCTGCACTGAGTGAAGCTTGGGAAGTTTCCAGGGCTCATCTCCATGCCTCAATTGATATTTTGATCCATGGAGCAGGAGAAGTAGTTAAATCTGTAATTTCCATTGCAGCCTTTGAACTGTTTATGAGACATGACCCTGCTTGTCTATGGATTTTTTTAATTGCTGCCTTAAATTGAAAAAGTTACCGAAGCCTGGCTGTCGGGAAGAGCGTGGCTGGGAGTCCACTAGCTCCCAAAGATGTGGAATGGAGTCAGTGACTGCTTTTTTTCTGTATAAATCTCTGTTATCCTTTTCAAAATTATGGCCACAGGCAAGAATCAGAGCAAGCCAAATGATTCAGGTGGTCAGAAAAGCTGCCATGGGTGAAGACCACTGACTTAGAAGGCAAGAGGGTTACATTTCATTCCCA
Source organism: Anthoscopus minutus (assembly GCA_013399455.1). NCBI lineage: Eukaryota > Metazoa > Chordata > Aves > Passeriformes > Paridae > Anthoscopus > Anthoscopus minutus. The sequence goes on from VWYI01020257.1 coordinate 63,229, forward strand.
TCACCTGCAAAGTCTCAGTGAATTGCTCTCTTTCATTTTCTCTTCTATAAAGGCTACACCAAAGCCTTCACAAAACTGAGACCTCCTTCTTCAACATCTGCTCAGTATCTTTTACTGATTTCAGGATATTCACACCTGAGTGTTTGAATTTTAACTCAGGTCTGGCTTTCTCTGGGAATTTTTGCACTAATGTCACTGGCAGAGAGCACAGCCTGCCACAGAATAATTTTACATTCAGCCAATATTTCCATCCTCAGGTCTCTGGTCTTTTGGAGCAACAGCTTTAGAAATACCGAGCATAAATCTTAACTCAGTCTGCCATGAAGAGTCTTTTACAGCACAGTTAATTAAAGAAGTTTAAACTGTACTTCTTCTCCCTCCTCTGGCATTGGGCCTGCTCACTAATTCAAGCAGCAGATTCCTGAAATGCTGGAGGAGGGGAGCTGAAGTCTGTGTTCTCACCATTTAAATTCATTTTCATGCTGAATGTATCTTGTAACAATCTGGCCTTTGTTAGCGCTGCAAACACATCGGGATCCTCAGAGCCCATTCTTCCTTCTCTCCTTAATGTCATCCTACATAGGGGAGGTGGGGTATTTTCATTATGTAGGTGAGATTTAATGATCATTTCTGCTGACATTTCTATTGCTTCCCTGGAATGACTACTGTGAGTAAACAGTCTTTTGTTCTCCTTTTCAGCAGCAGCCTTACAGACCCAGTATTCTGCTTCTGCAGTGGAAATGTAATTTATGAAAGAAACTCTGCCTCGCTGGGGTTTTCTTCCCTTCCCTGGCATGGCGGCTTTGCCAAGGAGCTTTACAGCTGACCTGAATACAGCTGGCACAGCTCTGCCACCTCTGCATCACTACCATGAATGCACAGAGTGATCTCACATGTACCAGTCTCTGCTCCAAAACCTGGGGGTGAATAGAGGTAATTTATCCCCAGCCCCTCGGTGGCAGGGCCTGATTTACAGCGGCTCCGTGCACCAGCAGCTCTTTCACTGGGGCACAGTTGTAGAGCATCCAGCACTTGAGAAAATCAAAGGTGCCTTCTACTCCTCCCTGAATCCTGATTTAATTTGCAGCTTCTACACTGCACCCGTAAATGAAAGAACTGATGGCAGGAGAGTTCTAATAGCAGCAAATGTGATTTAAAAGATGTGTGAGTTGGGTAAATCCCTCTAATACATTATCTGCACCATGTATTTTTTTTGCTGGGTTTAGGGCTTTGCATATATTAGCACTAAAATTCCACTTGCTTTTGATAACAGCTATGTTTGTAACCTCTCCAGAAATTTGTTGCCATCCACTCCCAATATATTTAATATCTACTTAAGCTACTCTAGACTGTTTTTCATTAAAGGCAAAAAAATCTCTGAATACACATTCCAAATAGAGCCATCAACTCCTTGTCTTCCATCTTCAGCATCTTTTTTAGTTCAGTAGCAATGGAGTATCAGAATATTCTGCTGCTGGAGGTACAAACATGACACTGAGCACTTTAACTCCTCTCAAACGTAATGAGTCTGAGATATTTTGCTTAAGAGAAGTTGTATGAACCCCACTGCCCTGGCCAGACTCCAAAGTGAAGAACTATGTCCTGTCTGAAGTTTAACTGCATCACTCTCCTGTCCCTGCCTGAAACTCCAGCTGCCATCAGCTGCCCTGTCCTACCTGTGGAGCCAACACTTCAGTAAACCTCAGCTTTCTGTCCTAAAGCTGTCTGCAATTCTCCTCTGCTCTGGAAAGCTCTTCCCAAAAAATATCTGCAAGGTGGTGGAGACTGAACCACAGAGCAACACCTGGAATCCTGCTAATTCCTCACCAAACACCAAGCTCTGGCATCAGGGATTACCGTGTGGCACATTGCAACATTAAATAGGTTTCCCAAGGAAAAAAAGAAATCCATAAAACTGGATGGAAGGAAAACAAAGCATGTCTTTCATGAGGAGCACTCATAAAATGTGTTTTGGCATCCTCAGCAGCTCCTTCCCAGGAACCCTCCCAGCCCTTGCAATGTCTTCTTGTCAATGTGCCCACAGCACCATGACTCTTCCAGCCCTGGCTATGCCTTGAATGTTTCTCAGGATTGTTTCCTGTGCTGAAGACAGGACAAAAATGTTTGTTCATGTTTCTCATAGCTCATTTCATCTGCACTGATCTGCCAGAAGTGTTTTCTGTACAAAAGCAGCCACCTCCTGTCACAGTGGGGCTGAGAAGGCTGTGGATGCATCCCCTGCCACATGGATTCCACCTGAGCATGGAGATATCAGATATTTGATACCAAAATACTGCAGGAGCTTGGAAATGCAGGATTTAATCTGAAAAAATCCACGGCACTGCTGCTTTTTCTCCATCCCTGCCACTGAACTGCATCATAAAACCTGCTTCAGGTTCCCACCCTGCTCCATCATGGAGCTGGAGAAGTTTCTTGTCCTTTCTACTCTTACTGGGAAGATTCTGCATCTGATTTTCCTCTTCTCATTTTGTTCATTTCAATCCTGAATTTAGAACCAAAATGTGTGCTCATATTCCAAACTCCAGGTGATTAAATGGATTGGTACAAACCAGTTGTTTCAGCTTTGGGATGTGGTTGAATGTCAAACCTGGCTGGGCCGGGTTAAGAGTTGGACTCAACGTTTTTAAGAGCTCTTTTCCAACCTTAATGATCCTCTGATTCTATCCATAAATGTCATCCCACTTCTACAAACCTTCTACAAACCCTCATTTCCCCCTCTGCCCCCTCTGCTCCATGCCAACAGTGGAGGCACAAATTTCTAGGATCAGTAATTTTCCCTACTTTATTTTTAAGCTTGTCTTCCATTCAGTTCCAGGGCTTTATTCTTCTTCTCATCAGTATTTATCCTGAACTCTGAATGCTGCTGACATCAGATTAATGAACTCACAGTTGATCAAATCACTTCCCCTGGAGCTTTCAAACATTTGAATTCGTTGCTGTTTTGCAGTAATAACCTGTGGGAGTTGATAGTTCAGTGGTCTGAAATCCTGCATCCAGATTTGGTTTCTGTCCTCAAAACCAGGGATTAAATTAAATTATTCCAAGGAGAAAACACAACTTTTTTCTTTGAATGTTCACTGAACAACAAACAACTCATGTTTTGCCATGCACTGCCTTAGTGAGTAGTTCCTTCTCATTTATTTTGAGGAAAGACAACTCTAATCTTAGTAATAAAAGTAATAATTACAAATTAAAACCAAAAGTAAAGCCCTTACTTGGAACAATCAGCTCAATTTCTTCTGACATGGCAGTTCCCAGAACATTGGATGCAAAGCAGCGATATTTCCCTTGGAAATTGTTGATGATTCCCCGGTTTTGGATCACAAAAGTTCCAGAGTTGTTAGATGTAACTATCCTTGGGTCAGATGATATATCAAATGGTTTTCCATCCTTAGTCCAGTTAAAGCTGAAAAATAAAAGGAATGCTAGGGTGGGCAGGCCCCAGGACAGCATTTTGGTATTAACCATGGGTAAATATCACACCAAGAGGGTTTTGTCAAAAGAAAAGGAGAAACTCAATGGCAGAGGAGAGAGGAGAACAGCAGAATGTGCCCCTCTGCCCCGTGCTGCCTCTCAGGCACGTCTCTCCTTCCACACACTGTGCCTTGGGACAGCTGGCTGTGACATGGGACAAGAGCACAGGGCTTGGGGCAAGGACAGTGACACACAGAGCATCAGGGAAAAACTCCCACTGACAGGACCTGGAGGTTTGCAAAGGCTGTGGCTGTGCTGGAACTGATGCTCTGGAATAGCAAAGATCCACAAAGAGCTTTTGCCACCCTCCACCATGGCTGAATCAGAAGAAACAGAGATGATTCCATTGAGTTTCTCCTTGCCATAGAAAACATTTGCAGTTTTGATGCTTCTGGGGAGAGATTTTGATGAATGCTGAAGGAGTTGGCACAGCTCCTGCAATTCTCAGATGCACTGAAATTTACCTGAACTGAGTTAAAATCAGACAGTTGGAAATTACAGTGGAACATCAATTTAGTGGCAGATGCAGAAAGATGTACCTTTTTTTTTTGTTTTAAGAGAATAAATGATGTCAACAAAACTGTTGTTTTGGCACTTCAATGGTCTTGGCCAAACTGCCTTGCTCCAGGATGGAGGGAACACAGGATCCTTGCTCCAGGATGGAAGGAATATGGGATCCCCATAACTAACAGGCACTACCTCATCATTTAAATACACCAGGAAACTTTTCATTGATGCACTGACTAACAGTGGAACAAAGGGAATTTGTTATCATGCTACAAATCCCTGTACAGAGCTCAATTAAAAATTACCGAATTGTCCTGATCTAAATAAAAGAATGCCTTTTAAAATTTAAATTGTATTGCATAGAAAGGAGAAGGGAAGGATTAAAGAGAAAAAAATGACATTCAAACCAGCTATTAATTTAGCCCAAACACCATTCAGTGGTGAAAGCCTCAGGAGGAGTTTTTACTGTGTTATTATTACACTCTTGTTAATCACATTTTCATTAAAAATCTTTCCCTTTTGGTGTAAAATGCAGAGAGCTTATCTTTGAATATTTATCCGAGCAACTCCTTCTGTTCTATTTGTACCATCCCCACAGCCCTGCTGATGTTAGGTACAGACAAGGCATCTGATAAAATGCAAGTGTAGTGTCTGAATACCCGGTGTAACGTGTTTGGGATTTTTAGGGTTGTTGTGGAAGAGGCAGAGGAGCAGCTGGGCCCCTTTGATTACCCATCTTTTACAGCACAACCCAGACAAGATATTTTTTAAACCATGGGGTGAATTTCGCATGTGCCAGAGAAAATGAAACACCCCCCAGCAAGGAAAACCATGTTGATACCTATTCACAGAGTGAGGGGAAGTGATGGAGCAACAAAAGCTGAATGGCCTGAAAGGAAAGCCAAACCTTAACCCCACTGAGGGTGATGAGCAGGATTTTGTGCAGCAGCTCCTGACAGACACAACAATGTTTGGCAAAGGTTAAAAGAAAACTCAGCTTCTATTTGCTTCTCCAAGCAGTACTCACGTGGGCTGGGGGTTTCCTCTGGCTTCACATTTAATGGTGAAGTCCTCATCAAAGGGGTAGGCAACCTGGCTGTGGGATTGCTCCGTGATTGTTGGAAGCTGGGAAACTGAAAACAAAGAGGAATTGGGTTAAAACACTATTCCAGCCAAACTAGGCTGCCCTTGAGTGGACAGGGACAATGGCAGCATTGCATTATTCCTGCAGAAACCAGGCTTGCCTTGGGAAAAAGATGATCACCTCCCTGGCATGGACAACGCCCTCTGATCACTGTCACTGCCTCAGTGGCCAAAGAAAGGCCTGGCAGAGGGACAGTGCTCACCCTCCTTCCCCTCCAAACCCACCCAGGGCTCAGGGGAGCTGGGACCACGCCAGAGCTACAGCCAAAGCACGGGGCCTGGCAAATTTATTCATAGGTGAAGTCAGGAACTGGATTTAATCCAGACACAGAGGCACACACATGAAGTAGCAAACTGCTGCCTCCATCCTGGATCAAATTGCCAGGAAAACCCACAGACTGCAAGGCTGGTTTAATATCTGCCCCAGGCTGCAGCTGCATGGTCGTGCACAGAGGCTGCACTAACTTCTCGTGTTTTCTGATGGAATTAAAGTGTTGCAAAAGCCTGTGTAACAGAGGAAGGAGAATGTTCTCTGCAGTGGAGCTGGGATAATAGGATCACCCCATTGTTATAAACAGCCAGGAAGAGAATTAAAATGCTCCTTGGGTGCTGCTTAAATCCAGGGAGCTCAAAGCTGGAGTGAAATGTGTTGTCTTGTCACATCACATCTCAAAGCTGAACACTTCTAAGCCCACCAGCTCCACTGATCAGAAATAATGTTTTATTGTAATATAAAATGCTTCATTACAGCTAATTAAGGGTTAGGTGGTTCCCTGGGGTAAGTTCATAAAAGCAATGGATGCCCAGAGAGTTTGTCTTGTGCCTTACAGTCACAGCTCCACTTTGGCTTTATTGAAACACAAGGAGCCACTGCAGTTCCTGAAAAAAAACCCAAAACCCTCTACTTCCCAATGCAAATTTGGATAGTTTTATGAAAATATCCTATAAACCTGCCTGGTTGCCTTCCTTTTTGCAGCCAGGGCTATTGGCAGGCTCCAGAGTGCTAAGAGCTCATGGTAGATCCACAGGATGCCCTGAAACTGGCCCACGTCCTACTCTGAGGCCCTGAAAAGAACCTGATTTTTTTATTCCTTAGGTTTACTTCTTTATTTTTCCCCACCATAATTCATAAACCCTAATATTGCTGAGTTTTGCTTTGTTGGGTTGTTTTTGGGGTTCTTTTTGCAACCAAAACAACAAAGCAAAATGCAGTTTTCAACCCTCCTGGTCCATTTATGTCTGAAAAAAGCAAAGCTCGGGAGGACTGGGCTGTACTCCAGGCAGAGGAGTCCTCTGGCTTTCCTTGGATTGTTCCCTGTGAGCCTCATCCTGTATTTTACACATGTCCTGGAAGCTCATGATCCATGAAAAACAAGCAGTTTGAATTCATCCCAGCCGGCATGGGATGCAGAAGCTGCTCCCCGGGGCAGGACACAGAGTGTGAAATCCTCCTCTGGGGACCAACATTTGCCCTGAGACATCCACCTGCTCCCTTCCCAGGCTGGAATGGCAGCTTGCACAACAAGTAAGGAGGGATATATGCACATCAAACAAGCTTCAGGGGGATTCAGAGCCAAAATGAGGAACAGAAGTGAAGGACAAACCCAAAGCCTCGGAGCGTTGTGTTGGATGGCAAACACCAGAGAGATGTTATTAGACAACTTTACTACTCCATTTAAGCAGGCCCAAACAGGACAGCTTAGTTTTTGATCAGACTTGAATTTCCCAAAGGCCGCATTGTGGCAAGATTAAATTCCAAATGGAACACAACTGGAAAGGAGGATTTAATATTTTTCCTTCAGGGACAGCTGCAAAGGAATACCAAACAAAACAGCAAAGTGCACAGCAAATAGCTACAACTCACCTGATAATGGTATTTCAATAGCTGCTGCCAAACTCAATACAAAGAAAAACAGGCATATGGTGATGCCTTTTGTGCTTAATAGCATCTCCATCACTCTTCTGTAAACAAGGAGTCCAAACAGAATGAGAGATTCCTTATGCTTCTGCTCACTGTCACTTCAAATCAGGCACAGGGATGTGAAAGTGGGAGTCTGGTGAGGAGAAAAAACAGAAATATTAGCCTGCAATATCAACCTGGCTCTGGCACAGTTATAAAATTAAAGCAATGCTTCAGGTTTGTAGATAAATTGCACTAAATGGTCCATTTTCCTCTCACCCCATCCCCTGGCTTCAAGAACAGCCTCTATTTAAATCCTGACCAAAAAAACACATGCATAAAAGTACAGCTTTATTGTAGCACAGAAGTGTAATTATTTTTTTGCTGTTTGGCAATTAAAAGTAGGGATGGTTTAGAATATAGTGTATTTGTAATCATTCCAGTTCATAAATTTTTCTAATGGGAGTTGTGTAAGTTGGAAAGTAATGTAACAGATCTAATGAGAGAAATTTGGTACACTAATGACCTTGTTCATAAATCTCATTTGTCTTTTATCTTTCATTTATGCTCAAAGAAGGACACAAACTCATTTAGTTCACTACTAGGAACCAGAACACAAATCCTTTACTTTTCCCCCACCGTCTCAGAACCACTCTAAGTGGGTTTTACACATTCCATTAGATATCCTTAGGTTCTGAATTATAAGGCAAACATATTGTGTAGCTGCAAAAAGGAGAAAGATCCAGCTCTAAAGAGAATTCAAGTGAAATTCACAGAGAAGTAAAGGAAAGAATTCTGATTTAGATCAAGAATCAGCAAGAAATTCTTCTCTGTGAGGGTGGGGAGGCTCTGGCACAGATTCCCAGATAAGCTGTGGCTGCCCCTGGATCCCTGGAAGTGTCCAAGGCCAGGTTGGATGGGACTTGGAGCTCCCTGGGATAGTGAAAGGTGTCCCTGCCATGGCAAGGGGTGGGAGAAGATGATTTTTAAAGCCCCTTCCAACCCAAACCACTCTGGGATTCTGCAAAAATGAGCGCAGGGTGGATTCTGGCTGCCAACTTCATCCACAGTACTTGAGTGAATTATTAACCAGCACAAGCTGTGTTTACCTGTGCACCCAGTGCTAAGGGACATCATTTTCAGGAGAATGTAAACCTCAGGTGTCAGGATAACTTTGAAAGAACAATTTTGAAGACAAGGTCACTGTCCAGGAGGCACAGACTGACCAGGCAGCACAGACTGACCACCTGCTCTCCAAGCTCATGGCCTGGCCAGCTCTGCTCCAGGGCAGCGAGCCCACAGGCAGAGCTGCACCAGGGCAATCCCCTGCTAAGCTGAGCCTGCCTCACACACAGCTCTTGTATCTTTGCACATCCCACCCCGTTAATCCAGGGATCAGCAAAGCAATCCCGGGATCACAGGAGCAGTTGGCATGTGGGGACAGCAGGGGGTGGCACTGTGGATGGCTCTGCTTGCGCAGCACAGCTGGAGCAGAGGCAGAGCTCAGCCACACAGCCCACACCCTCCAGTCCATGGGGGTTTTCTCCTTATGGCTGCTTTCCCCTACAAACAGAGATTTCCCCTTCCCCCAGCACATTCCCTCTCACATCAGCTCCAAGATGAGCGCAGCTCATGCATGAACACGAGCGCATCCCTCTCTCCAGGATGAGCTCTGCTCAAACAGCCACCAGCCCACAAAAACTTCCTGGAAGTTCACATCTGTGAGACCAAAATCCTCAGCTGAGGATTGAAATTGGCCAACGAGGGGCAAGCGACAGACACTATAATCACATAAGCCTCGTTTGTTTAGAAATGAGGCTAAAAACCAGATGTCTTTTAAGTATCTTAGGCCCAGAGTATTTGCTGATGGAAGAAGCTGACTAATCTGCTTAGTGCCCCGCTCTGCAGATGGGCATTGGAAGGGACAAGGACAGGGGACAGGCTCAGCTGGTACCCCCAGGCTATCCTGGGTGTAAATGAGCCAGAATCAGGCCACACCAGTAGTTCTGCTTGTGGCAGTCCATATTCCCCCAGTTTGAGTTCTCCTGGCTCTGACTTGTGAGCAGTGGAGCTTTCCAAAGCTCAGCCTGCCAAAACCTGGGCTGTGTGACAGCACAGGGGACACACAGGACATGCAGCAGCCCCAGCCAGCAGCCACCTGATGGCTGCTGTCACTGCAGGATGGGGCTCTTCCCCCTCCTCACCTGCCCCTGGCACACGCTCAGCCCCAGATCCGTGTCACTGGCAGTAAAACAGATGCTCTGACAGAAATCCCTCTGGATGCAGAATTGCAATTTGGGCTCATAAAAAACCTGACCAGCCTTGCTGCCTGCAGATGGTAGGCTGGTGGCAGCGAGAGCCTCCTCTTCCCCATCTGCTGACAGCAGGTCAGGGTGGCAGCCAGAGGCAGGGGAGCTGGGATTACAGGAGGTGTGCAGCTTGCTAAGGTGCAAGTTTTGTTTTAGATGAGTGTCACGAGGTATTGTATAAATTCAGATTAAATTCAAGAAAAAAAGAAGAGCACAGCTCGAATCCTTAACCAAACCAATTAGCTTACACCTTATTTTTTTAATTTTATTTTTTGTAATGAAGTGCCAGAGCAAAGCAGCAACGTTCCAAGTAAGCAGGATATCCTTCATCATGTGGCACAGCCCGACTTGCCTCTGCAGGCTGCTGTAATTAGTCGGCCTGTCTAGCACCTCACTCCTGTTCCCTGGCTTGAATACTAATGCTGGGGGCTGACAGCACCAGCATTTGGAAGCAGCCAGCACAGGGGGACCAGCAGTGATGAACTTGTGCACATCCTGCAGGCAATTCCACTTGGAATTCTCCCTGCAGCTGCGTTGACTGGTTTATTCTGAGGGGTTTCCACGAGGTGCAGCCCTGGGGTGATGTGAATCAAGCAAGAGGCTTTTTGTGGAGATATTTACCTTGTGCCAACCTCCCAGCAAGATAAGCCTCCTGCTCCTACGTCTATTATCCCTGATGGTGTAGCAGAGGCAATATCCTGGCCATGACAGTGATTATGGAAGGCCAGCACATCGTACACATCTCCCCTGATGTGCCCCAGTCACTGGTCCCTCCTCTGGGCCCTGTTCAGGCAGTGCTGGTGCTCAGCAGGCAGCCAGGTCAGGCTCATCCTCCCTGCAGAGACCTGGGCCAAGCTCTTCACCTTTTTAAGGTGACATTTAGGCAGGGCTGCCAAGCTTTGGGTGCTTAGGACGCCTGTCAGGCCTTTGGCTGTCCCACCAGGCCTCAGGTGAAACTGCTGAGATCCTGATTAAATCCTAGACTCTCCCTCTCAACTCCAGCGCCCAAAACACCCTGAGCCCCTTCCCTGATAAGCAATATTCCCCAGACAGCCCATTCATCCCTCCTGGCTTCAGACATGCACCCAAACTTCAGGCAGCACAACCTTTCACTCCAACAATGAGTAAAATCCAAACCCAAACTTCTCAACCTGTGCCAGTTCCTAGCAAATGAACAATTTTGCCACCTAAGTAATTTGGAGAAATGACTGGGGGAGCTGTGCAGGCACTTGGCAGCCGTGGGCAGGTTTTGGACTCGCTGGTGCCAAAGCACAGCTCTGTCCTTGGGGTAGGAGAGTGCCAGGGACCCACTTGTAAAATCCTGACCTTGGGAAAAACCCTGCTCTCCAAGCTGGGTCAGGCTCAGAGTCCTGCTTTTCACAGAATTACAGGATGGTTTGGGTTGGAAGGCATGTTAAAAATCTTCCTCCACCCCGTGCCATGGCAGGGACACCTCGCACTGTCCCAGGCTGCTCCCAGCCCCAGTGTCCAACCTGGCCTTGGGCACTGCCAGGGATCCAGGGGCAGCCACAGCTGCTCTGGGCACCTGTGCCAGGGCCTGACCACCCTCATAGGGAAAGATTCCTTCCCAATATTCCATCCATCCCTGCCCCCTGGCACTGGGAAGTCATTCCCTGTGTCCTTCTTCTTGAAAGTGTCTCTCCAGCCTTCTTGTAACCCCGCTTCAGGCACTGGAAAAATTTATAAGATCTCCCCCCAAACCTTCTCTTCTCCTTTTTCCGAGGAATTCCACATCCTCCTTTGTTCCTACATGGACTCAGTGCAGCATCCTTTGCACCAGGGACAGGGGCACCAGATTGCCCAGGAAAACCATTTTTCTGCACAACAAATGAACGCATTTGCTACAACAAATGTTCCATCTGCAACCCCTCCTCTCCCTTCTTCTTTCCCCCTCTTCCTTCTCTTTCCATCTTTCTATTTGCTTTTCTCTGCCTCAGGCTTAAGTCAAGTAATTTGAATTCACAGCAAATACTTATCTGTAGTTCCTTACCTGCAATTCATTATTTACTGTGCTGTTCAGTTAATAGTAAATACTGATTGCTCTAAGAACATCTCATTTGTTTGTTTAATGAGCTGCCTTTGACTTACACTGAGCAAATCTTTCAAACTATCAATTTTTCCAAGGAGCAATGGAGTTCCAGATTCTTTTATTATATCCCCTTGCTTCCAGAAGGATTTCATAAAAAATATTGGACAACCAAACAAGAAAAAAAGATTAAATTTCCATTTATCTCATCAACCTAGTGAACAATTTTGCCTACATGTAATTACTGCATTAAAATTGCTCATAAATAGCAGCAGGATGACAGCCAAAATTCCCAGATTACTGGTCTACTGCTTCCAAGAGAAATTATAAAGCACTACTAAACCTGGCATCAACCTCAGCTCTTTGGTTCCCTCTTCAAATATTCCTTGTTTAAGTCCTGTACAGCACAAATCTTGAGGAAAGTAATGGATCCCTACAGCTTAACACTGGCGCATCCCTTGACTAAGCTTTTCATTAGCTAGGACCAGGTTTAATTTCTCAGTGACATGGATGTTACAGGACTGGTAAATATTTCTAATTAGAAATTACAGCCTCCCATGTGGCCCCAGTTATGGAACAACAGGAAAACTCTGGGAAAATAAAAAAAGTCTTCTGATAAGAAAAAATAAAAGTTTGGTTGTTTAATGATTCCACATGGAATTGTTAATGTAGGAAAAGATGAGTTCAGTGCTACAGAGCACAGGGGCTCCACTGCAAAGCCTTCCAGCAAGCGGGGCATGGAAAATTCACCAGGTAAGGAAATGTGCTCCAAAGTGTTCCCAGAGCAGCTCCCAGCAGAGGAATGGCAGCCCTGGGATCCAGGCAGGGCCCCAGGGAGCTCCCAGAACAAATCAATCACCTCTGAGCTTTTCCACACCTCAAGGAGCTGGGAAAGGTGGAGATTTCTGCTGCATTTCTGCCATAAATGTACTGCTCCAGAACCAGTTTTTATGCAGCTACAGATCTTTCTTTTCCCTGAAAACCCCTCAATGTGCAGAGTCACTCGAAAATTTGGAAAAGAAAGGGAATATTCATAAGGACCCCATTTTAGTTCAGGTGTCAATGTTACCCATTGCTTTTCCCCTAAAAGCTTTTTGACATCCCAGTATCAGTACCAGGGAGGGGATAACCTTCACTTGACTCTTCCCCAGTCACCTATTTTGGGATGTTGTCAGTTCTTAAAAAAGCAGCCCATGATGCATATGCTGGAGGTGATTAAAATAATCACCCAAATCAGAAAGCTGCTCTTCCTTCCGAGGCAAAGTATTTCCAAACACACCCCAGCACACAACAGGCACAGAGATATTTTTGTTTTAGATGCAATTCCACTCTCAGGAGATTTAGTGAGAAAAGTCCACACGCTATTTATCTTGCCAAGGACTTCATAAACATTGCTGGACAGCACATCTAAAGGAAAAGTTTTCATTGCAGTCACACAACTTCAGCATTATTTCACAAAATGTATGTGTTTCAACTATGATTGCAACAATTGTGCCTTCCCAATTTTGTAATCCACCAGTCTTTCAGTTTTCAACCCCAAAAAACCACTCTGAAAATGAATGGGACTCTAGAATGAATGTAATTAAAAAAGAAATAAATACACAAGGCTGTAGCACAGTGTAGCAGTAAAACATCAATTCAATTAAAGAGTAGAATGGAATTAATTTTCCTGGGCCAAAGTTTTAAGGAATAAATAAGGAATTTGGGAGGCCAGCTTGCCAAGTCCTGGCTGTCCAGGAGAGCAGCTCAGCTATGGGCTGGGCAGGGTGTCAGACAGTGCTGTCCCCTGGCTGGCTCAGTTTGATGCCTGTGCTGGTACAGTGGAAACTCAGTTTCTGGTGTTTTTGTTGGAGAGCTACCCTGAGCTGAGGGGAAACAAGAGGTGTATGAGCATTTGGAGTCCAAGTGTGTGAAAAGGCAGCCAGCACCAGCTCTCCATTCTCACAAATGCTCCCTTATCTGCTTCCAACAAAATCCTGAAGTGCAATCCCCTCAGGTCTCATCAGATCATACCCTATGCTCTGAAATGGTTTAAAAGCAAAAAATTATTTCTCCTGGTCATCTCCCTGCCCATATAATAGCCCAGCACCTGGGAGAGCTGAATTAATTGGTTTTGTCTGTCTGGCAGCTGAAGCACTGAGTACAAGGACCACACTTAAAGCTTTGTATGGCTTTTACACACACACACAGGGGTGGAAAGCTGAAGAAATGTGGTTTGTAAGCTGCAAAGACACTCAGGAGCCCAGGTTTGCCAGCCCCATCAGACCTGCTCTGCTGGAACCTCAAAATACCTCTGAGCAGCACTTGCAATACAGAGTCCCAAGAAAATCCAGGCTGGAAATCAGTACCTGCTTTACTCTCTTCATGGCCAAGGGAACAAAAATGAACTGTGGATGGGCCATGGCTGCTGGTGGATGCCTCATTAAACTTTAGTGGTGACATCATTGCCCTGGCACATCCCAGTAAATCCAGATAAGCCTCGTGATCACTTCTTCCAGCCCAAGCACACAAACCTATGGCTAAATTTTGCTCTTATGGATGTTATTAAATATGTGAGAAAACACCGATATCTCTATTGATCTGAAGAGAACAGCAGGGAAATGGGACACCAGGTCACCCCACAGAGGCTCTGGCTCCAAGGGAGAACAGAAATCCTCTGTCCTCCTGCAGCTGCCTGGGGAATTTTTGGGCCAGATCTGATCAAACCTCTGCTCTTTAATACCAACAGGCCTCTCCTCCAGAAATCTAAAAACCTTTCTCTTTTAATTAATTGCTTCCCTGACCATCCTCTCTGCACATAAAACTCCTGCTCCAGTTCATTTTTAGACTGGGTTAACTGGGTAGCAGCTCTGAGCACTGGGAGCACTGGGCCACTACAGCAGCTTTTGTGACAGACGAGTTTAGGTCTCTAGACACAAACTTATCTTGAGTGGGAACTAATCCATATTTTCCCATTAATCTCCTTTAAGCCTTCTTCCAATTCTACTGTGGCACCAACCTCCCTTCCAGGGGAAAATCTGGATTTAATGTAGTGTATTTGAGGTGTATGTACCACATCCTGCAGCACAAATTGCTTCTGGAGATGTTTTGCAGGTTTCTGAGAAACCCACAAGTATTTAATTAGCAAGTTTCTAAGGTATTTAGAGCGGAGTCAGAAGTACCATGCTGAAATTTTAGACTAGATTTCTTCACTGCACTATAAAGTATACTTTGCATAATTCCTGTAGAAATCACCATAAAATAAGGGTCTGGTTTTACACGTGCACATTTACAGATGTAAGAGCAGCCTAATTCTCCCACGTGTGTCTGGTTTATCCCCTTCACCTGAAGGTTTGACCACACATCATTCCGTTTCTAACCAATGAAAACACAGAAATTATTCCAGCATGAGGAGACAATGCTGTAGTAGAGGAATGCCATCATCTACAAACACACAGTGACCATCATCCTCCTTGCTGGTCACAAACTAGCTCAGATCTGAGCTTTGCAGACACACCTGAAAGCACAGCCTGTTAAAAATTCAGCTGTTGTCTGAGGCTTTTGCCATCCTGCATTTCCTTGAGATACTACATCTCCTAAACGAGTTTAGCACATTTCTGGCTGAAACTAGTTTTATATTAATTGAAATTTTCAACAGCCATTAGCATTTCAGCTCATAGGTCAAGCATGAAGCAGAAAGCAAAGGACAGCAGCAGGTGGGGTGGGTGATGGGGATGAAGCCAGGCACAAAGGAAAGGAAAAGAAAGGAAAGCAGGTTGCAGTTTGTGCTCAGATGAGACTTCCAATGGCAGCCTCTGCCAACACAGGCAACGCAAATTCTCCAAAATTTCAACATGAATTTGCAAAGGTGCCTGTTTCTTTTGTATGCTCATCCTGCCTCTTTCAAAACACATAATAATGAGAAAATCAAGAGCTTTCTCCTGTTAATACAAACAAACACGAGTTGCAGTAAAGCAACACCTCCTTGAAGCAGCCCTGCCTCACCTTGAAAGGCCCTCCTGGAACCCAGCACATGCCATAGCCAGTCTGAGCCACTCCAGCTCCTGCTTGGAGCACATCCTTGGCACACAAAGCCAGGAGAGCTCTGCTGACTGGGAAAGTGGGCAGGGATGTGGCAGGCAGAGCTCTGGCAGGCCTTGGGCTAATGAGATTGTTCAGTCAGCAGAAAGCTCAGGGAGAGCAGCACAAAACACACTCCAAAGGCACAGCTCCTCAGAATTCTGCCATGGGAGGAACTCTGCACTCTCTCAGGTAGGAAAGGAGGGGGAAATTTCCACACCCAGCCCCATTCCAGGCACAGGAACCATCCCAGTGCCAGGAAAATAATCTGACAATGGCAGAAACCACAGCAGGGCACTGAGGGCTCCACTTGGTGCTGGTGATTCTCACAGCGTGGGTTTGTGTTTACTGGAGGGCTCCCTGTGCTGGCAACGAGCTGACAACATGAACAAGGGGAAAAGGGCATTTAATTGCAAATGAATTACCTCTATAAACAGCAGAAAACAGCTATTATTCCCACTCAATCCTTTAAGGATCATCTTTTCCTGCTGCATTCTAGGCAGGTGAACTCACTCACGATGTACAACACTGGCAATACTGTCAGGTATCGAACCCCCCAAATCTGAGCTCCTTGCTTCATCTGTACCAGGAAAAATGCACACTCACAGAGCTTCTCTGCCTCAGGAACTTGGGAAATGTTCAGTGTATTCCCAAGACCTTAAGAGAAAAATCCTGGCAAGTTTCATGCACAAAATCTTAAAACCCCAAGAAAAACTGAGCCTAAAACTGCAGCAAATCTCTCTCAGTTTTACCCTGCATGTCAGCACAATGGCACTGAAGAAAGTCACTGGGACACTGCGTGTTCCTCATTTAAATTGCAGCCAGTGACTTGTGACCACGGGGAGTTTCACAGCAAGCAGGCTCTGTACTCTCTGCCTGCCTCTGATTCTCCTCCTTCCATGTAATAACAGAGATTAGCTCTTTCAGCTTCGTGGATGATCTCCCCACACTTGCTTCTCCTGACAAGTCAAGGCCATTAAGCTTCCAACATTTTCTATGTTGCCAGAGATACAAGGGATTACTTAAGAAAAAAAAGTTAAAAATCAAGTGATATGTAGTGATTTCACACAGACACTGCATGGAAGTGTTTGAGGGGACAAATGAAACACAATTCACACCACTCTGCAATCCTGATGTGCCTGTCTGGACAGGGAGCAGCATCTCTGAGTTTGGAAATCTTGGTCTGATTCTACAGGAGGATCCAGTTGGACCTACAGTCTGCCAAGGCAGTACCACCACAGGAATTGATTTATGGCAATAATTGTAGGATTTGGCCCAGTTTGTGCATTAGGAATTGGAGAACCTGAGCAAACAGGATGGAATTCGAGATGCATGGATAATTCATCCTGATTCTGCACTTCCCACTCTCCCTGTTTTCACCAGGAATCTACAACAATTTCCTTTCTCCATGAAGAATTTTATAGCTCAATAAAACCCCCAACAAGCCTAAATAAAAACACACACTGAGCAGCCCAGCCCACCCAGGGGAGACGCTCTCGTTTCACCTGCATTTTGTAGGAGCTCGTTTTTAGAGACTCATGAGGAAGATGGAACAAATTTTGATCTCCAGGGAAGAAAGAGCTCAGAATCATACCAGGAGTGCCAGAGACATTCTCCTAAGTAGCATAATGCTGCAATTTATCTGGTCATCATTTTGTTCCTATAGCTTCTGTTAATGGAAATGTTTTTTGGCAAATCTTTCAGGGAAATCAAGTTGTTGATAAGGTGAGGATTATTTCTCAGCACAGCAGCAATTTTCTGTACTTGCTCAGGTAGTTTTACCATTGTAAGGGAAAAGCATCATTCAAAACACTCCAAACCCCAATGATTTTCTAGCTGCAACAGTTGCTTTTCTCCATTAATACCTTTTTTTTTTTCCAAGGCACTAAATCAAAACATCCATCAACCCCACTGAAGACAGGTGGCTGACAAATATTGAATATATCTACTGTAGCTGTGAAAGAAAGGGAAGAGACTCTGTAATTCTGTTTCTCTCTCCTCAGGATCCACATTCATCATCCCTTTCAGCACTGGCAGGGTGCAGAGAAGCAGCTGTCAGTGACTGCAATGCCTTCAGGTGATCACAGGAGAGCTTTCATCAGGCAGATCTCAAGCCTAGGGTGTATTTTAAGGCACAGTTGATCTTCAGAGTTTCAATTTGACTCCAGCTAGGTGGCTGAGCAGAAAACAATGAGGAAGCAACACAGGCAGCAAAACACAGTGTTCAAACAGCCTAAAAGCCTCGGAATAATGCAACTGCTTGGAAAAATAGGATTTACCTGTTTACCCAATACCCGGGGAAAAATGTTTTGAAGGAAATTGGGCTAAACAAAATCTATTCCCTCAGCTCGTGAGGGGTTGGTAAAGTATCTCCCAAGGCCACACAAGAAGGTTTAGAAACAGCCCAGATGAAGTGCCCACTAACTAGAGCACAATTTAGGTGCCTGCTTTACTTTTGGTTCCTGCTTTCCATGGCAACAGCAAAATCCACTCACCTAAAATGAAATCTTTGTTTACAAAAGCTGCAGCTGCTGCTGGTTCCCCATGATGTGACTTTCTGAACACTGAGCACAAACCCACCATTATGGTCCCCCAGCTTTGGAAAAAAACTCCACTCCACCTTGCCGGAAATTAAAGTAAATAAAATCAAATTAGAAGTACAGCAAGCAAATATCAGGAGTGGAAAGTTCTGCCTGAACGATTAAAATCTACTGAAGTTATGTAAAACTGCAAGGGGAAGCTTCACATGGAATGTCAAAAGGGCAAAACCAGGATTTCACTGCCCATGCTGTCCACAACACCAAGCTCGTCAGGACAAGGGTGGCTTTTGCTCCCCAGCCCAGCTGCAGAAGTGTTGCTCTAATCAATGACTTGCACGGTGGGAGAAGTGCTTTCCATGCCACATGCATGAAAACTGCATTACAGACTTCATCCAGAGCTTCTACATCATCACAGACATTGCTCTGCCTTCTTAAAAAAATTAAAGAGGAAATTGTTGGTTAAATTGTTGATATCTCATTTGTGTCACATCATGGATAAACTTAATGTCCTCTAATCATTATCTCACTAAAACTACTTATGTTCCTCATAAAGACTAACCAGAAAGTGGCTAAAAAACCCTAAAAATATCAGAGATAGGAGTCAGTTATGCACAAGGCCTTCCATACACTTGTCTCTGAAATATCTCTGACTTCTGCTCCTTCTCCTTCCCTTCAGCCCTGAGCCTGACAACATCCCCTGAGCATGGAAGATACTCATGGATTTACTCTTTATGGATCTGAGCATTTCAAAGAACTCTCCTGACCCAGACCATGCATGGGCACCTCACATTCCTTTATCCTGCCCAGCTCTGCTTGGTCAAACATTTCCTATGGAACTGAACTGCAGCTGGGAGCCTGTGGGATGCTCTGAGGTACTCCCTAAAAAATGGGACTAGGTTATTATAAATAACATTTCACATTAAATAAGTGGCATGAACCCTTTAGAAGCCCAGGTCACAATGTGGCAGGTGCAGAAGGTGAGAAGGGAACTCACCAGGAGTCTGATATTAAATGCAGAAAACTCCCCACAGCTGGGGCAGCTGCCTGGCAAGAGGGCACAAGGCCAACCCTGCTGCAGTAGAGACACGCAGCTCCCCCTCCTTTAGTCAGGGAACCCAACTAAACAGCACTGTAAGCTTCCCTGAAGCTAAGAAAGAGCTAATTCTGTACCTACCAAACTCTGCTTTATTCTACATGGCAGAAAAGCCTTCCTGATGAGACCCTGTACACCTCAAATACAGGCAGCAAGTGATGCACCGGCTTCCTTGACACTCTCCTCTCTGTAGAACTCCCAGAGCCTGAAGCATCCTGTTTTTCTAGACAGGCAGAGAAGGAGTTCATGGCTACTGCAGACACCAAAATGCAAAAGTGAAGCTCATTTTTGCAATTACAGCACAAGCCCTTGGAGCTTTCCCTTCCATTCTCCCCTTCCTCGCTTTATTTAGCTGAAGTTATTTAGAGGACAGATCTCTGTTTAAGCAGCTGCTGCCACAACTAGTTGGCCCAAGCAGCTTTTTTAATTAAATATTTGCTGCTGTGAGAGTTTTCTCTCCCCTCCCTGCTCTCCTTGTGGACAACATTTGTTCTTGCAAAGATAAGAGGAATCAGCCTCCGCCTTCGCCCGTGAGGCCTCCTGCACTCCAAGCCCCTGCTATGGTGTGAAATCCCGGCAAAAATTAATTTTTATGATAGACATCATGACATTTTCCTATCAAGGGCAACCATCAACAATAAGGAAAAGAAATAAAAGCTTGCTGGGATTTAATAATGATTATTAAATTATGTCATTTACATAATTAGACCTTAGTACTAACTATGGCATATCTCTTTTATGACATGGTAAATTGGCAGAGCACTTCATAAAGAGATTTTTTGGGGTTTTTTTTTCCTCATTTATAGAGGAAATTATAGAGGAGTAAACCAGGTAAATTATATCAGAACCCATACTAAGCAGGTTTACACAGAGGCAGGAAATGGAGGCGAGTTTCATGACGTGAATGAAAGAATTCTTGAGAAATACAGATTTCAAACAGGTTTCTTACACATTTGTTGTTCTCAGAATTTCTTCCCAGTCAGCAGCCAGGCCCAACAATGCCTTTGGAATGCTTTATGGCATTTGCCAGCCAGGATCAGGGAAGCACTGGGCTTTGCCATTGCTGTGCACAGAATTGTTCCCTCTGTTCCTCCCAGCAGGTAACCCTGGGAACAGCATTAAAGGCAACTGGCTTGACCCAGTGCCAGTAAAGACTTGACTTACTTGTGGAAAAGCTCCAACTGATGTTTTATAAAGCAGATGGTCTTGACTCATTTTTACCTGCTCCAGGTGAGATTCTCACCAATTTCCATACTGGAAACAGCAGAGCCAAGCAAGTGTGAAAAGAACCCAAACACAACTCTTCATTAGAGCCAGTTTGACACTGGAGGTAGAAAAGGGAAACAAAAAATATAGTGCTTTTTGAGCAAAGCTGTTTCAGCACTGGAACAGACACTCAGGGTCCCTCTCCATGCAGAAATGAGGAAGCAGCAAGGAATGAGCTCCCTGGGAGGGTGGGCAGGCCCTGGCACAGGTGCCCAGAGAAGCTGGGGCTGCCCCTGGATCCTTGGAAGTGTCCAAGGACTGGTTGGACATTGGGGCTGGGAGCAGCCTGGGACGGTGGAAGGCGTCCCTGCCATGGCAGCTGTGGATGAGCTTTAAGGTCCCTTCCAACCCAAAACCACTCCATGATTCCATGAGGCTGAAGGGCTGCAAAGCAACAGCACAGAGGATGTGGAATGTGAAATGGAGATGGGGAGATGGAGGTTTCAGGAAAAAGGAGGCAGCAAGTGGAGCACAGAAGGAAATGAGAGCAGGCACCAAAGGAAGCTGATGCAGTAACACCAGGCTGGGGTGTAAATGAGGCTGGCGCCTCGCAGCAGCAGCTGCTGCTCCACATCCATGAGCAATGGAACAGCTCCTGGGAAAGGGATGGTTCTGGCAAAATCCGGGAATGCAGCTGAGCAGGGATCAGTGCTGTGCAGAGAAAGGCAGCAGAGAGACTTGGGAGAGTTAGTGAGGCTGAACAGCAGCTCACTGGGGAAGAAACGAAAGAGAGTCTGGGTCTCAAAGCCCTGAGCAGGGAACTGGGGACCATGTGATGGCAATGGCAGTCTGGGGGGAATCAGAGAGCAAAGCAGCAAAATCTGCATTTGAGAGTATTTCAGACCTGCCTGAACTCCCCAGGCTGGAGCCACAATGGGAATTTATTTCAAAAAGAAATACTAGTATCATACCACCAAGCAATTTTTAAAAAAATATATATAAATAAGATACATTAAGGCAGACAAGACTGTACAAACTATTCAGCACATGGGTGCAGGAGGACTCAGCCCTCACTTACTCCAATCTGCACTGAGGTGTATCCTCTGAGGACAGCACAGATGCTTCTGACTGACATCAGCTTCACTGGCAAAGAAGAAATAAAAATCTGATTGTCTGTTTCCATGGGAAACCTGTCAAATTTCACTCATGCACCACAACACCTCGCTGCCTTTTCTGTAACAGAAGCAACTGGTGAAGAAAAATAGGGCTGGGCCCACTCTCTGTTACCTATCTGAGGAAAATATTTCTTGGGGGGAATTTATTAATGTGGTTTATGTGTTTATAAACACCACCAAAGAGCTGCAATGCTGTGTGCTTCCTGAGAGGAACAGAAAACTGCTGTATAATTCCCTCTGCTTCCCTCAGATCCATTCACCATAAGCCAAGGTCACTGGCACTCTCCTGGGCACCAGGCAGGTAAATCCAAGCTGACAACACACATGGATCCTTCAAATCAGTGCAGGAATCAGGGAAGCCTGAGAGCTGTTCTAAAATGCTTCTTACATTATGGAGCAGACTGAAAAGTTAAAAACAAAGCGTGCAATCTCCATGTGGGCTTCCATCCCCAAGAGACCTCTCCAAAATCCAAGCACTGTCAGGCTGAACTCACCAAAGCAAAGACAAATAAGGTTCCTCCTTTGGAAGTAAAGCCTTCAGCAGCTCCTAATCCAGGAACACATTAAGTTTCTGTTTCCTAATTTTGTCTGCTTTTCTTTTGTAATAACAGCATTTCTAATTTTGCAACTTTGGCTTTATTAGAGTGAAAGTTGTTTTCATTCTCAATTTGGCTAATGCTTAAATGGGCTCACAGAAGCTTCTTGGGCACAAGGGATACACCACTTTCACACTGAAGAGAAATCAGTGTTTCCAACAAATACTGATTCAGGACAAGTTTGGGCATCCCAAGCGTCTGGGAGTGGCTCTCACTTGCTGCAAAATCAGCTCCAGGGCTGCTGAAAGGAATCTGCAGGTGAGGAGGAACCATCCCAGGAGCTAGATGTTGTCTCTAGCACCACTTCTCCCTATCCAAAGGGACAATCCAGGACTCCAGGCTGGTGCAAAGTGTGGCTCATCTGTTGTTAGAGCTGGAGGAGATGCACTTGTAGGGGCTGCCCAGGGAGGTTTGGAGTCCCCATCCCTGGAGGTGTCACCTAGAGGTGGCAGTGAGAGATCTGGGCTGAGGATGGGGCAGCTTGGACTCAGTGATCCTGGAGGGCTTTCCCAAGCTCAGTGATTCTGTGACTGCTGTGTACATGGGAATGGTGTTGCAGAAATGTCCCAGAGCCTCACCCAACACCTGCTGGTGACCCCTAAGCCCACAGATATTCAGCTCAAACCCATGCCTGCACCCTGGGGCTGACTCGTGTCATTGAAAAACCTCTGGGAAGCAATTTAGCCATGAACAGTGAGAGGGTGGCTTTAATTTCATTGGAAATCTGGCACTTGCTCTGCCCCAGGCTCCACAGGGATCATGTGCTGAAGTGTCACCTGCAGGGAGGAATGGCACCAACCTGACCCCAGAGCCCCCCCAGCTCCTCTACAGGTGGCAGAGCCAGCATCCCACCTATCACCCACTCCAACAGCTCTGCCTGGGAATGTTTCACTAATGCTGAACCACAAAAAGGTTTCAAAGATCTGTCAGTCAGGCTGCTCCCCGCTGGCCTCCCCGCAGCCCTCGCAGCCTTGCTGGGAGGATTTTTACTGAGATCACCAGCGCTGCCAACGTGCTGAGGAAAATTAAACCCCAGCCGTGGAAACAATAGCAATTACAAAGTGTGTAACCAGCAGGAGATGGGATGAATGTCTGCAATTCCAAGGCGTAGAAAGCATTTTTAAAACGCCTTTAGTCTCATCCATACTTCTTTAATATTTTGCAGCCTAATAGTGGCGTTTTACAGCCAGGCCGTAATTTCAGAGAGGTACAAACTTGTGGAGCATAATGTCAAGCTACATGGTGGAGTCAAGTAAACATTTGTAGTAATTATATACCCAGGAGATTTCATCAGCTCACAGAATTAACAAGCAGCTCAGTAAATTACACATCACTCGATCTGCAATTGCTGCATCTCCAGCAAAGAGCTCGGCTCCATCTCCAGCAGCCCTGACACGACGTGTCAGAGCACATTGCAAACCTGTCAGCCTGTTATTGTGCACTCACATCAGCCACCACCTCACCACACCAAGCTCCTTGTCAAAGGTTTGGAGCACAATTCTCCTTCCAGAGAAAACACAGCCCTACCCAGTAAAAAGAGGCAATTTGCTCACACCTTGTGATTGGCGCTAGAATTCCTTTCCACTTTGGCTTCACCACGGAGCAACGTTCCAAGGGATGAGCTCGACGTAGTGGTGATCAGCCTGAATTCCAAATGGGTGTCTGGGAACACTGAGATGCTCCAAGGCTCAGCAGAGGCAGGCTGCCTGTGGAGCAGTGTGCCCAGCCAGCAGCAGCAGTGAGGGTCTTGCTTCACACATATGTTCCAAAAGCGTTCGCTCTGCACAAAGCTCATTAAGCGCCCTGACAATCATCCTGATGGAGCAGAAGCCAAAAGCTGCTGCCTCTCCTGTTGGAAACTCGAGGAATGAGAATGGCTATGAAGATTTCCAAGGGAGAAAATGCAGATTGCTTTTAAATGTCTCTTTCTACTAGCCATGCCAGGGTTACCAGGCAGAGTGATTACAAGCAAGCTCCTCGATTAGGAATCTGAGCACAGCAATAAATTGCCCAAGCAGCTGCTGCACTCTGGCTCAGAGATGAGTGCCCTTTAGCGTTTGCTAAAGTGATTTCCTACAAAATCCCTGCCATTTGTCAGGCCACTACCTGGAAAGTGGGACACACTTACAGGATTGGTGAATTCATCACCAGCTAAATCTGTTTTCTGAACAGCACAAAACAAGCAGGAGACAATGTTCAGCCAACAACTTCTTTCATGTCTTACATCAGTTTTAAGATGGTGGTTACTGCCTTCCACAGAGAATCACAGAAGAGTTTGGGTCATTTGACCCCCTGCCATGGCAGGGACACCTCCCACTGTCCCAGGCTGCTCCCAGCCCCAATGTCCAACCTGGCCTTGGGCACTGCCAGGGATCCAGGGGCAGCCCCAGCTGCTCTGGGCACCTGTGCCAGGGCCTCCCCAGGAAGAATTTTTCCTGATGTCCCATCTAAACCTACTCTTTCAGTCTGAAGTCTGTCCCTCCTGTCCTGTCCCTGCAGGCCCTTACAAAAGTCCCTCTCCAGCTCTCTTGGAGCCCATTTAGGCACGGAAAGGCACAATGAGGTTGTCCCAAAGCCTTCTCCAGGCTGAGCAATCCCAATTCTCTCAGCCTTTCCTCACAGCAGAGCTGCTCCATCCCTCACATCCAACACACCTGAACCTCCCAGCCTTGGGGCTCCATGCAGGAGGTGCTGCTCCACTCCAACCCTCCCAGGGATGAGCTGAGCCCCAGCCTTGGCTTTGCACCCTCTGAGCTCGAACAGGACAGGAGCTAAAATATGGAGACACAGCTGGGGATGTGAACAAGCTGTAACAACAGCGAGCTCCTTTCTGACACAGGAATTTATCTGTTCATTTATTTCATCTCCCTGGCAAATTTAATTCTGCTTCTGATCTTTCTGTTTGCAGGAGTGATGTGCTGGAACGGCATCTCTGAGCAGAGTCAACGTTAGCACTCGAGCATTGTTTTCTTTCCCTAAATGATTAATTTATATTGTGCATTCTCTAATACCACAGCCATCTGCCAAAAGGTGTTCAAACCATCCACATTGCAACAGACTCTATTAATATGTATTAAAAATCACATTACAGTTGACATAAGCCATTTCTGTACATGCATATGAAAAATACGACTATTATGTTTAAAACTTTCAACTAATCATGCATCACTGGTTTTCTCCTTCTGAGTTTATAATTTAAATCTTTAAATGTTTCATAGCAGCCTCATCAAGCCAAGATTTCTGATGGCTGTGGAGCTGAGACAGCCCATTAGAGCAACAAGAAGGAAAAAACAAAACAAATAGGGACCTGGTTTTGGAAGGGGGGAAAATGAGAAATTATTTATAGATGGCAATAAAGTAATAATAATTAAGAAATGATGTGCATCTGCTTCCTTCATTGTTTCCTATGATATTGGTCACGGTGCAGGGGTGGGGTGTGACATAAATCTGCCCAAAAGCACATGGAAGGCACAGACAGAGCAGCTGTGACAGATGACATGGCCAGAGCAGACAGTCAGAGGTGACTTTGTACAAGCCAGCACAGGAGCAGCTGCCTGAACATCAGACCCCATCCAGCTCCCCAGTCCAGCTCTGCCTTCCCTAATTCCTATTTCCCTCACAGTTTCAGGGCTTTCACTCAGCACAACTCTTTTAAAACCCTGGGACTCAGCAGGCTGAAAGCTGAAGCCCAAAATCCCCAATCCCTGCAGGACCCCTGAGCTGACAGGGACCAAGGTTTCCAGGGATTTGGGTGCTCTGCTCACATGAACACCACCTGTAATTTGTGAGCCCAGTCTCCAGGGGTAATTACAAAATCCCAGAGTGGGTTTTGGGTTTTCTTTCTGAGGTTTGTGTATTTCCCCTCAAGAACTTAGGAGGCAGATCCTCCTGTGGAAGCATTTATTAGCTTTGCCAAGCTTTTTCCACCTGAATTACCTTTTGTGGATGTTAATCACTGTCATTACACGGTTCATTGTTTGTCAAACACTAACCTCCATTTCCACACATCCCCCCCAACCAAAAAAACAAATTAAAACAAAATTAAACCAAGATTAAATAGGTCAGGAGAGAAAACAAGGAACACAAAACTAGGTGCCATTTCATTGAGATTTTTTTCTCCCAGAGATTCAGATCCTTTCCCCCTTTGCCACATCCCTCATCTCCAAACTATTTCAACCACCTTTTCCTATAAATATCTTCGAGAGCAACTGCCCAAGAAGGATTGCAGTGCTCCTCTCCATGAGGTGGATAAAAACCTCTGGATTTTCTCCCGAGTCCAAGTTTCTATCCCAGACCCTCTTGCAGAGCCACTGAATAAAGCACCAACTATTGGAATCCAAAGTGCTGCCAGTAAATTACTGCATTTAGAGTTGAAATGTGAACTGCAAAAGAGGATGAGGACAACAGAAACAGGTTTTTCTAAGGAGCTGGAAAACCTTTGAGCTTCAAGGCTGAAATATATTAATTGCTATGAATTTATGAGGTTAAAATTATCTGGCAAAATCATGTATGTATAAATCCAGAATCCAAAATTAAGATGTTTCCTTCTTTACACTTCATTCTGAGACAATCTCATGTAGTTTATGTTCTGCTTTCTTTGGTGACCTGCTACCTATTATATTTTCCAAAGTTGTTCGTTGCCCTTAGCAAAAAATCCAGTCCAATGAGGAATTCTAACACCTGCATTCAGGTTTGATGAATAAAATACATAACAAAATCCCAATCCTCCAGCTTTTTGACAGCGTTAGATGAAGCAATTTATAGAACAGAAATACTGCAAGAAAACTAATTTCAAATGAACATGTGCTAAAGAACCTATGGAGAAATAGCTGAAATAATCAAGAGTCATCACTTTTTAAATTAATCTTTCAACTATTCAGTTCCTACCCATGAAGAAGCAACTTCACACAGGCTTGCTTTGCTTTCCTTTCAGATTTCAGGTGTCACAGCCAGCCTGGCTCATCCTGACACAAGCACCAGAGCAGCTGGGAAAATATTCCATGCACTGCCATGGATCAGCACCAGAGGCTGGCCCAGCAGAGCTGGAGCATGGCCCAGGCACCCCAAAATCTTCCTGGGGTCACGGCCAAGGACAGGCTTTGCTGCTGCCCTGTCACCTGAAGCAGCAATGTAAAAGCAACATTCTCTGAATATTCAAAAAAATCACCCTAAAAAAACCCCAAACAAACAAACAACAACTCCACCAAAAAATAAAGCAAACTAACAAAAACCCAAAAAACCCACCAAAAACCAAAGCAAACGAACAAAAACCCAAAAAACCCACCAAAAAACAAACAAAAAACAAACCCAAAAAAACCAAAAAACCCCCAAAAACTGAAAAAAAACAAACAAAAAACCAAATAAAAATATCAAAAAAAAGAAAGAAAAAAGCCCAAAACAACAAAGCCACCAAAAGTAAACCCCAACTCCCTTCAAATGTATTTCGTTGCAGATATTGATGCTCTGTTCCCTGAATGCTTATAAAAATTGAGATAACACATTGGAAATACATTTTGAACCTCTTCTGAACCACAAAACATCAGCTGATGTTCAAGTGGGTTTCAGATTCATTGTGTTAAGAAGCAGACTTGAATTTCTCCTCAGCATCCCTCCACACAGACAGGTAATACTGTGATTCATTTTCATCCATCAGAATAACGTTTAAATATTAAAAACACTCATTGCCAAGTTCATTTCAATTATTAACACTTGATTACCTATTAATTGATTGTATTATTTTTTCATCAAGTGCTGGAGTTTGTACCTGGGATTGGTGCTATTCCAGCTCCTCCCTACACCCTGAAACCACCCATGCCCTGCTCCTGGTTGTAAACACAACACCAGGAGTGAGAAATCAGCATTTGTGCCAGAAATTTGGACTCTTGTGGAAGTTTTTTTGTATTAAATAAAAATATTTTTCATTTTATGACTTGTTCAACCTTTACTTTTTTTTTTTTGACTACTCACAGCCAAACTCCAGTCCACCAGAGCAATCCCCTCCCCAGGTGTCTGCTGTACTGCAGACCTGCCTTTGTACAAATGTAACAGTCTGCTTTCAAACTAAACTTGAAATTAAATAATTTTGCAAAATATTTAATCCCCCAGAAAGCAGAATATGCAGTTTCATTCAGGGGAGATCATGTCTCTGAAAAAGAATTCTCTTTAACTTGCCTGTGAGGAACTTTGGACCTGAAAATGCCCAGACCCATAGGATGCAACTTCCACGACAAGAATCTATAATAATAGACCAACATACACAATACTCATCACTCAGTTATACTTAATAAATAAAATCAACTTTTACACTTTTTTCCCCATCTTAAAAAGGCCCTTTTCAATACTGATTTTCAAATTGCTGCTTGTTTTCCTCAGCAGAACTAAAATCACACCCTCGGGTAGTTACACAACTGATAATTGTGCTGTCTTGCTGTGAACTAAGCTCTGAGTAAGGGCAAGACACAAATATTTCACACAAAGTCACAGAGATTCTGCTCTTTTGCTGGGGAAGCTGCCACAGAAATGCCTATGGCATTCAAGTGCCATTTTTCTGGAAAATATTTGGCATTAAAGGACAGCGGGCAGTCAACACTTGAACACACTCAGAAACAAATGGGATTATTTGCAAGAGCATGTGGGGACAGCACAAGGGGGATGGATTCAAACTGAGAAAGAGCAGGGCTAGATTAGATGTTAGGAAAATATTCTTTACTCAGAGACTGGGGAGGCCCTGAGGTTGCCCAGAGCAGCTGTGGCTGCCCCTGGATCCCTGGCAGTGCCCAAGGCCAGGCTGGACATTGGGGCTGGGAGCAGCCTGGGACAGTGGGAGGTGTCCCTGCCCTGGCAAGGGGGAAAAAAGAAAATCTTTAGGTGCCTCACAGCCCACATAATTCTGTGATTCTGTGAGCACATCACAGCACAAAATTATCACATCTGAAGGGGAAAATTCAGGATAGGAAGTTGCACAAAAGCTGATTTGGGATTGTAAAGGAGTAAGACAGCAATCCAGACACACAACAGGGCTCTGAAGGTGAAAGAGAGGATATAAATAGCTCTAAGAAACAAAATGCAAAGCCATCCCTCTTGCCCTGGCTGCTGTTTTACCACTGACATGACATCCCCCTCCCTGCTCCCTCCTGCCACCTGGCACACTCAGTGCCCAGTGCTGGCCCAGTGCCTCTCTCTTCTCTCCTAACACATCCATTCCTCAATTCTCCATGACTTTTAAACACAAGCCAGGTTGGACATTGGGGCTTGGAGCAGTGGGAGGTGTCCCTGCCGTGGCAGGGGTGGGAATGAGTTGGGATTTAATGTCCCTTCCAAGCCACACCACAGTTCTGTGGCACTGACACAAAAAGGGCCAGACAAGTGGCCTGGCTTCAGGGAGGAGTGAGCCCAGGGGCAGAGCTCACCCAGGAGTCAGGCACTGATGCTCAGGATGCATCCCAGATCCATCAGTGACAGCCCCAGGAGCTGCTGAGCCATGGAAGGAGCCACAAGCAAAGCCCAGGCTCCCTTCACATTAAAAGGGTACAAGTGGAGAGCAGGGAGAAGAGTTTTGGAGTTCCAGGACATCAAAGGCTTAGTGACATTGAAGTAATAAGAAATAATGAATATTTAACTCCCAGTTCATATTAAAAAACCTATTAATGTTTTATTTTGTCATCCATAATGAAACAAGAAATTGGGCCAGTGGTTCTTAATGATATCTGTGGTGCATGAGGAAAATTGCTGGGCCAAAACCAAGGCAGGAGGGGGCAGCTGAGGGCCATGGCAGCCTGGGCTTGGACTCTGGCAGCCACAGCCACAAACTAGAATTTCTCTGTGAAAAGTTTGTATATGTGGGACAGGAGCTCAGGGCAGGATGATATGGGTTACAAACCTCAAATCTGACCCTGTCACTGCAGCCCTTCCTTCTCCCAAATCACTTCAGTGTCTTTAATTAAGGAGATGGTCTTGGACAGGAGGCAAAAATTCAAATTCCAGCTTTGACAGACTTTACATATGATCTTACTGAACTTTTCTGTGTCATGATGCACCTTCTTCTTCCATCTTTTGTGCAGCTGCTCGTGTTTGTACCATTCTCAGGATGGGACCTGTGTGCAGGGAATGTAATCCCTGGAACTGCCATGGACACAGGTCTATTCTAATAGCAGTACATTAAATCACAGCCTTAAAGTAGTATTTAAGCCTTATTATGAGGTGCATTTGTTCCAAATTTGCCAGAAAATTCAGGCTTTTAATTACAAACAAAAGCATGCTTGAATCAGCCTTGTACCAGTTCAAAACTGTGACAAGAAGGTTTTAGACACTTGGCAGCCCCTGTGATCCTGTAAAAATGATGAATCTAACTAAGCAAACCCCAAATAAAGTGAGTGGGTATTCAGCAAGGTGCAATGAATGGAACTCTGTGCTTTGGAAGACCTGGGCAGGGGACACCATCTGCTCTTCTGTGGGCACTCAGCTCCCACCCTCCAGGGGCTGCCCAGCTCCACCGAAGGGACACCAGGAGACAGGAGGCCATGGGTGACAATCACTGCCACCGGGGCTCCTCACACCCTGCTGCCTCCAGGGATCTGGGGAGGACACACAGAGGAGCTCCAGCCACAGCTCTGGATGGACAGAGAGGAGCACAAAGCTCATGCAATAGAACAGCTGAGATAAAACCCAGCGCTGTCCTTCCTGGAGCAGTCAGTGACAATGACACAACACAGAGTGATTCCTTCCTCCTCCCAGCACAGAATCCCCTCCCTGGCACCACTCACTGCCCTCCAAGTCCTCACCCAGGGAGTCACACCCCTCCCTACCCCTCACTCCTTTGGCGCTTCTTCCTCTCTCATTCCACCAGGAACAAAACTCGTCCATCCCTGCAGAGTTCAGGGCTGCAGCAGTGCCTTGGGACACGTCTGAGTTTCAGAGAACACCTTCCCCAGCCGAGGTTCCCTGCTGAAACTCCATCATTTATCACCTCCAGGCCCTGCCAGGGCACATCTGCTTTGCATACCCTGTTACTCAGCAGAGCATTTAGCCACAGGAGCCTCTGGAGAGCACATTACCAAAGATTAGGGATTAATTTGACCAAAGACTTCCCTGGAGAGCAGCAGTGCTCTAGTGCAGGAGACACAACTGCTGCTTATCCCAAGTGTCAGGGATGAGTAGGGAAAAGGTTAAATCTTCCTGCTTTGGGTTCTCTCCAGTTTAAACCAGCCACTAATCCCTAATAATTTAATTTATTTGCAATAATGGACCAAGAAGTCAATATTTGCCTTAGTCTACTGCACAAAATAATTTGAAATGTTTCTTCAAAGTCTGCTTCAATTTCATTTCTTAACGCCAAAGCACCTTTATTTCATGAGCTACCAGGAGCCTAATTAATATTTTATGCTCATTACTTAGGCTCAGCCTCATAATAATCAGTTCCTAAACCCAGCTTCCACAGGACTCTGCTTGAAGTATTTAATCTTTTGGTGTCTGCAGTGCACCTCTGATTTGCAATGAGTTTACATCAAGCTGATTTGTTTCTATTCTCATACCTGAACTCTTCTTGTTCATTAAAAGGAGAAAAATCAGTGTATTGTAGTCTCTGCAGTTGGGGTGTTTATTTCCTCTCCTCCTTCTCAACATTCTTCCTCTGCACTTTTTGCCTACAAGGCACAAAGTACTGAGTGGTTTCCAGACATAGAGTTCCTAAATTTAATCTAAATTAAGCCCCATGTCCAATTTGATAACAAATCCCTGCAATGTAAGTATTCACACTTGGTAAATACTGCATGATTGTAATTACAAGGCTAAAAATCATAACATGTGAGTGTTGATCAATCCTTCAAAGCAGATTTCTCAGCATTCTGTACATGGAACACATCTGATTCATCCTATATGTGATTGCTCTGTTTGGCCTAAGGCTAAAAAATTAAATTTTTCAAACTATTTCTTCCCACTATAAATGTTTCTGCTGGGAAAATTGGCCACTTTCTTTCTTTCTCATTTAAAGATCTTTGAATTCAAGCCATGCAGTCAATATATACATTGTGAGTTCATTATGTTCTGGGAACACCAAGGTGGTTTTTACTGCAAGGGACACCATCCCTGAGTGAGAATTGTGACTTTGGGAAGCCGAGTTGCTAAATTGCAAAGGATTCTCCTGTAGGAAGAATCAACAAAGAGACAGTTTGGTTTTTATTCCTTTTCACCTGCAAATGAGGAAGAAAGCTACAGCTGGAAATGCACCATTCCTACTCCCAAACACTCCGAGTAAGCTGGCTAAACCAGATATATTCAGATTTATTTTCAAGGCTAAGACAGAATAAAATCACCTTTTTGGAGCTGCAGGAGCATCCTTCCAACCTTCCCTTCTGGGGAAGAGCTGGATTCCCGTGCCCTCCTTTCCCAGGAATCAGCTCTGAATATGAGGCTGAGCTTTTCATCCTGCAAGAGCAAATCTGGGCAGCCTCAGCCCATCCAAGATGCTGCTCCTGCAAGGGGTTTGGGAACCTGCACTGCTGATAATTAACATCCCCTCTGAGCTGGAGCATCCCTGCTGACTTCCCTACCACAAGATGCAGCATTTTAATATTAAACAGCCACAGGGGGGAAAGAAAGAGGGAGGGGATGAGAAGAAAAGAAAGTTAAATTCTTACGTTTCAGTGCCTGAAGGGGATCAAATGCAGTCTGAAAATATCTGTCTGGACAGTTATGGACAGGGCTCTCAGAGCTCAGTGTCAGCTCAGGCAGATGAGCTGAATATTCACAAATTCCTCACCCACCACTCATAAATGACTTTTCTTTAGCCCAGCCAGCAGCAGCTCTGCTGGCAAATTTTGGGGGAAATAAGACCCTTCCTAAGCAGAGCTTTTCCTGCGCATATTCCATGGATTCTGGGCAGAGTGTGCAGCGAGGGGGTGAGGAACCCATGGTTTCAGTCACTGCTTTCATTAAATTTCATCTTTTTGCAGCTGCAAAAGCCTCTACAAGGAGACTTAAAGCTTCTTTTATGGAAGCAGGAGTGCAAAAAAATCCCAGTCACCCCAATGCTCATGGAAAATAAGGTGAATTCTGCTAGAAAAGTCAAATTCATAGGCACTAAAATTCCCTCCTCAGTGGCCTTTGCCGGGCCTTCTACAGATAGATGGGAAAAATTCCTTGACCTAATGCACAAAATTACCACCATTAATATGAAAACCTGGACATGCCAGTGTGGGGCATTCTGAAGCTTTATCCTCTTCCTGTGGAAAATATTTATCCTGTTATTCCTTTGGAGAAATATCAGCAGACGACTGAGCAGAAAGGAAAACTGGAGGACTGATTAAACCACATTTGAACCACAAGAACACGCAAAACTGAGTCTTTTCCAGGTTCATTAAAATAAACCTTAATTACAGAACCCAGGTTTATCTGTGTCATCTAATGTCACAACACTTCAAGGCAGGTGATGAGGAGAAAAAGGCAAAAAATCCCCAACAACTGCATCCAGCAGCAGAGCAGTACCTGCATTATTCATCATCAGTCGTGCAGTGACAGATCCAAAATGATTAGTATTATTCACATTAACTTATGCAATTCCCCTGCCTAAAGAGAAACCATAAAGAAATGTAATTATAAAGCTGAGATGCTCTGGATGGGCTGGGAAGTTCTGGTGGAGCAAAGCCTGGAGGAAGAATAAAACTTGGTAATAACATAGAGTGGCAAAAAAATGCAGCTGTGTCAAAGGAGAAAAGTAAATTAATTGAAAATTCTCATGTGTACCTCACAGATTAGGGAAACCTGAAACTTTGCAGGAAAAAGGGGGGAAAAAAAAGAGAGGGAAACAAAAAAGAAGGAAAAAGGAGACAAAAGATAACACTGGAAAAGAAAGAGAAAAATAAAAAAGAATATAGAAAATACTAAAAATATATTATTTTTTATTTATGTTCTCTTAGTCTGAGCTTTCGTGAGAAAAGAATAGGACAGAGTCCTATTAAATGTGGCACAGAATCCTGGAATGGTTTGGGTTGGGAGGGACCTTAAAGCCCACCCAGAGCCACCCCTGCCATGGCAGGGACACCTCCCACTGTCCCAGGCTGCTCCCAGCCCCAATGTCCAACCTGGCCTTGGGCACTGCCAGGGATCCAGGGGCAGCCACAGCTGCTCTGGGCTCCTGTGCCAGGGCCTCTCACCCTCACAGGGAACAATTCCTCCCCAGTACCCCCTTAACCCTCTTCACTTTCAATCTGAAGCATTTCCCCTTGTCCTATCATTATTTTTTCCTGATGCAAATCAGAAAATTTTATCCCTACAATGACCTCTGTCAGAAAAAATAATTGACATTTGCTTACCATCCATACAGAGCCAAAGGTAGAATCACCACTAAGATAACATCAAAGTTAGCAAGAGATTCCAGCAGAGTTTGCCTCTCACCTCCAGAAGGAATTGCAAGGAACTCCAGACAAATCTTCAGAATCTGGAAGGGCACTGCCCCGAGTGCAGCTGTCCCCGTTTATTACAAAGACAGAAAGAAGCTGCTTTCCCTCAGAAGGAGCCAAAAAGAAAAAGAAAAAAAAAAAAAAAAAGCTGCCAGGCAAAACCTGGCTCATCCCAGAGCAGCCAAATCTGGAGCTCATTAGCTGGGAGTGCCTGCACAGCCCTGGGGACTGCACCTCCTCGTGCCAGCTGGGAATGTTCAGTGTTCCAAATGGTTGTGGTAGGACACTAAGAATCCAAACAGTGCTGAAGAGAATCTGGTTTTCAACAGAGGAAGTCAGAGTTTTCTGAAAGGTCCCCACAAAGCACCTGAATCTGAGTTTTTCTGAGCTCAAATGTATCAGAAACACACTCAGCAACAGAAACCTGGTGTATCTGGTCAGCAAACATCTGGCTACAACTCTCATTCCTCTCTGACCAGAAAAGGTAAAAGGAATTGTTCCAGTAAAGGTTGTTTTAGATGTGTTTTAAGAAGCAGAAAGCACCAGGCACTTGAGAATAAACTCAGATGTCTCAGCTCTGCCCATCAGCTCTGAGGGGACATCGGGCACAGCAAAGAGACTGAGAAGGCAGGGTTTGTTAAGAGTTAGCAGAGAAGAAAAAGAAAAAAAATCATAACAGCAACTATAAAACCCACAAAATATCACAGCTAAGGCTAGAATTCAGAAATCCTGCCTTTATCAACAAAAATCCTGATCTCACACCGAGATGTGCAATAACCAAGGCTCTGAGCTTCACAACTGCAAAGGGAGCACGAGAAGGTGGGGAGACAGACAAAACCACAAAACACCAACTCAGTCCTGTGGGGACACATCACAAACATCTCCCCAAAGTGCTCTGACACCATCATGACTCCCAAACCCTGCCCTGCACACCACGGACCAGAACAAAAGCTCATATCTGCCCTTTCTGGTGACACCAGTCATCAACCAGCCATGAGACCCCAAACCAGTTCTGAAATTCCAGACCTTCCTGGGATAACCTCTGTGCTTCTTCTCCTCCTCCTCCTCACTGCTCTGGATGGCTTTGGGACCTCTCTTGTCCCCTCATGCTCCTCCTGGGTTGATGCCACTTCCTTTCCTCCAGAATTTCTGCTGCCTCTGCCACCCAGAGCAGTTTCCCCAAGGAATCCTGACAGTTCCAGGGAATTTAACCTGAAATGCTCTGCAGATGCACTGTGTGGCCACTTAAGCAGTGACTCATTTTTTCTGGGAGCCATTTAAGGAAATGGGCTGGCACATTTTCAGGGCTCATTTCTTAATCCCAAGTTTTGCAATTTGCAGGGTGATACATCCCAGAGCTGGAAATATGGATCAGATGGCAGCACAACCACATTTATCAGGGGAAAAGCGTTTAGCACCAGATTTTCCTGTATGTGGCACTTACAAAGGGTGATCCTAAAATATCTGAGTTTGTCCTTCTGCCCTATCTAAATTAACTCCTCTTTTAATGGGAGTCAGCTGAACTTGGCCAAGAAAGACATAAATTCGATCTTCTGTTACAGTTGAGCAAATGATAACTTAAATATTTGTTCTGGTCAGTTCTGTCTCTGACTCTCAGAGCTATCTGAAACTTTTCCAAAGGCATCCTATCCCTTCCCCCTGCCTTCCTTTTCTGAGGGGGTTCTGTTAAGATCAGCTTATCAACAAATTTTGTGCAGCCAAATTACTGAAAGTACTGTAAAACTCTGAGTAATTAGGGTGTAAATAATTAACACTCCACTAAGATCACTTCCAACAAGTCCATCCTAGGCTATGAAGGCCTCTCACACAATTTCTCTTAGATCATCATAAAATATTTCTACATCTTCATTTTTCCACCATGAACCTGCAAATAACAGAGAGGACCAGGTTCCTTCCAGGAGGATCTCAGGATTCACCAGAAGACCCTGCACCAATTTATGATGTATTTTTTATCAATTACATTTCCAAACAGTAGATTATTTTTGATTATTCTGAATTTTCTAGCAGAAGTCAGTGGGCACCTGCCTTTGCTATGTCACCAAGCTGCTGCTTCTCTGCAACTTTCTGGTGAAATAAAAGCCTGCAAGTACTTTTATCCATCTTTTCAGTGGATTACAGATGGGTGAAAGTGGTAGATTGGAGACAAAAAAACCCAACCCAACTGAGTCATCAAAAAAGCCCAACCCAACAGAGAAATCTGATGATTCACCCAAACCCAGGAGAAGAGGAATGAAAGAGATCTGCTCTCATATCTTGCTGTAAAACAAATAAATAATATCCAGCACATCCAGGTCACTAATTTGGGCAACTCAGTGGGGAATAGGACAACCTCCTCCACAGAAACAGTCACAAATTAACAATCCCTAATCACTAATTAAGTTAATTCCTTATGTTACACTTCTCAATGAAACGAGGTATGATGAAAACCTGGAGAGGCTGATAGCAAAATAACATTTCCAAATATATGCCCAGTGATGGAGCAGCATGTCCCAGCTCAGTCCCCAGGGATCAGGGCCCAGGCTGTGCTCTGGAGGTCAGAACTCCCACCTGAGCACATGGAACACAATATTCATTCTTTCTACATAGAAATGCACATCTGTGATCTGTAAAGGACACTTGACTCACAGCAAGGAGAAGAATCTGTGATATTAATGAGGTATTTTAAGACTGAAAATCTCTGTTCTTTGTAACTCTACCACTCTGCAGCAAAACATTCCCTCACTCTTCCACACACACACCAAGAAGTGTTGCTAAATCCAATTCCTTTAACATATGTTGCTTTTCTTGATGTATTTCTCCCCAAATGGTGGAATAACATTCTTCTGCTGCCTTGTAGCACAATCACCCTCCATCACCAGCATCCAGGCCTTGGTTCTTGCCTCCTGTGAGATCCAGAGGGGCACTTTTCCCTTAGACACAGCTCGAAATTCCAGCTCACTTGTTCTGCAGGTGGGAGGATGACTTTGAACAGAACCTGTGCAACAAGAAACCCAAGCCCAGGTTAATCCTAATCCCAGGCAGCCTTCTCTCACTGATCATTAATACTTCCTGCAAGAAGGGAAAAGAAAGTTTCAGGGCTGGCCATTGCCAGCAATCCTCAGGGAGTCCAAAGGCTCCAGCTCATGATGGGAACTTCAAAAAATCTGTCAAAAGCATCAGCAGCCCTGAGGGAGACAAATGTCCATGTTCCAGCCCCTGGGCTGAAGAAATCCTTTAATGAGTGGCATCAGGAACTGCTCTTCATTGCAAAGCAAGGAAAAAGTTTTGCCAGTGCTTTCTGAATGTGGCTGTTTTGGTGTTCTACAAGTGCCTTTGCAAGGCTAAAATATGGAAGTCTTTGGTGTAGCCACTGCTCCCCAATAAAATGTTTCTAAAAGTAAAAATGTCTCTTATCATGTTCATGAGGAAATTATCATTTATTCAGTGCCAGAATTGGCTTTCAGAGTTTTAATGAAAATGCTGAATTATCCAATCTCTATCCAGCTGCTGTCAGCTCTAGGGACTGACCCACCCTCACCTACCAGTGCTGGGCACAGGACAGCAGCACCCAGAGGTGTTGGGAGACCCCAAAAACATCCTTTTCCCAGGGAGTTACCAACATTCTTGAAGATAAAACCTCAAATATAAACCTTTCAGAGATGAAAATCCCATGTGATAAGCAGAGGTTTGGCAAAAACTGCACGTCTTGACTGGGGAGGTAAAGGTTATAATGTTAAAATGGACTGGATTCATGAGAACTCTTGAGTTTTATTTCCCCTTGGCAAAGGGAAAAAAAAAATAAGAAATGCTCTTTTCTGGGACAGCTTGTTGAGGAAATGAGGCTCTTTACACTTGTGCAGCCTGTCCAGGCTATCCAAACCCCTCCACCAGCAGCAAGCAGGGGAGCTGCAAAAGAAAGAAACTCCAGCCAGTGCTTCCACGGAGAAATAAAAGACATTGTAAATGCTGTTTGAGAGCAGCTGACTGGGAAATCTCAGCACATTTGCTGGCAGCTCAGGCAGGCTGTGCAGAACAGTAACCCAGGAGTATCTCCTGCCTGCTGGGGGAGGCACAACAGGCACCAGCTCTGCCCCGTGCAGGGACTGTCGGGCAGTAGGAAACCAAGGCAGCCTTTTAGGTTCACAGGTTATAGAACACCTTGTCTTGTCAGAAAGGCTCGATTTTTAATTACTTGGAGAGAATTGCTTTCCCTGTTATTTTGTGCTCTAGGGTTATTATTAACTTTTTAACATAAATCTGCATTGTAGAACTGTAAAGTCGAGTTGGTTAATGAAAACAACCACCCTGTAGGGACAGAGCAGCTCAACAGATGATCAAAAAGCCTTTTTTTGCATCATTAATCTGCAGGATTTCATGAAAGAATTGAGAAAAATAAGAATTTCTCTAATGCAGGCATGAAGCATCCTTGAGATTATCAATCCCTCCCCCAAAACCAGTTTGCCCAGAACCACTGCACAGCAACAAAGAGTCCCTCAAACCCAAAATGAAATCATTAAGCAGCAAGAACTCAGTGGAGAGCTCTCCTTGCCCAGTGGAAGAGGTTTCATGGCCCTCATGTCTCGTTCATTAATTCCCAAATGAGGGATGACGAGCACAGACAGTGTCCCTTTGTCTCCTGGCCGAGTCCCTCGTTAGTGGGTGTCCCCTCAGCCCTGTCCCCAAGACACAACTTGTGCTGTGGCCACAGAGACCTCGTGGGCAGCCCTGGCCAAGGCAAACTGACTGCCAGGAAGAACCACGGGGTTCTTCAGCAGCCTCTTCCCAGGGAAAATCCCCCATGGCCCCATCCCAGTGCCCTCACACCTTCCAGCAACCCCTGTCCCCCAGCCAGCAGAGCTCCAGCCCTCAGCCCATGCAGGGATCCATGAGGATCCCCCTCTGAACCCCCTGTCAGGGATCATCTGCCTGCCACGCAGCAGATTCCAGGGGAATGAGCCTTTGGAAAAGCTGTGGCTGCTCCATCTGGGAGAGCCATAATGGTACCCAAGTCCTTGAATTTAATGAGGCAACAGCACTTAGGGCCGACTCTTCCTAAATGTATATATGGAAATAGTTCCCTTGTCATGAACTCCTGTGGCAACTGGCTTTGCCCTTCCTGCCCAGGATAATAAATTCCATCCAAATCATTCCAGGTACTCCCCTGTCCTGTACTTAGCCCTGTGCAGGGACAGAGGAACAACTGCACTGAGGGGCAGAGGTGCATCAGGCCACTGAGCAATAATTCATTGTTTTGCCATACTCAGACACAATTTTTGGTTTTGGCAGGATAAAAAATGCTAAGCTTGGCATGAAAATGTTAAGAAGAAATTGATTTTTTTTTTCAAATGGAATAGTGAGGAAATATGCAAAGTGAGAATTCTCCAAGAGATATCTGCCTGCTTGGAAATCCTATTTCAAGGCAGCCACAGGAGATGGAACAGCCAAATAAACAGATTAAAACCCACGGGCTGTCGGTACAACTGAACAACGATCCATCTTAGAACTGCTCAGGAATAACTTCTGCTGCAGCAATTTATGATGTGGCCTGACAGGAAGGGTTTGGAGGGAACATGTCAATAGCTCAGCAGCATTTAAAGAAAACCCCCGAGTCATTTGTCACCTCTCTGTCAGGCCAGACTGGGGTGAGGCGCTCCGTAAGGAGACAGCAGCTTTTAGAAACGGGAGCTGCACTGGCTTTCGAGCCTCCTGTTGCTGCCAGGTGGCAGGGGGTAAATCCTGGGAGTCTCCTCAGCCCACACATGTGGCACAGAAAGCAAGGATCCATCCTGGGCATCCCTAAGGAGCAGTGAACGCCAGGGTGGGGAGAGGAACTCCCAGCAAAGAGCAGCTTGGGTGAGCATCTCCTTGTCACAGACAGGAGAGATGGACACTGCACCCAACACCTGCCTGGGGACAGAAGGGCAGGGCTGGTGCTGCCCAGAGCTGGCACGTCCCCAGGGCAGGCAGGGAATGGCCCATGCCACCCCTGCCACCTCTGCCCTGGTCGGAGATGCACGGTTGGGCTCTTTCCTGGAGGAACCTCAGCTCAGGGGATCCCATCCAGGAGGGATCAGAGTGTCAGGATGGCATTCAGACAGTCAGGGCCGAGGCAGCTGCTCATCACACCACAGCAGTCACTGCTGCCTGCAGATGGAGCACTGGCAGTGCCAGCAGCCTGGTTCACAAATCCCATCTGCACGTCGTCGCTTTCTGAGGCCTCCCAGCCTACCACAGCTCCAGAGAAAACTGCAATTCCAATTTGTAGGCCGATCATTTCTTATTTTTTATTGACTTAGTATTATACCTAATAAGGAAAAAATTAATACAAATTTTTTGGTTTGATTTTTTTTTTCCTATTCTTCAACCAACATTTCTGGGTTTGCCTCTCTGATTTCATTAGGGCTCTTATTTACCTGAACTGGCTTCCAAAATAAATTCCATTGGTAAATTAATTCTGTAATCTTCCTTACATCACAGGATGCAAATCTGTATATGTAGCATTTGCTTATCTACATTTTGCTATTAATTCTTACATTTTTAATGGCATTTTCTTATGCTATTCTGTCAAATAATTAATCTAAAAAATAATTCAATAGTAGCTCAGTCACTTTCAGAAAATGAATTTATATTTCCATTTTCTAAAGGGTACTGTGTTATTTTTTACTTTGAAATTATTTCCTTTATTCCAAAGCACAGGACTGAAGGTACTTTAATATCACATCTCTTTCAGAAATCCCTAAGTGGAAGGTGGCATTGCAGAAAAGAGGAATATTCTTCAAATACATTAATGTTCCAAATCTGCAGGGGCAGGACTTGGAATAAACTATTGAAGCATAACAAAAAAACAGGCTGCAATTTTTTGAGAGGATCTCAGAATGTATGGTTTAATCACTCTTTTTTTAATACATTTATCGTATTTACTGTGTATTTATTATTCCAATATGCCTTCTGCCATCATCATGAGAAACAGTGCAGTGTAACCAAGCTCTAAAAATCCCAGTGCACACCAAGAAGGGTGAGATTTCCAGTTTAACCCTTCCCATGCCTCTAAGTCCTCTGTGTTGGATGCTTGAGCTGCCCAAAACCAACTCTCCCTGCTGCTGCTGTTAAACTGGATTTGCTCCACTCAGAGTGGCTGACCTGGACCTGAGTGAGGATCAGACACCAGGACAGCAAAAAAGGAAATGCAATAGGAGAACACAACCACACCTGCATTGCACTTATAAAAATAGAAATAAAGCTGCCTGGTTATCGTGGGTTGGTGAATAATGCAGAAAATGTGGATCTTCAGATCCTCCAATCCAGCTAATGAAGACTAATTAAGCAATAAGAAGTCATTCATATAAATCCTAATGAGTTTTTCTAACCCTTCAGTAGTTGAATTAACCACGATTAATTGAAAAAAAAAAAAAAAAGATGGTCACTTACAAAAGAGCCTTTTACTTTTGGCAACGAGATCCCTTCTTCCTACCTTGCTTGCAAAAAGGGATTAGGAAGGTAAATGATCTTCAACCTTCAACCTTCAAAAGGTTGGGATTTTCTACATCTTTTTAACCTCTTTCTTCTCAAAAAGATGCTTTATAGTGACCAGACCCTCAAGAGAATTCATTTTAGCTTGGAGCTTGGACCACAATCTGAGCAGAGAGCTGAGGACTGTGCAGGTTAGATACAGATGCATAAGTCATTAAGGAATAAACTCCTTTTGAAATACTTCTGGATCTGCTGAAGTTCTCTTTAAACTACCAGGAATTAGTTTTTTAGCACGCTCTGGGTGTGACCAAAGGCAAGAGATGGCCAAACAGAGCAGCTGTTTTTACAAATGGGTAAAAGGAGGTCTCCATAAGCCTACATTCAGATCACTGGAAGACCCAGGAAGAAATGAATATTAAAAATAAATGAATAAAGAATTAAATTGTAAGGGCTTCTAGGAATATAAAGTGAGAAGAAACTTCCAAGATGTGAAGTTCTAATCCTGTCAACCCAACCTTTGCTTTTTTTAAAATCAGGATAATTACCTTATGATAGGAGGGAGTTAGATGTGATACATTTTAAATAGACAAACAGAATATGTTTGTCACAGCAAGGTCCACTCAACAACTTGTTAGTTTACACTGACAATAAACACACTTAAAGATTATTTTTTCTCAGGTTTTTGACTTGGCCCTGTATTTTCATGAGTCATACACAATGTGAGGGATTCACCACGACCCTAAAGGACAACACTTAGGGTGAAAAACAATCAGAATTATTAAAGATAATTAATAAAAATATATTCAAAGTCCTGCTTATTTTGGGAATAACCAAGGGCAAGCTTTAAAATACGGTTTTTTTCAGACAGGCAGTGGGAACAGAGCTTGGAAAGGACAAAACCCAAGCGTGAGTCAGCAAGGATTGGCTGCTGCCAGACACAAGTGGTGTTTGGGGAAATATTACCAGATGTTAACCACAGGACACAGGAGGCAATTATCCATGTGAGATTCAGAAAACATGACCTGGAAAGGAGGATGTTTGCTCACTCCACAAAGAGAGAAGGCTGCACGAGGGGCAGGGCAGCAATATTCCTACACGACAGGGTTTAATTAAGAAGGCTCCAAGCAGTTGTACTTTGGGAACGCCACCGGTGGCCATCATTCACTGAGAGGGAAACCGAGCACAGACAGCATGGAAAGCTGTGTGAGCTGCACAGTTCATCATCTGCAAATGTTATTCCCAAGAAAGCTGCTGTGACCCATTGCTGGGAGCTTCTAGAACAACCTTGACACGATCACCTCTGCTGGAGGCAGGGGATGCACCGGGGCCAGAGGGCTCAGCTGCTTGACCCCTTAAAATCTGTGCCAGATTTGCATTCTACCCCTTATTTTTTAGTGTCAAAACCCAATAAATAATGTCTTATAGCAATGTTATTATCTCCTCTGGAACAAAACCATTTAATTTGGCACAACTAAACTGCTGCAGCACCAGCCTTGCAATGCCTTCCTTTTCAAATTCCTAATTGGATACTTTCAAGCCAGATCAACTATGGACAAGAAGTTGTCTATACCTGAGAGTTCCCAAAGCATCTCTCCCTAAAGGCACCTCTTCATCCCAGTGCTCCTAGTTTTATCTTCCAAACAAACAGAGTGACATAAAACCAAAATAGGAAAAGCCCCCTTGTTACACCTCTAATACTCCTGTGTACGTTGGGTTTTTCTCTTTATTATCCTCAGGGAAAAGCCTTCAGGAGAAAAAGGGTGGTATGCAATAAACTTCCTTCACTGTGATGTTTGCATTACATTTTCTTACTAGTTTTTCCTTAATTTTCCATACATTTGGTGGTCCTATATAGCATTTTGCAGTAAAGCTTATTTCAGCATCAAAGCAGAATGTTATACTTCAATTTACTGAAGAAACAGATGAGCTTTGCTGATGCTGAATTTAA
Organism: Anthoscopus minutus; assembly: GCA_013399455.1. Taxonomy (NCBI): domain Eukaryota; kingdom Metazoa; phylum Chordata; class Aves; order Passeriformes; family Paridae; genus Anthoscopus; species Anthoscopus minutus. The sequence continues at coordinate 107,112 of VWYI01020257.1, forward strand.
CTTTGTATTTTTATGTGATTTTATTAACTCGTTTACATAAAACTGGATTACACTCTATTACCAATCTATTTTCTCTGTGTCTACAAGTATCTGGTAATACAGCAGATAAATCTGAAATAATAGGAATAACAGAAGTACTATTGTGCACAATTATAGCTTGTAGCACCCAAAATCAGACATCATTAGTAACAAATGACGATTTTATATAAAAGCAACACCATCTGAAAAATGATTTTACACGGCATATTAAAGACTTGATGGCTCAGGAGATGGGTAATAGAATAAAAAGCCTTTTATCTCAAGGTCATCAATTCAAATCCAAGTCAGACTGATAGCAACTGAAAGCCATTTGATGGGAGTGCTAATGAACCCAGCCTCGTTAGTGGAAATTTAAGAACACCTCGGTGCTGTGCTGCCCTGAGAGCAGAAGTCAGGGAGATTTGGAGGAGCAGATCCAGCCCAGCAGGCAGAGCTGTGCTTCCACTGCCAGCCCTGGGCCAGCCCTGCTGCAGGGACCTGCTCTGCTCCAAAATTCAGCAGAATTCACTGCTGAGTCTTTATTGCTGGGAAGGTTGAAAAAGAGGATTGTACTTCCAGCACCCCCAGTGACCACTTCACATAAAGCAGAGGAAACGCTGCTCTGAGCTGTAACAATTCCAGGTATTAATGCATCACTTTTATTTGATCTCTCACTATTTTCCTGGCGTGGATCAAATACTGTGCCAAAGCAAACCAGTGCAGGGAGAGAAAAGAATCCCTGTGCAAACTCCAGCAACTGTTCAGCTGCTCTGACACCAGCCAGCAAATAAAGCAGAGCACATATTGCATGGCTTGACAAGCAAACTCAAACTATTCTCCGATAAAATCCCTGGAATAATTTCCTTTGTTCTGGTATAATACCTGCACAACTCATTGTTGGCTCTGGTATTAACATGATGCAAAGCACTGATAAGAACCCCATTGATGTTGCCTTTTTTATGCTGAATGAGATTTTTATTAAAAATACCCTTCCAATAAAAGCAACAAAACACTAGAGATGAATTTTCAATTTTCAAATTAAAAAAAGAAAAAAGGCATCCCAGAAGGAATTTGCTTTCATGCCTTTCCTAGGCAAAGCTCAGTATTAAATCAACACCTACAAATACATTCTGTGTGCAGGTGTAACTGAGGACATAGAGAAGCACCAGTGTGACATAATCATTATAAAATGAGCAACCTGGGCTGGTGGAAAATGTTCCCTGGCTGGAATGAGATGATCTTTTGAGGTGCCTTCAAAACCAAGCAATTCCATGATTCTGTAGGAGCGGGGCAAGCATTTCCCATAATCTCTGGAAACCACAGATTCCTTTTGGAACCTCCCCAGGTCCCTTCCAGCCTCAATTCTTTCAAGATTCTAAAAATTAACCGCCTCATGGCTCATGTAAACGCCATCTTCGGTAGTGCCTGGGTTTAGAGGAGCAGATTTGGATTTCAGGAGTGAATAATGGATTAATTTTAAAGGTACCAGGTGCTCAAAGATGCATTTTACAACAAGTTTTGGCTTACCATGTCTGGATAATCAATTCCCTTAATTCAATTTTTCCCCAGTGTAATAACCATTAGAAATTCAGCCCTTACCCAGGAGAGACAGCAGAAATCTCCTAACTCTCACTTTTCTGCTGCCTCGAGATGCCTCAGCACCTACAATTTTCCCACTAAACCCCTATGGATGCCTCCTATTTCAGTGCTGAACTTGATAACGTATTCCTAAACCCTGATAATTCCATATTTATAACAGTGGGAACAAAACCTTCAAATTCATGGATGCTCCCCAGATAGAATCCAAGACTGGTTTGGGTTGGAAGGGACCTTAAAGCCCAACTCATTCCCACCCCTGCCATGGCAGGGACACCTCCCACTGTCCCAGGCTGCTCCCAGCCCCAATGTCCAACCTGGCCTTGGGCACTGCCAGGGATCCAGGGGCAGCCCCAGCTGCTCTGGGCACCTGTGCCAGGGCCTCTCACCCTCACAGGGAAGAATTTCTCTCTAATATTTGATCTAAACCTATTCTCTGTCATTCTCCTATAAATTCTGCATCCCACATCAGCCCAAGATGTGCACCTCTGGTGCAGCTGGGCAGCCTCCAGCACTGCCAATTTTTCTCCTTCCAAGTGCTCAGGATTTACCAATTCTGATTATCTGAGGTTAAAACTAGAGCTTCCTCCCCAGCTTGCAGCACCAAATGGCCCAACTTAATGCATGTCTATCCAGCAAACTGTCAAAAATACAGAAACATGGGTTTGAGTGGATTCTGGAGTGTGGAAAAATCCCAAATCCATCAGTTAAGGTCATTAGCTCATGTGACACACGTCACTGAAGTCAATTTTCAAGGAGAAGCGTGTGACAAGCTGACTGGAGGAATTCTCCTTTAATGCATTATTAATTCATTTATTATTACAGTTATTATAATCTTTATGCAGGGCACTGAAGTTTAATTTGTTCTCTATGAGCTAATCTTTTTAATGAGCCCTTTCTTCTCCTCAGGATGGGAGCTTCCTCATCCACTTATGTAGCTTTTAAGCAAGTAGAAAATGACAGGATCATGTACCCTCCTCCTCATGAACACAGCTTCACATATCATGCCCTGAATTTTAAATGAAAATGAACGATTCCAAACTTTCCCACTGCCAAATATCTTTGAAAAGGTAACAGATTCACCAACAATGCTCTAAATATAGGGGGTTCATCACACAATGAAATCTTAATTACAATTCCTCTCTCCAACAAAGAGGAGAAACGCATTTAAATAAAAAACCCCAGTGTGAGTAAATGCAGTTATTGGTGGGGCAGCACAGATTAACTCCAGTCTGGAGCCCCATCTGAATGGCTCTGGGTTCATTCTCTGGTCACGCAGGGCAAGGAGGTCACGAGGCCGATCCCTGCCCTGAGAAACGGGTTCAGTCAGAGAGGAAACAGCAGAAAAACACAAAAGTGGGGGGCTTGAGCTGGGATCCAAAGGGGAGAAACACTCCCAATTCCAAACATCCACCCTGCAGGCACAGCCAAGCTCCAGCTGTAAAGGCTGCAGCACTTCAGGACTTCCTTGGTGTTCAGAGCCGTGTGGATGTGGCTCTTGGGGNTAGCACTTCAGAACTTCCTTGGTGTGGATGTGGCTCTTGGGGACATGGGGACATGGGTTAGTGGTGGCCTCGGTGGCACTGCAGCAGTCAGCTGGATTTGATGGCCCTAAAGGTCCTTCCCAGGCTAAATGATTCTGTGATTCCATGCAGGAAGCTGCTCAAGCCTGCACTTGGAATGTTGTACCTGCATTTCCATTGTTCATCCCAGGAAAAGGAACAGCTCAGCCCATGGGACACCCTCTCAGAGAGAAGGATCGGGGGGTAAAAGGTAGGAGAAGGTTTTGGAGGTGTGCAAGAAGAGACAACAAAGATGGTGTCCCAAAAAGACCCAGTAAATCCTTCAGGAGAAGGTTTGGAGAATAAAAGGTAAGAGAAAGTTTTGGAGGTGTGCAAGAAGAAACAACAAAACTTTTCCCCTATGATAAACAGAGTAAATCTTTCTTCTTTTTCATTCTTCCCCAAAAACTAGCCAGCCTTCCATGGCAGCCTTTCCAGCTGGAAGGTTTGAAACAGGGAAGGTTTATCAGCTAACTCACAAACACACAAGGAAGTCAGCTTTTCAGGTCACAGCTGCTGCCACAATGAGATAAATGAAAATATAACCAGATTTTATGGAGGTCTGGATTTACACATCAGCTCAATCCCACTACCTGCCTGATTAGCTGGGATTGATTCGAAATTAGTAAATTATTTTCTACTTGGAACAATCAATGGCTGTAATGGGAAAAATCCATTGATCAGTGGGTATAAGAAAATAATTTTTTAAAAAATCCTAAAACATTTTAAACACTATTCAGAAAAAGTACATTTTACCAATAACTTTATCATTTTCATTTTTGCAGACCACAGAAGTTCACAAAATGAAATTCAGCAGAAGATACATAAGAAACCTGCTCCCTACAGAAGTCAAGGCCAGCAAGCAGAACACAAAATCCTAAACATGGCAGCTCAAAAGGAAGTTATGGTGTAAATAATTTCCATTATAAGCCAAGCTTCACCTTGAAGCTCCTGTTAATAAAAGTTCATGGGAAATGCATATATTGGTAGCTGAGACTCTCTTTTCAGTAGCCATAAACAGAATTACAGGAGGGTTTGGGTTTTTTTTCTGAATAGGATTTAAAAATAGCTCAATAAATAGACAGAACCCCCTTGCCAGTGTGATTATTTCCTCTAGGCACATCTCCCTACAGGAAGGGTCCATGGCCACTAAAATCCCATGGAAACAAACTGTCCTGGAGAAGCCCAAGCCATAAATAACTCCAGGGCTCCAAAGCCTTTTTTCCCTGATGAACAGTGTTGGCAATGCCACCATGAAAGCCCAGCTCTTCCGCTATTTCTCTCTAGCCTTTAGGAAATCCAAGGAAATCCATCCAGCCCCTCCCTGCCCTGATGGCCACCAGCAGCTGCTGGACAGCAGAATGGGACACTGACCTTGAAATAATCAGGGTAGAATGGTCACAGCACCTTTTTCTCCAGAACTGAGGGGGTTTTTTAAATGTAAAATCACAATTTCCTCACCAATTAGTTGCCACAACAGGATAAAGCCTGGCTTAGGGCTCAGCTCCACACACAATAATAAATGAGTGTTTGCTTGAGTTGCAAAAGGAGAAGACAAACAAGCTCCATCTGACCCCGGAGCTGTCAGGCTCTGAAAGCATGTCCACATCCTCCAGGGAATTAAAATCACAGGGAATCATTCCAGAACAAACCTACATGCACAAACATACACACACACACACCTGTTTGTGCTTTCACAGAGAGCTTTTTCCAGACAGAGATGGGATCAAACGGGTCCAAAATGGTTACAAATTAGTTGAACTGGGATGAGTCAGAAAGAGAGGCAAATAAAATCAACACCCAGAACAGAAATATCCAATTAAGAAGAAAAATACGCATTTCTAACCAGTAAATGTGGTTGTTTCCTCATCAGTGCATGGTCAGGTTGTAGTTTTACATCTGAATCCTTCTTCCCACTTCACTGCATCTAGAAATAAAGACAGAATTGTGATTTGAGTAATGGTATGTCATATGTTGAATTTATCTAAGACCAGCACCTTTATCAGTACAATTCCTTTGCTTTATTTTTTTTTCCCCTGTATGCTGAGTTTCTGTCTGCTCTCATTCTCCTTGCCCTTCATTTACCTGGAAAAGGAGAGGCTTTTCCATATTTGAATAACAGAAGCAACATACCCCATGGAATAGAGAAAAATGGGCTGAAGTGAGAAGTTCTGATTTTTATTCTAAATCTGGTTTGTGGCCCTGGAACAAGGCACTTTTCTGCACATTTCCCCTCTCTTCCTTTGCCTTTCTTGTCTGCTTACATTACAAGCTCTCTGAAGTCTTTAAGTGTTTATACAGCACCAAACAGATAAGATTCAGCTTTCCTCAGAATCACAAGATAACACGAACACAGAAACAATAAATCTTATCAATCACCACCTACATTATTGCTCTCCTAACATGAAACATGCTTCAAAGTGATTTTCAATAGTTACTTTGCTTTAAAGGAAAAGAAATAAAAAAGGCTCGTGAAAGAAAAGCGCATCCAAGAGGAAACAGATCCCTTAACTGTTTTCTTTTTTCCAATACATTCCACCTGTTTCAAACACATTGCTCCAGAGCTGCATTTCTGTATCTTTACCACAAGGACAGGGCACACCTCTGCCATTGACCTCAGTATTCCCACCTGCAGCTGGGTCACAGGATGCTCCACTGGGTGCTGGGAGCAGCAAAAGCACAGAAAAAGATATTGGAGCTCTAATCTCACTTTTCCTGCTCTCCCAGATGTTGTAACCCACACAATGTAAACACCAGAGCAATTCCTGTATCAGCCAGGAGCAAATGAAGCACACAAGCACCATTTTGGTCTGTTTCTACATCTGTGGGTCACCTTTAAAAGTGATTTTCTTTCCAGCCTCTTTGTATGAATGACAAGATATTCAGAGAGACGTCTTGAGGGAGAAGAAGTGATAAAGAGGAATTCAGCTAACCTATTTTCTTTCTTGTCACTACTTGATAATCTCTTTATCTGCTCTCATCTCACCAGGTGCAGACAGACTTATTTCCCCATGGACAGGGCCAATCCCTCTTCCCAAGTGCCTAAGTGCACCTGGACCTCCTTTCCCAGAGCATTTCAAATTCCTATTGCATAGTGCCCCTGATCTTTTGGGGTAAACAGAGACAACTTCAGCACACACAGATGTAAACATATAAAATGTCAGTGCTTATTTCCACACACATCTTTAGCCTTTCACAGGGAGTTTCTGTGGTCATGAGCACACAGAGAAGGTTTATAAGAATCTCCCCATCAACAGAAGTTTGCAGTTTCACTGAAACACAACTCACTAGCACATATATTTTACAGTTTGACCCCTCTGGCGATAAATTATGGTTTTGATGTGAACAGAGCACATTTTCTAAAGCTCTGCGGTGATTTAGGAACCCCAATTCTACTTTGAGCTGCACCTTAATCCTTCTTGACTTCTATTGAAGCTTTAGCCCAGCAATGTTTGCTCTCCTGCTGGCACCACACTCGGCCTTTCAGAGAGCCTCCACTTCCCCAGAGCAATGTGACTGCAATTTTTAATGCCAAATGCAAATTGCCTGAGCCACAGCCTGTGCCAGCTGGGCACAGCCCAACCGAGCTGTGCCAGCCTGGTCCAAGGCTTGCAAGACATGCCTGGGCTGGAAAACAGAGCAAACTCCAACCCAGCCCCATGCAGAACCACCAAAGCAGAGTGGAAAAATCCTTCTGTCGTGAACCAGGGCAGAGCAGAGGCCATTTTCAGGATTTCAGTTTATCACAGGGCTGGATTCAGGCAGTTCAAGACAAGATGCTGTTATTACACCAGCTCCAGACTTCCTGCCATTACACTTCCCCCAGTTAGCTCTGTATTAAGCCAATTCTCCTGCAATTGATTAAAAGCTCTCATCCAAATAAAAAATCTCCTGTTTTTTTAGAGACATGGGAAGAAAAAGAAGGAATTCAACACTATTTCAACCTGAGATTCTGAGGGAGGAGGGAATGATGATTTGTATCTCTCCCTCCTCCTATTTTTTAATCTCTCTCAGAAATCACAGCAGAGAACAGTAACTCAAATCCTTTATAGCTGAATTCATTTTCATCAGCTGTCTCCTATCTTTACCAGTTGTTTGTCTGCTTCTCCCATTTATGCTGTGCATCTTGGACTTATCGATCTTGTAAGCTTTAAATTACAGCTATCCATGAAAAAAAAAAAAAGAAACAAGAGACAAAGAGACAAACCACAACAGGAAAAACCAGGCCTGATAAAGGATTTCTGAAGGGCTGCTCACTTTTGCTAAAAAAAATCATAATGGCATTTCCTGGAGAGAAGGTCTGCAGGGCTGAAGTTATTAGTGGACTGTATGGACAGAGGACAGGCAAAAAAACCTGTCAGATTGAAGGGAAGGGTTTATACCGGAAATATTTCCAGTGAAAGGTGTAGGAAAACCTGGGGAAAAAAAGATGAGATTTATACAAGTATCAATCAGCTGATTTATAGCAGTGGGTTTATTAGAGCCAGCCAATTTATAGCAGTTCTTGCGGTTATTAAAGAATATTTCCCAAAACCACTGGAAATATTTCCCATGACAAAGGCAGAGCAGGGGCAGAGCTGATTTCTGTGCTCAAGTGCATCTACTGCAGCCTCAGCTCAGAGCCTGCTCAGAGGCTCACTCCAGGCTTTGGGACTGTCAGAGAATCATGGAATGACAGAATAGCTGAAAGAGACCTTAAAATCATCTCATTGCAGCCCTGCTGCCACGGGCAGGGACACCTTCCACTGTCCTCCTTAAAGAACTCCTTGAATCCCCAGAATCCTCCTCCACCTCGAATCCAATACTCCCTGCAGTGATACTGCAATTTCCCAGGGAAGGTTATCCAGGATTTCGCCCAAGACTCTCCTGTAACATGTAGGAAAAATTACAACTCAGAGGCCTCTGTACCCGGTGTTCCCACCTGAGGGAAGGGAAGGGAAGGGAAGGGAAGGGAAGGGAAGGGAAGGGAAGGGAAGGATCATCATTCCTCCTGTGGAACAATCAGCCACAGCCAGCTCTGGCCTCCCTTGCTGGAGGCTCTCTGGATGCAGCAAGTTCCTTAAGTTTAAAAATCAACCCTGGGGCTTCTTTCATGGAGGAATAACTGAAACCAGGTCTGTCTTAATGAGAAAACTTGTCTCCAGTCTACACTGAAAACCCAGCTGGCTTTTCATGCATTTTATACAGGGGAAAAACCTGCACCCTTCCTAGCTGGGATTTATAACTGTCCTAGAAACCTTGTGGCCTGAATCCAAGCTAGGTGCCCTGGTATGGTAAATCTGTTGGGATTTTTTAAAGCAGAGAAACTAAAATCTGCTATTTTCCTCTGTGGGTGCAGGCAACATGTCTGGGTTCCCAGTGCTGCAAAAGCATTTTATTGTTCTGATGTTCCACAAGTACAGTCACTCTGTCTTTCAGTTTCCCCAAAGGTCATAGAGGGCTGATGGATTCCTGGGTGAGGGAATGCAGTTCACATTTCCCTGCACTCAGGGGTGACTCACTGGTCACCCCTCCTGTGTGGCACAGGGAGAGGCAGCAGGCACAGGGATGGCTTTGGGACACCCCTCACCCCGTGTCCAGCTGGGGTTGCTCCGTCTGAGTGGAACCAGGAGCAGGGCTGGCATCACCCACTGCCTCTGGCCATGCCACAGATGGCACCAGCAGCTTCCCAGGCTCCTGCATCTCCGGATGGCAGAGGAGGAACAAAGAAAGAGGGATGAGCAGTCCCTGCTGCAGTGTGACCTTCACATTCCATCCATGCATTGCTCCTGAACAGATCCACAAATGTCGAAGTAAAAACCTGCCAGTCAGGCTCAGATTATGTTCTGGAAATGGCAAATAAATATTTAAATGGTACTTGAATTGTGCCTGCTGCAGATCCCTGCAAAACAGAGGAAGGTAATTCACAGATTTGTCCTGGAGGACTTGAGAAAGAAGGCATCAAAGGGAAATGCTGGCCAGGATGGAGCTCTGGCATTGCTCTGGCTGCTCCTGAAGCCAACCTGCTCCCACAGCACATCAAACCTGCCTCAACTCTGCTCTCAGTGCACACCATGAAGGCTGATCCCATTGCAGGGGCAAAGAGATGAAATCCCAGCACCCAGGGCTGGGCACGGTCCCCATCAGCTCCAGCACCACCAGAGAAGCATGAGCTGCACTTGTGCACGTTAACAGCTGAGGGGGTCTCAAGGAGCAGGTTCTGTCAAGCAATAAAAAGCTGCTTTAACCAGCTTGGAAAATAGCATGGGATGAAGTGGATAAACTTTCCCAGCAAAAGGTCAAGGCTCTTATGGACCCCACATCAATGCAAATGTGCTAAGGGGAGTATTTACAGCAATGTCTTCTGACTAACACCAAGTGCATAAAATTAATATGGGTTGAGGAAAAGAACAGCAAGAGAGAAAAGAAAATCTTTAATAAAGAAAAAAACATTCTCAACGTAATTTTACCCATGTGCATTTTGATTACAACTCAGCAAAGATGAAGTGTGCTGAGAAGAGTCAGCACAAACATTTTTCTGTTCTTTAAATAATATGATTATTTTCTTTTTAGGAACACTAGAAGATATTAATTTCACAGGAATAACATTAAGAAGTCTAGTTTAGCAGACACACTTTGCCCATATTTCAACTTTTCCCACTAGGAAAAAGAAATTAATAAAAATATGTTTCTACTCTGTGGCACGTATAGAATAAGGTGGCTTATTCCAAGCACAGTGCTACAAGCTGCTGAAATATCTGTTTATTTATTATTACTGGAAGTGCTATCAGAATATGAAGAGAGCCTTGCAATGTTAATCACAGCTGTCTGGGCCCATCACATGATGTTGGCTGACAATTCCTGTGATTTACTGCACCAGTAAAAGAAGGCAGCCGTGAACACGTTTTTGTAAATCAAGCCTATTGGGCCAGATTTGGCTTCTCAATTACTCAGGCATAAGAAATGTTATAGCTCTTTGCCAGTACATAATTCAGGTGGTGAACTTAATAATATGGATGTAGGGCATTAAAAGCTGCTAGAATAGTTACCAGGAGAAAATCACCTCAGCTCCAGCGCCCATGCAAAGGCTCATTGCTGCACAGTCTCTCTCTGAGCCTTGTCATTAGGCAGGGATAGCAGAGCCATTTTTTCCCTAAAGAAAATGTCAAGGTCTGTGCAGAATCACCCAGGTGTCATGTTCACACCATCAGGGAGTGTTCAGCACTTAAACCCTGCACCGCTGCACACACGAGTTGAGTTTAAATTTACAGCACACACCAGGTGTTCTTATTGCCCCTTAAGGGAACCTGGGACAGGGGCAGAATCACCTCTGTCAATATTCCCCTGCTGGGTCACTAAATCCTGATCGTCCATAAAAGTCAGCGAGCAAAACCAACAGCACTCAGCATCCTGCCAGCACTTTGGGGTAAAATCTGGCACGCTTAGAACCTGCCTCTTGGCTAGAATGATTCTGCATTTAATGTCCCCGAGGTACAGGCAGCACTCACACTGGTTTTAACAACATCCTAAAGCTCAAACCTGCGCTCCAGCCCCGCTCTGAGCTCCTCAGCACGGAGGGTGTGCAAAGCGAGCAGCACACGGGCAGACAGCAGGGTTTCTCCAAGTGGGAAGGCAGCATCCTGAGTGTTTGCACAGCAGCTGAGAAACAGCCACTCTTTTCCAGGAGACCCACGGAATCTTATCACAACATTGGGGTTTCAAGAATGAAAGCAGCCAGAAAAGTTCGCTCCATGTTTTTGAAAATATAAAATCTTAAAAAAAATGAATTTTTCAGCTCTTCACACCCAAATCCATGGTCATTCTCAGGCACTCTGGAGCAACCCTCAGTGTAGAGAAATAAAATCCCCCTAAAGATTTGGGTTGGAAAGGACCTCAAATCCCACCCAGAGCCACCCCTGCCATGGGCAGGGACACCTCCCACTGTCCCAGGCTGCTCCCAGCCCCAATGTCCAACCTGGCCTTGGGCACTGCCAGGGATCCAGGGGCAGCCACAGCTGCTCTGGGCACCTGTGCCAGGGCCTCCCACCCTCACAGGGAAGGATTCCTTCCCAATATCCCATCTAAACCTCTCAGTTTGAAGGTAAACAGTCAACTCAAATCAGTGGAGGTTTTTGAAGTTAAATTTATTTACCGAACCTGACAAACCATTTCCTTATGTTTCCTGGTTAAAAATTTTATGCTAATTGAATGGGTTTTTTTCCACTCTACAACCCAGAAGTCAATCTCATGCAAGCTGTCATGAGCATGAACTCTGAAGGATCAGAAGGACCTAACCCATGGCACTGAATGAAAATAACAGGCAAAGGAGTTTGAAAGTATTTTTTAAATGATCAGTTTTCTGCTGCCCTTTTCATAACAGTTTTAAAGCATAGTTTTAATGAAGGACAATTTTTTTCCTATTATAAAAATAGTTCACTGTTAAACTATAATTTTCACTTTCTTTCCCCCCAGGAAATGCCCTTTAAATGCACTTGAAAATTGTCCAACATGAAAACTGGAAACTTAACCGTATAATATGTGATTCTATGATGAGATTGCTAATGATCATACAAACTAATAAGTTACTTATTTGGCATCTAAAATGATAAGCAAATCACAAAACAAGCAAACTAAAAGATTTCTACACCTAACTGGCAAATGATTCACAGACTAAAAAGTCCTCTACAGACAGACATAAAAGTGAATGACTTTCAAGCAGAAGGAAAAAATGAAGTCTGTAGACTGAAGTTGCTCATTATCCCTCATTTGTTCAATTCTTATCTTGATTTGGTCATCAACTCTCTGCTTGCTTGTTAAGATGGTCAAGCCATGCAAACAAAGTGATATTTGTTCCCATAACAACATTGAACCCTTATATAGCATTTTTCATCATCAAATCTCCGAGCCTTCTGCGAAGAAGGAGAGCTTTGTTATTTATCCCCAATCCAGATAAGGAAATTACAGCAGTGGGATAATTGCAGAGCCAGAAATAAAACTTCCAAGTCCCAGATAATGGCCTAAGTAGCAGCAGAGAGCATTTTAATAACACAGGAGACAACTGAGGTCAAGATGGGCAATTTGAGCATCCCAACTTCTGAACTGCTGCAAGCACAAGGAGAAAAGTGCAACTGAAAAAAAGTCATCAATTCAACGAGTATTTTACACTGGCATTCAAGGTTTGAAGTGTTCTATTAACTCCTTCTGCCCATGGACACACACAAAGACTTCACACCAACAATCCCTCATCAAAAAGATGCTTAATTTATAACGGTACTCCATGTATTTGGAGTCCAATAGGATTTAATTTTTTTTCCTATCAGAAAAAAAACATGTTTCTGGTGGAAAAATAATTCTATTGGATTAAAAGGAATTTAAAACAATGCCAAGACAACAGAATTTTCCTCAGAAGAGACTAGTGAGCCAGAATTATTTCTCAGGGATTTTATGCTGTGGAGCAAGTTTGTTGGGAGTTAATTCTTGGAGGCCAGAAAGAGAGGCCATCAAGGAGGATAATTCTGGGGGTTTGCTGCCCATCTCCCATTTAAGAACTGGAAGTGGATAAAGCTTGAGTCAGCCTTCACAAAATACAGCAACTGGTGATGCACCAGCAACTGAGATTTCCTGACAATACTGAAATTCAGAGGAGCAGTGTGGCTTGCTCAGGGAGGTGGGAGTTGTAAGGCCATGGCTGACTGCCCTGGGGGCAGAAGGGCACAGGAAAGCTCCATAAGCTTCATGGAAAAGCTCCTCAAAGTACAAGAACAGCCCACCTCGATGAGTGGGAAGTGGAGCAGACATGGAAGCAGGCTGACTTGGCTGGACATGGAATCCCTGACCAAGCTCCAGCATAGGAAGAAAGTGAACAGAAGGTGGAAGTGGGGCCTATTCAGGACAACTACAGAAGCCTGACCCAAACTGCAGGGAAAAAAATGAGGAAAGGCAAATCAAATCCCAGGTGGAGCTGAAGGTGGCAAGGGACGCTGTGGCTGGTTGGAAAGGTTCACCCACAGCTACAGCTGCAGGAAACAACCAGGGAAACGGGAGTCCTTTGTGAATATGTCACTGACAAAGGGTACAAGGGAGGGATGAGGCATGCAGTGAAGGTTTTGCCTCAGTCTTCACTGGCAAAGCCTCATCTCAGGCTGCCCAGCTCCAGGGTCCTGATGTCTTTGTGTGGGGTAGGGAAGCCCAATATGCAACAAAAGAAGCCTTTGTTAGGAGCCACCTAATCAAGCTGTGAGTTTGATTAGGTCTGTGAGTGTGCAGCAGACACACTGACATCATCCTGAGGCTGCTCTTTGTGTCCTTGAAATGCTGGGGCAACTGGTGGATCCTTCTGGTAACTGGAAAATGCAACTGCCATGTTCCAGATGGGCAAGAAGGAAACATCCACACATCCACATCCAACTGCTTGGTGACTCTCACCTCAATCCAAAGGTTATGGAGCAAATCTTCCTCACTACCACCTGTTTAACCTCTTAATTAATAACTTCATTAACAGCTGGGACAACGAGAGCAGCGAGTTCCAGACAACAGCAGAGCTGCAGAGGGGGGCAGCCATTCAGGGGTGGCTCAGGCAGACGGAGAAGGACTCTGGCAGAAACCTCCCAGCATCCCAAGAAAACACACACACACAGCTCTGCCAGCTGAAACCCAGAGTGCAGAAAGCAGCTCCAGGGAACACAACCTGGGAGCTGAGCGGGAGCTGGCAGCGATGGTGACAAATGCCACCCTCACAGCGGGCTCCGTTTGCAGGAGCAGAGCCAGCAGCACTGGGAAAGTGACTTTTACTCCTCATTCAGCACCTGTGAGGCTGCACCTGGAACAGAGTGTCCAGTCTGCATTTCCTTGTTACAAAACACTGACTAACAGGCAAAAATTCAGCAGGATGATGAGGGAGACGCAGCATATAACTTAGGAGGAGAGCTGGGTTTGTCCAGGAGAAGCATAATTCCTGTTTTCAACCCAAAAAAGCCCTGAGCAACCCCATTTAAGTTCAAAGTCATGCCAACATTCAACAGGAGGACCTCCAAAGGTCCCTTCCTAGTTATATTCCTCCACAATATTAATGGTTTCTTCTTCACTTGTGCTTGTCAGAGTGCATTCACTGCAAAGTATAATTTTAAATAATTATTCTGACTTTGTGCAACACTTTCAAATGCAATACAAAATTCCATACATATTTGAGAAGTGTCCAACTGCAGGTAAGGAATAGCATGGCCTAAAAGCCAGTCAGCTGGAGCCAATTAAATCCTGATCAACCTCCCGTGACACCAGCAGGCCTAATTGAACTTCTCCCCTCTGTGCAAGATGGAGATTTTTGCCTTTTCTACAGAAACCCTGAATGAAGAGTTCGCTGCTCTGAGCCTCTGCAAAGCAGGATCATTATCAAAACATAATGATCAAAACAGGAGATGTCTGCATTGATTAAAATAATGCTGTTCCACCCTCTCAGAAAAGAAAGAAAAACCACTTCCCCTGCAAAAAGCCAACCTCAGATGTTTAGTCCCAGACACTCGTTTTTACCCTCCTGGCAAACAGAAAACGTGAGCAGGAGCAAGTGACACACAGGCAGATTTAGAATTAAACCTCAAAAGCAAGTTCATTAGGGAAACCAAGACATGTTTGAGTGATTGTTAGCTACAGTCTAATAAAACCAGAGTCTGGTTTTAAAGAGAAGAAAAAAAAATAAGGCTAAAAATACATGTTGACTGAAATATATAAACTTACAGTTGAAATCAATTGGTATTTATAGCTGCTGAATAATGCACTCATTACTATTCATTCTCATTACTGTGCATTTTGCAACTGTCACAAAAAATAGTGACTGACTGACAGCTTTTAAAATATTTTTATGCCTCAAGAACCAAAATAGCCGAAAGAGAGCTGGAATTTTGAATTCAAAAAGACTGGACAAACTGCCAGTAGTGCAGCAATCTAACCTTAATTCTTGGTTTTAAGTTCAAATTGCCCCAACATTTTGTGTTAATTAGAATAATAATTTTGCTTTTCTTCCTTTTTGGGGGGTGGAATTGTGTTTCACTTCTAGATGGCTTTGTTGTGTGAAAAACCTCTGTATATCAGGCAGAGTACAAGCAACATTTTCCCTTAATTAGTCCATAAAAATGCTAATTTCTCTAATGAATCAGATTGAAATATCACAGGAATAGGTAATAGCACAAATACAGAGTTTGCTTATGGGGTAGGCTTTTGCTAATCACTACCACAGCACTGGGCAGCTCTCAGAGCCAACACTTTAATGAGGTTAGAGAGGCAAAACACGCTCATCTGAATTTTTTGGTATAAAAAAGAGACAGTTACTTGCCTGTGCAGTCACAGCACCCTTGAATTTGTGTCTGCATGTGAAGAAAACCAGGTCCCCAGCTTTTACATCCCAGCTTTTCCATCCCCACACACTCAGGTCCTCTGCCTGTTTACTCAAGCTGAGAATGGGGCCATAAATCTTTATCCTGCCCAATTTCATTGTTAACATAATCCATTTCTGAGACAGATAAAATAATACTGCCCTTTTTTTCATGGACCAGTAGCTAATAATGTCACCAGTTTGAAAGATACAAGACTGAGATCATTGTCTGTCTGCCTCACAGCATCTTTCTCTCTAATTTTTTTCCTGCCCTTACACTTTGGCTCCTGCCTTCTGTGCTGGCACATACTGAGGCACTTGTATCCAAGCTGCAGATCTAGGAAGGAGTGGTCTCCCTCCAAGTCAAAAATCTAGGAGAATCAATGAGCTCTTAGAGGAAATCTCCTAGGGTTTGACCTTCAGGGTGGCCTTTTACTCTTTAAACCTCATGTAAAACAGTGATTCTGCCAGTCAATCCTTAGTAAAAGATTTAAAGAAAGGGACTGTTGCCTATTGGTGACACCAGAAATCTAAGCAGGAATTAAGCAGCTTGAAAAAGCCTTTAAATTCAACGCACCATTCTCCCCGAGCTCTCCATATATTCTTTATGGCCCTGTGTTCCCTTAGCCCTTTGATCATTTTATATTGAAGTAGTCTCTTGTTTAATACGCAGCTAAGATGACTGCAGGATAACATCAAAACAGGAGGGAACAGAAAGAACATGAAAGAATATGAAGTCAATGGCTTTGCCAATCACAATCCACAAACAGGGCTGGTTAAAAGGCTCGGCATTACAGAGCTGCCTTTATGCTCTCACAAAGCTTCACGCAGCATTAAGACCAACGACAAACTGAGACTAATGATTAAAACTACACTGGGCTGCCTTTCTTTTGCTTTAATTGTTGCTTGTTTTGCACAGAGGTAACAGATCTGCAAATCCAGCACCTATCTTTGTCCCACAAGTTCGCTGCACCAGCTGGTCTCACCATCTTTCTGGTAGGGTTTCCAATAAAACAAATAAACATTGTCCATCATCCTCGTGCCATCACAGAATGGTTTTGTTTGGAAGAGACCTTAAAGTTCACCTCATTCCAAGCCCCTGCCATGGGTAAGGAAACCTTCCACCAGACCAGGTTGCTCCAATCCCCATCCAAGCTGGTCTTGTACACCTTACAAAGGAGCTCCCCTAACAAGTTCCAAACGTATTTTTGACAAGAAGCAAAAAGGGAGAAAAGTGTTCATTGAAATCTCCCTCAAGCTCCTTGAAGAACATCAACCCACTTCCACAAAAAAAATAAAGAAACAAATCCTAGTTACACAAGACTTTGTCTCCTTGATCCCCAACGACTTCCTGGTGCAGTATTTACATAAAAACCCACAGCATGTTTTGGACGCCAGACAGACGGAAAAGTTGATGTCTTCTGTCTAGAACTCCTCTCACACTTGGTTTTCATATTTCTTGGCTGCCTACACTCATGTTAATCTGCTAAAATCACTTTACCCACTTGGAAGGCAACGTTTCACTCATACTCAGTTCTATTATTCATCAGACAACCACGACACAGCTCCATGACTGACTGCTAATTATCCTTTCCTCCTGCACCGCACCGACGGTCGTGTTTTCGGCAGCAATTTATTCTTCCTCCCATGGAGCCATGAGGTGGGAGCTGAGGCCCATTGAAGTCAATGACAAAGGCCCCAGAGATTTCAATTGTGTTGGGAATTTTAATGGGAAGAGACCTGCCTTAAGTGCTGTTTAGTGTATGATGTCAACAGCGCGAGATAACAACTGACAGGAGAACGTGCACGTTGCCAGTGGGGCCAGGGTGGGACACAGCTCTCGGGGGCTCTGCTCGCTGTCACATCCCTGTCACAGGGCCATGCCACATTCCCTCCCAACAGGGAACAGCCTCAGCTCTGCTCCAGCCCAGTGTGCAGTTCCTGGGAACATTGGGGGTGATGGAGAAATTCCATTTACCTTTTCCGTTTTTCAGATCCAGTCTGTGTAACAGGGAGATACAATCCCTGTTGCAAAAGGAGCTTGGAACAGCTGTGGCAATATAAATTCCCACTGCATGCTGCTCCTGAATTTCTTTAATAGAAGCAAGAGCTAAAAGGACAAAAAGTGAGATGGCAAAGCAAACTTTCCCTGACTTCTTTTCTACTCACCATCCTAGACATGCTGGCAAAGGCGGGAACATAGAGAACATGAACATTGTCCAAAACGCTCAGTTCTTACACAAGAAGTTGTAGTTTTCGCGGGAAAATGTTTTGTGAACGCAAATGAGAAACGGAAGATGAATTCCTTGTGTTGATTAACACATTTTCTGAATCACAAAAGGCTTTGAGGATAATTTTGCTGCTTTGTTTGGGATTTTTTTCTCTTCCAAATAAACTATCCTGACTTGTCCTTAATCTCCCTCACTTACATAAACCAAAGTATCTCATTTTTGCGTCTTTTCACTCCTATTCCCTTTGCCTGAACTCCCACCTGGAAAGAAAGATGGAAAGACAATTTGTGAGAGCATAGAGTGACAGGAAAAGGGGGAATGGCTTCACATTGAAGGAGGGCAGGTTTAGATCAGATATTAGAAAAAATTCTTTACTCAGAAGGTGGGGAGGCCCTGGCACAGGGTGCCCAGAGAAGCTGGGGCTGTCCCTGGATCCCTAGAAATGTCCAAGGCCAGGTTGGACAAGACGTGGAACAACCTGAGATAGGAGAAGGTGCCCCTACCCATGGTGTTGAGCTTTAAGGTCCCTCTCAAAACCAATCTGGGATTTAGAATAAAAGAAGGGGGAAAGGGGAAAGGGGAAAGGGGAAAGGAATCTGTCTCCTGAGGGCTGCAGAATAAGGAGCCAAGCTGGGAACAGTTTGGAGCAGGTGCTTGGGAGCAGCAGGTTTTTAGAAACCACCCTGACCAATGTAAACTGAGGGATATTGTGAGTAAATCCATCTATCTCATGTGGTTAAAAACCACAGGTAGCATGTTCATCTTGATGATCTTAAGGGTTTTTGTTAGCCTGGATAATACCCTGGTTATAATGCAGAAAGTCCTCTGTGTGCAAGTTACATTTTTAGAACTTTACTTGAAAACAGGTCTTCCAAATATATTGAAAAACCTGTTCAAGATGAATTCATTGCCCAGTCCACGAGATTTTATTCAAATTCATTTTTCTGTGCCTCTGTATCAACTGGTTTTCTCTTGCTGATCTATTGTTCTGGGCAAGGCTCATTTTCCCTGTGCTATTCCAGTGCCACCAAAGCAGCCAGGTGACCTCTGAGGAGAAGGAAAATTCAAGCTCCTCACTCAGGATTGCTCTCTAGAGCATCAAAACTACTGAAGCCTTAAACAATCTGAGTTTGCTTTTCTGAAACCTCCTTATACTTGGATTTTCAATGCAGAAAATTATTGCTTAAATTACCAGCAATTCTTCTATACTGGAAGGCCAAAAAGAAGAATGATAAAAATAAATAACAATTCCTATGTGATATGGGCTATGACAAACTGGTTTAAGTAGAGCTGGGTTGTAAAAACTACCTTGAAATACAAAGCAGAATCCACAAGAGTGACACACCAGATTAAAAACAGACAGCTAAATAAACAAATAAATAAATAAATAAAAATCAATGCGCACTGTACTGGTTGTTTGCAAAATTAGACAATTAATTCTGTGTAAACTAACCTATCAGGAAGCCACGCTGTGGGGATTTGGAGGGCTGATATTGCAGTACACTGGATTAGGAAAGAGTGCTTTAATGAGATCCCTGGAGAGTCTCCATGGACTTGGACTGTCCTCTCCAAAAGATCATTTTTACCCCATTTAACTGCCAGTGTGGTGCATCTCTGATACACACGTGAACAACAAGAAAGCAAAAAAAAACCAAACCCCAAAGAAAACCTACAGATAAAGAGCGCTATTAACACAATTACCAGGACCAATGAGAATGGTGCTTTTCAGGCTCAAAAAAAAGGCATTATGTCATTTTCAACATATAGGAGCCATCAGAAAGGACACCTTTATATTAAAACCCACTGCACTTAAAGCCATTTACAGCCAGAATAGCAGCAGCATAAAGAAAGCTTTTACACACAGGGGTGTGTAAAAAAACCGTAATAATAATAAAATAAAATCACATCGTGCTCACCAGAACAATCTGCAACCTGGCTTTTATTAAATTTGATTTTTCTTTAAGTAAACATCTAGTGTAGACCCTGCCAAGTACAATAAATGCCCCAGTTTAACATGTGATTTTTCAAATAAACTGGAGAAAACCACCTTGAACCCTAAAATTATCACTTGCTGTAAAATAACAGCTGGAAAAGAGCAAGGCAGAATATTTTGGTGAGGAGCTGAGTAGTAGGGTTAGAAGCTTTTCTTCTATTTGCAGATTCTCTGTAAAGACATGTATAACCACATTTATGCCTTCAATCTGAGCAGTCAATACTCTCAGCTTTCAAAAAGCTTTTCCAGGGAAGCCTGTGGGTTTTTCTTACTCTTGTCTGTTTTACAGAAGCGTTTCTGCAACTGAGGCCTGAGATCAGAGGGGAAAAACCCTGAAAATTTGAAATGAAGGGCAAATAAATAAAGAAGCCAATAGAGAAACCCTTGGAAACATTGAAGCCAGCCTGTAAATTAAGATGAATTCTTTTCCCTCCAACTCTGCCATTAGACTTTATGCAAGGACCAGGTCTCTGCTGCAGTCGCAGGAGGTGTTGGACAGCACTCACTGTGAGACCATTGTGTATTTCCCATAGTGACCCGTTTTGGAAAATCAGCAGGTTCGGAAGTGAACAGGTTAAGGAGTTGATAGGAAGACTCAGGGCTGAAGCATCAGGCAGTTAATGAATGCAAACCACTTCAGCAACTGCTGAATTCTTATTGTGCTGCTGCCATTTCACCCGGGCCAGCGGATGTGACATCCCCACCTGGACCATGGGACACCAGCAAAGCCAAGCTGGGAGAAGCCAGCAGGAGACTGCCCATGGACAGCCACCATCAGAGCCTGCTCTCCATAGGGAAGTGCACTCCAGCGTGTTTTAATCACCTCTAATTGATTTTACACCACCAGGAAACTGCGAAAGAGTTCAAATACAGTCCTTGAGTCCTAATATTTACATGGGCAAACATTTGTTTATCTGTCAGCTGTGTAATCTCAGGGCCTCTGCAGAGCCTAGGACAGGCTCTTAAGTAGCTTTCTCCAGTTTTGATTAGCTGACTTCGGAGCCAGCCCTATAAATATTCCTAACATTTGCACCCAATGGACCAAGTATTTTGTTGAGCAGACTAATTGGTTCACAACCCCTGCTAAGTATCAGCCCTATCATCCCCAACTGCCACGGGCTACGATCATCATTAGCCAAGTGACAATCTCCTGGAGAATTTGGGCTTTTTAATCTCCCTCCTCCCCGAGGACATCAGACTTATTATGGGTTAAAGCTCTCCGAGTTGGCTCTCGCTCCTTTCCAAGGCTGGATCCTCAGCACCGAAGGAAAAGCCTCCTGAACATGGGGGGCACAAAGGAAATTCATGGCCATGTCTCACAGAGGGGGCTCCAGAGGGAGCGAGAGGGAGAGATTTTGGTGCAGAGGGGCAGACAGATCCTGCCTGCACACACATTTCTGCAATTCCACGATTTCCTAGAGATGTTGAGTTAATTAATATGATTAGCCTGATGAAAACAGTCCTTGATCAGAATCAAACCATACTGACCCCAAAACATCCTGGTTGGGAAAAGTTCCAGGGGCTGCAGAACAACTCCCTGTCCTGAGAGCCAGCACTGGTGGGACAGGAGCACCAGAGAGGGAGGAGCAGAGCAAGAGATGAAATGCTGGAACAAAATGCTGGAACAAAAAGGTGAAAAAGAGAATAAAGGTGGGGAAATGAAAGGCAAACTGTGAGAAGATGTCATGTCCTCAGTCAGCCAGAACCCACATACAAAGAGGAGCAGCTCCACACCCTGCAAACCTGACCTTGTTAGGGCTGGGACAGAAATCTGGAGATTTAGGCAAGGAACACGGAAGTTCCTCTGTGCTCTGTTTCATCAGGAAAAAGTTCTGCTCTTAAACTTGAGACATCCTTTCACATGTTTTAGATCTGGAGTGTTAAGTTCTTTTTCCTTCAAAAGATATAAAAAACACAGACACCAATTTCCTGAAATAGCTGAAAAAAACCCACTACAATGAAGAGTGGCATCCTCTCCTCATTGTACCTCTCCCCATCCAAAATGAGTGCAGGGACAAAAAGCCCTTCCTGGCCCTCTGGAATGCCTGCTTTGACACCAATTTCTTCCTCTTAAGAACACTTGTGCTCACTGATGTTAGAGACTCACCTGATAAATAAGATGCTAAACACCAGTCACCATCTGGAGGTGAGTGGGAGAAGGCAGAAAGGAAAATCCAGCTGTGCTCCATTGGCTTTTCTGAGGTTTCCAGAAGGGAAAGGGTTGTTAAAAGAGTGAAGTGAAAGCAGCTCAGAGATGGACAGGGCCTCTCTTGTGTCAGATTTGTACCAAAGCAATAAACACAAGGTTTGGTACCAGAGCTGCTCCCTCCCATCACAGCAGCCCATCAGCATGGAGAGTTTTATTTCTCCTTGAGCCATGCTGAGAAATCTCTGCAATTTGGAGCTTTGGAAAGCCTCCACATTCACATTTAATTTGAAATTATATCTTCCCTGTCAAAAAATGCCTGGGGGGCAAGTCACTTATGAGAAAAAAAGAAGAAGAAAATATAAATCTGAATCTTCTTGTCTGCTCTGAGTTATAACATCTGCCACTGAGAGTGCCAGTGCCAAAGACAGCATGAAGTTGTTCCTCAGAGAGGAGCACCCAAATAAAACAATATCCCAAAATAGAAAGAATCTGAATCACCTCTCAGTTAACACCTAGCTATTAATTATTAAGAAGAAATAAACATTAGTGTATGAGCTTTCCAGCACTCCTCATCTGCCCACACAAAGCAAAACCCCGATTATCTTTATTTATAAATAGAAGGTATAAATGCACTTGTATGGGGACACTCATGAAAACACATTATAGGTGTGCAATATCAGATTTCAAAGTTCATAGCTCAGGAATAAATCACAACCTGCCATATGCTCCATATTCAGCTGCTTCACTTGTGTTTGTTTCCCTTTCAGGCATCAGATGTTGCTGTATTTTGATTATTTTCAGGGAAGATAAATGTAATATCAGATTCAAAAGCCCAAGGCTAGAGCTACTGCCTGTTGCACAAAACGGTTCTGAAACAAAAATAAAGATATTATCTACAGATGTATCTCCCAAATGATTTTCTTTCCAAGAATTGCCATGATGGTTAAACAATTCTGTGCAAAACCATACCAATATAGTAATTTAATTAATTGTGTGTACACACATACACACACATATAGATATAAATAAATATATATTTTTATACAGGTTATCCACTCAAATTTCACCCTGTTCAGAAATGACCAGGCCACTCAGTTCAAAGGAAACTGTGAAAACCCTTGCAGGAGACAGTTGCAGGATCATCCATCCAGGGAGACATTAATTTCCCATCCCTGCATTTAGAAGTGACCTATGATCTGAAACATGAGGCTTCCTCAAGGGTCAGAATGGATTTGTTTCATTTGATGTAACTGAAGTTAAATTCACCAAACAGCCCCTGGCCTTCAGGAGAAGAGGGATTCAATTGGATTGTTTGCTTTCCACAAAAATGAATAAAAATCACTTCAATAGGAAGCATCTGCTCAGCAGCCCAAGGTGCTCAAGATGCAACTGAGATGAGGATTCTGTACAGAACGCCTTAGAAAGGACTAAAATAATTATTAATAATAATAATTTGCAGTTTAGATGTGCTCATTTATTTTTGCCTTTGACACCAAGCAGAACTGCATTCAAAAATCAGAGATGTGAAAAGGACTAAACGAGAAAAGAAAACCAAGGAAAATATTAAAAGTCTCTTTAAGAAAGGAATGAGAAAAATCCTCAGGATTTCATGTACAGATGAAGTGTTTCAAGGAATGGACATGACAGACACAAGTATTTATGAAAACAGGTGAAACAAGGTCAAACAGCCACTTCAATGATCACACTGGAATTAAGATACAGCACATTTTAAACAAGAAAGTAAATCACCATAATTAACTTTGTGACCTGTCTGACACAAAAAAGTTATTGATACAAAGGGCAGGATGATTAGGAGAATGATTAGGTATTTAAAGTGCTAATAATAATACTTTCCCAAGGCAGGAGAAGAATTGATAAGGGCTATTGATCTCATATTTCAGGATGGAAGCCAAGCTGGAAGTGCTCGGGAAGAAGGGAAAAATAAAATAAAATAAAATAAATAAAATAAAATAAAATAAAATAAAATAAAATAAAATAAAATAAAATAAAATAAAATAAATAATTTTTAAGGGACAATTTGTTCCTTAATTGAGATGAGAGTTCAGGGGAGGAAGGAAGAAGGTTGGGACTTTTCCCAGGGTGTTGAGTCCTGTGGTATTAGTTACTAACAGAGAGAGGATTCCAATTTAATTGGATCTTTAATCGGATTGAATAGGGTAATTCCTACCTCTCTCCGTTCCTAATGGATGTCACAATGGCAGGAGTTAAATGCTGAAGGGCTGCTCTGATTTGAGAGCAGCTTCCAGGGGATCCTTAGGCAATGACAATTATTGGGATGTCCACTGAGAAAGAAAATGATCATCAAGGTTGATATATTCCAACAGGATTTTGGAATAATTACTGCCAAATTCTTCCAGGTAGGACACACATCCTTTGCTTTGTATTTTTTTTTCCTAATAAATCAGTTTATTCCCATTTATCAGCTTTGTAGTTCCAAGGAGAATATGGCCCAGTTCTACACTCTGGTACTCGGTTTGCTGGCAAAATGTCCATGGCCATCCAAGGCAGAAACAGAGCTGCAGGTAATTGGAGCTCTAATTAATCACAAAGAGTCTATGGTTTTGTTAAATAGTCCAAAGAAAACGTTCCTATTTCCACTGAAAAGATCCTGAAATAGCAATTCTCTTCCAGTCCAAAAACAATTCAGGAAATGTTGGTAAACACAGGTAACACCTTTGGATGGAGCTGTAAATAAAGATCATATGTGAGAGATTTCCTGCCACACAACCATGACAGAATATTCTCTGTTATGGAGGTAAAGAAGAGTTTTGGAAATTTTTCTGGAAAAATGATTTCCAGTCCTGACTAAAGAGCTGCCATGGTAGCAAAATTACTGGCAGTCTTTAAGGCATCTGTTTCACTTTCCCTCAGGAAAAAGAAAACCAGCTACAAAGTCACCTGGAGCATGGTCTGACTGAACCACTGCACCACCCCACAGGAAAAACACAATATTAGGTTTAAATTAATGATTATCTCATTAGTAGGCACTGTAAGCAGTTGTAATAGAGTTATGTTTCCTGGAATAAAGAAGTCTCAATCACTGCTCTGGTGAAACAACTTCAAGAGGACAAACATACAAGGAGAACACATCAAAAACCTGGACACAGAGATTTTCCCTGTGGGATTTCCTGAAAATTGGTTCAATGGTAGAAATAGGAAGTTCTTAATTGCTTTTAACACTTGTGTGTGTAACACTGGTGCCAGCAAAGGGGGGACCACAGTGACAGCTGGGTGTTGGAATGGCCATCACCCCAATGCCCTGGGATTCAGGATGTGCCCTGGGGGAAGGTGGAACAACTCCCCAGCCTTGGATCCATCCCTTGGCAGCTCCATCCTCTCCCCCAGCACCACAACACTGCCAAAAGCCCAGACCACAAAGAAGAGGTTTCTTTATCATCATTAACAAAGCCCAGAATCCAAAATTGCTGTTTTGACTGGGAAACAGATGAATTCAGCTCTGCCAATATCCAAGGTGCTCCCAGTGCCAAAATTCACTTTGCTCACACATATGCTCCAATACTCTGAAACAGAAGCTCTAAAACTCCTTTCTTTGTCCTTTCAGTGCTTCTATTCCTTTTTGTCCTTCCCATGTAAGTTCCTCCCTTTTCTTTCTTCTTCGACCACCCTTTCAATACTCATAGATTTCGAGGCCTTTGCACCTTTCTGTACAGCACAGTCTGTTGTGGTTTTTCCTATCCTCTGCAAATCATATCCAGCAACTCGTGTTTGATTGTGTCACAGGAGGCATCCAGTCTCCATCTGAACACACCACAGTTCATTACAGTGGTTAATCACAGATAAAAAAAAAAAAAATTGTCCTTAATGTCTAATTTAAAATTGTCTGGCTCCAGCTTGAAGCTATTGGATCTGATTTGTCTTCTCTCTTCTTGATTAAAAAGCTGGATATGCTTTCCCCATGAAAATACTTGTCCCTGTAATCAAGTCCCCTCTCAATCCTCTTTTTGATGAGCTAAGCAGATTGAGCTCTAAATCTCTCACTGCAGGGAATTTCCTCCACTCTTCAAATCAATATTGTGGTTATTTCCTTGACTCTCCATGTTTGTAAACGTTTTCTTTCAGCTGTTGACACCAAGACTGACCCTGGCTTTCCAGCACTCATGGATTCAGATAAAATCCCTGTGTGAAAGGATTCTATTTGTCCTTCAGCCTGCTGGGCTGCCCTTGGATCCCTGACATGTCCAAGGCCAGGCTGGATGTGCCTTGGAGCACCCTGGGATGGTGGAAGGTGTCCCTGCCCATGGCAGGGGTGGCATTGGGTGCAATTTAAGGTCCCTTCCACCCCAAACCAGTCCATAATTCTATGACACAAGATGTCCATAATTCTATGACATGAGATTGCTGAAAATTCACACACCAGCTTTGTTGGGATTGTTTGGTTTTAGCTGAGATTTCACAACATACCACATCTAACACCAGGAAACTCTGACACAAACCTCTGCTATCCTCATTTATCAAACTGTAACTCCTGCATTTCCAGAGAGGCCTAAATTATCTCTATTCTTTAATTCTATTTTAATTCAGTCCTCTATCAACTTTTCTATTATTTTTCTGGGATTGGTGCCAAGCTCTCCAGACAATCATCTATTACCACTTATGCTTTCCCCCTTTGCACATGGGCTTCTCCTGTATTCCTGCAGGAGACACACAGGATGACGGAGCCAAAACCACTTTGCCATCCTTGTATGATGCATCGCCCAGTCTTTCCCAAAGGTCATAGCCAAGACTTTTTCCAACAGACCCTGACAATCTCTCCTCTCCCTCCCACACCATTCCTGTCCATCCCTCCCAGCTCAGCCATCACACAGGCACAGAGATGCCAAATCCATGGTGTGAGAACACACACCAAAAAGCCATCACCAGAGCCTTCTCATGAAAACTCTCTCACAAGCTTCAGTGCTCTGTTTTAGCTATAAAATTTTATTTTTAGGAGAATTCAGCTTTGACCCATCTATGTATTTCATCAGAAACTGCAATGACAGGGCAAGCAGTAATGGGTTCAAACTGCAAGAGGGGAAATTTAGGTGAGATACCAGGAAGGAATTCCTCCCAGTGAGGGTGGGGAGGCCCTGGCACAGGTGCCCAGAGAAGCTGTGGATACCCCTGGATCCCTGGAAATGTCCAAGGCCAGTCTGGACTGGGCTTGGCTGTAACAAGATGATCTTTAAAGTCCCTTCCAACCCAAACCCCTTTGGAATTCTGTATGACAACAGCTCAGTGAGAAGTTTGTTTCCCAGGAATTCCCTCCCCCCACCACATCCCTGCGAATCCATGCTCCAGGAGCACATTTAGCATCAGTGACTGATTGAACTTTCAAGTGCCAGCCCCACGCTGGGTGATCCTAAGTGGACTGGACAGCCTCTCCTCTCCAAGGTGTGCCGCAAATTGCCGGATTAGAGGCGCAGCCGCGGCTCAGGCAGCGCCCGGAATCTCGCCTGTCTTACATCATTTACCTGTGCTGAAATTACAGTTCAATTACTGGAGTAATATCTCATTCAGGCAGAACAAAGAAAGGGAAAATATGCAAATGAGCAAATTTAAATTCACTTAATTTAAAGGCCTAAAATTTTTAAGGGCACATTCCCTCTCCGGGGACATTTGGGTTTAGGGATTATAAAATACATAAAGCTATAAATGGTTGAATGGATTGTCATTGCCTGAGCATTCAAACTTTGCATAGATTATTCTTTTCAGTGAGTGCACTACGTAATTAGCAGGGAAAATACACAACATTCCTGTCTATATCCTATCCAGGGATAAAAAATTTGGTCTAACCACACATTTCAGGGAGCTCTATGCACAGACAAGCTCAGCATGCATTTTAGAGGATCACAGTGGAATAGGTTTGTAGGAAGAATACTGCTTATCCGCTGAATGCAAAGATTATTCCAATTTTTTTTTCTTGTACACATGATCAGATTGTGAATAGCCCTCCAGGTTTGTTGCCTGTTGTGGTTTTCATAGTTTTTTGTTTTGTTTTTTAATAAACACCGAGGCGTAATTTAATGCACCAAAGATGAAATTTTCCTTTTGCTATGCAGCTGGAATTCTGTGAGGTTTCACTGCACAGGGATGCCTGACAGGGGGAATGGCTGACAGGAAAAACGTGCTGCTCTGGCAGGGTAAGGAGGTCCAATGCTCCAAAAGGCAGCATCCTGCTCACAGGGAAGGAAATGGGAGAAATTTCCTTTTCTTTGGGGGTGCATCACCAAATAACTATTACAAAATAGAGAGGGACTATTTACAAGGGCATGTAGTGCCACGACAAGGGGGAATGGCTTCAAACTGAAACAGCAGGTTTGGATGGGATATTGGGAAGGAATTCCTCCCTGTGAGGGTGGAAAGGCCCTGGCACAGGTGCCCAGAGCAGCTGGGGCTGCCCCTGGATCCCTGGCAGTGCCCAAGGCCAGGCTGGACATTGGGGCTGGGAGCAGCCTGGGACAGTGGGAGGTGTCCCTGCCATGGCAGGGGAAGGGATGAGATGATCTTTAATGTCCCTTCCACCCCAAGCCACTCTGTCACTCTGTGATTACTTTCTGGAGCCACCACACTGACTGCCCTTCAAGTTTAATAAAGCTTTGTTCCTTAAAACAGCTCAAACAGCTCAATTTTCAGCAATTCCCTGGGATATCAAGCTGAAAAGGCAAGCCTGAGCCTCTCCCAGCAGGTAGGCACTGTCTGGACAGGAATTAGCCGAAATCTGGGTGAGCAGAACCCCGGGCTGAGTGCTGCACGCACAAGGACAGCAGGGAGGCTGCAATTCCCCAGGCTCAGCTGAGATCATAAAAATCCCAGATTTAGGTGAAAGCCTTAAGTCCAGCCTCACACAGTCAATAACAGAAAGGTGCATTTGTCATGCAGGTGGTAAACCCTGAGCAATTACCGTGGATTTCAGTGCTAACCCTGTCAGTTTAATGGAGCAGGTATGGCTTAGCTCTGTACAGCTGGGACAGCCCTTTCATCACCACAGTTGTCATTGGTGTGGCTCAGAAAACAGGAATATTCATTGCTGTTTCCTGGTTATTTGTTCCCAGTCAAAACACAAGACAGGGAGAGCACTTGAGAGCAGGCAGAGTCACAGAGCTCCCGAGTCTCCTGCCTGCAGAGCCCACGTGGATCGCGGATTCTCCAAAATCCCAGATGGCTCGAGTCAGGGTAACTCAATCACCCTCATTTGTATCAGTCAAGGACCTGAGCTATTGTTATGCCCCCTCCTCAAACTGGTTAGGCTGTAAATTAGATTTTCATCACTCCTGGGACAAAAACCTGACTCTGCTGAGGTCACTGGGAGTTTGAGCATCCATTTCAGTGGCGCCATGACTTCACCTGTGGGTTTTCTGGGCAGTATCCAGCCTGGAAGCCACCGTGGTTTATCCTGAAAATATGTTCAATAAAATCTGCCACTTGTACTGGCAGAGGGAAGTAGTTCAGTTCTGTGCCATTTTCTTCTGCCCAGATGCAACAAAAGGAATATTTATCTCAAAGGAATGTGAATGGTAATGACCAATATTACTGCAGTTTTGGCAAATGCTTTGGCAGAACTCAAAGCAAGCACTGAATACAGTTTATTCCTGTAAAACTGAGTAATTAAAAAAAAATACAAAACAAATTAGACAAAACAGGACCTCCTCTGACTTACAACAAAAATCCTCTAAAATCTATGCTCTCAATGAAATTTTATTGAACAATGTCATCCGTGGAGTGTTATGACAGAATAACCTGTGAAAAGTAAAGCACTGGGCCCTAATTCAGTAAAACACTTGAGCAATAACCCAAAGTTTAGGTAGCAAGTTCGCTGAACTCAGCAAACAGATTATGGTTTGGAGTATTTTGCTTATGAAGAAGTAAAAACAACAAAATTAGACAAACAACCATGGATGCAAGTGTACATACAGACCTGCATCAACCAACAGAAACTGCCCCAGAGAGAAGGATTTTAGTAATGGGACAGACAGACCCACAACATCAACCTTGAGAAAAATGTGGGTGCTTCCAAACCTACAGACAATCTCTTCTTATTAACCATTCTCTGATTTCAGTAAACTGCAAAAATAATGCTGCATTCTGTGAGCATGTGCAGCAAAACACTGAGTTAATCATTCCTATAGCTGAAAGTATTGTTGGGGTGTTTTCTAACAGAAAAAAATATATATACCTGCAATAATAATTTTACTTTCCCTTTCATCAGGGCTCATTTTATCTGAAGCACTGGGGATGCACACTGGCACCAGGCTTTTTTTACTGAGACTTTGTTCCAGGTTTCCATTGGGTTTAATGCTGGAACAACACGTGACGGGACGGAGCGCTGCATTTTTCAAATATCCTTTAAAGCTGTGGGAATACACTCCTTAAAGGCAGCCCTCTCTGCTTTCAAGTGCCACACAAGCACAGCAGGCAGCATTCAAAGCCACCTCTTCTGTGTCAGCCAGCAGGGAAGGCTGACAGGGAATTGCTTGTGTCACACTCCAAAAGTCACCAAAGCAGGCACACACTGAAAGGTGGATGGGCCCAATTTTGCCCTTTTTTTTGTTGTGGGTTTTTTTCCCCTACTCCTCAGAGTAGATTTCTGCCTTTCCCATTCATTGCAGCTAGGATGCTGTTCTGAAC
Organism: Anthoscopus minutus; assembly: GCA_013399455.1. NCBI lineage: Eukaryota > Metazoa > Chordata > Aves > Passeriformes > Paridae > Anthoscopus > Anthoscopus minutus. Next base: position 137,650 of record VWYI01020257.1, read on the forward strand.
AGATTCAAACCTTGCAGAGTCATCCCATGGGCCTCCCAAAAAACAGAGAGGCTTGAAATGAGATTTTCTGAAAGCACTAAAATCATCTAACTGAGCTGTGTTGAGGGGTCAGAGGGCTCTGGCGCACTGGAATGTTTAGATCTTTGGGACTGCAGCCTTGTGCTTTCACTGCTTGGCTTGTTTGTAGCAGTACTTTGTGTTCTCCAGGAGGGCACAGAGACTCCCCAGCCATCAGTGCCCCTTCAGGGGGGTTCATCCCACTTTAAAGCTCTCTCAGAAGCAGAAATGAACAGCCCAGGTGCTGCCTTTGATGCTCTGATGAGGAGGAGGAGGAGGAGTGCAGCAGCAGCAGCATCCCCAGGCAGGGGACAGTGCCACAGGGCTAGGATGGGGACCAAGAGCAGTCCCAGAGCAAAGCACAGGGCTCTTGGTGCTGCACTGAGGATAAATATCCTGGCAGGTGTCACCTTCCCACACCTCCCTGGCTGCAGATGCGAGGAGGATTCACCAGGGACACTGGGAGCTCTGTTTTTGGCACAGGGACAGTACCTGTCTGAGGTCACCTGGCCCCAGGCAGCTCAGCCCAGCTCTCACAGCCAGACTGGGAAGCAGCTGGTGAAAACATCCTCAAAAGCTGCACTCTCACAGAAACAGCCCTGCCCAGCATCCAGACATCTCAAATCTGCTGTGCCACAGACCAGGGACAAAGATGGGGATGGATCCAAGCAGGATTGTCCCTGTCCTCCCCAAGCTTCTCTTCATCCTCCCTTAATCTGAATCACATCCTCACCACACCTCTCATTTAACTCTGTCCTGTGGCAACAGAGAAAAAACATATGAAAGGAGAAGTCCACCCAAAGTTGGTCATTTTCTTCATAAATGGAGAAAAGAGAGACCTAGCAAGGGTCAAAAGAAAACACCAAGAGAAGCCCTAATGAAGAAAGCAACATCATTTTTGTCCTTCTTATATGGAACAGGATCTGCACTTGGAAATCACACTGAAAATCACAAGCTAGCTAAGCTGTAACAATAAACACCACTTTTAATGATAAACTGTTCTCCATCTGCATTTTTTTTTATATGTCCAGGTGCAATGAGGGAAGAAGAAAACATCTGCTAGAGAGTGCTGAAACCCCAGAAAATAACATCACCAGAGCCATCACCCACTGTGTGCTTCATGCAGGGTGCCTGGACACGCTGGGAGGAGAAACTTGAGGCACCAAAAATTACCAAGTACCTTCATGTGTTTATTGTACACAGGCAATCACTAATCAACATCTGAGAATGCAAATGCACTTAGAGAAACCAATGAATAAAACAGATGGAAGAGAGTAGCTAGGAGAAAAAAAGAAAGCTAAATACAACAACCTTGAGTTTTGAGCACTGACTCTGTTACTCAGGAACAACAGGGAGGAAAAAAAACAATCCACAAGAAAGTCAGCCAAGCTCTCAGGTCTTCACCTAAGCTCTTCACCTAAGTCTGTCTGAGCCTAGAAAGGCAATTAATTACAAGTACACAGATTAGGAACTACAATAATCTCAGCCTGGGAATAGTGACAGCAAGCTGGGGTTTGGTTCAGTGTGGTCTTAGCAGTTCCTGTGGGCAATGCTACAACATCCCCCTCTAGTCCCACACACAGTAAATTATTAAATACTCAAGCTCTATAAAGAGAAGTACCTGGATTCCTTTTTCTCATCCAGAGGGAAAGAAATCTTCCAGTGTGCCACTGCTGTTTAAGTAGAATAAACACTGTGACACCCTGCAATTCTCCCAGCCCTAGCAGGTTTCCTAGGTACAGTTTTAGCAGGATCAGGAGTTGTCTATATGGGCAAAGAGCAGAGCTCAGAAAGTGCTGGGAGCCCCAGGTCCACCCACACACACTGCAAAGCTTTGCTCCAGCTCCAGCCAGGAGGCCAGGGACAAAAAGCCCATTAGCAGCTGAAGTGCACAGAGTGAGCTCCTGGAATATCCTGGCTCAGGCTCAGCCCAAACTCAGCCTGTTGGCTCCCAGTCCCTGTAACCCCAAAAGCACAGAGAGTGGAGATGGGATGATGCAGGATTCCCTCCCAAGGAGCAGCACACGTGGAGCTGGGGTGACAAAAAGAGTTCACTGACCAAAATACAATTCACTGAAGCCAATGTTGGTACTTCAGGTACAGTCATGGTAGCATTTCTCTTCCTCCTGCTCTTTGAGTGCTAAACCTGTTATTCCCTTACACAAAAAGGTCTGGCAAGGACCCAGTGTCTGCTGGGAGGAGAAACCAGCAGAGCTCCCCAGCCCTGTGGGCCATGGGATGATTCAGACCACAATCAAACCCCACACTCCTGGCTACATTTCAAAGTGGAGTGTAGGGGAACCCCACAGACCTTGCAAGATCCCACAGTGGCTCATGACAGCATCAAGGGAACTGTTCAAATAGCACCTGGCAGGTGAATTTCTTTGATAGAACTTGTCCCACTAATGGTTTCGGGTTTTTAGGAGTCTAACCTAGAAAGGACAATTGGAGCTTGTTATAAAACACTGAATATGGTTTCAAGATTCTTGCTCTGTTTTCATGCCCATGCTGCTCCCACACTCTGTGCCAGGACATCAATTTTCATTCTCCATGATTTAGGGTTGTTATAGGGTGGGCTTTGTGCTAGCAAAGAACTCATGATCTGTAACAAAACTGAATTTCGACTTTACTGGGCAAATATACCAAAAGAAATTGTGGCATCTCGGTGGGTTGCTAAGCAACCAAGAGCTCCAGTGTCACTTGTTTGTGATCAATTCAAGTCATTCACAGGGCTCTGAAGCACCAGCTCAGGAATTCCAACAAAATCTGTGCCTTGGGAAAGCCAGGGGGACTTCCTGACACACAATAACACTTTCTTTCCTCTAAGATAAACTTTGTAGATGTTCTTTTGATCTGTGTGATATGTGAATTCATTATTCTTAACGTACTGCTAATGGGAAAAGGTATAATTAACTAACTACAGCATCGTAATGCGTGCAGGATAAACTGAACTAATTAGCAGTGTTTAAAGCAGTCCCTGTCCTCTCCCACTGGGAGAAGGAGCAGATCCTTTCTTATCACAGAAGCAACTGTCCCCAACATCGTTTCATGTAAAGAATAGATTCCTTTTTGTTCCATTTTTTTCTCCCAAATAGAAGTGATAAAGTAAATTTTTACTGGCAAACAAGGTGGCTCCAGTCCAAGCCAGTCGAGGTACACATCCAAGCTGTGAATAATGTAATCTTTCATTTAAGTGAAGGCTTATCTGTTGGCTTTCTTGGGGTAAAGAAGTGGACTGTTATATTTTCATTCATGACGTTTAATTACTGAAGTTACTCACACTAAGTGCCCACAATAATTACACTCACTGAGTTAAATGTATATTGCTGAAGTACAGACTCTTTATTTTAGCCTCATATTCAAGACTCATCCCATCCCTATTTTTATAAAAATCAATAATAAACAGGAAGAGTTTAGAAACAAATTGGTTTCCAAGCTGTGTGCTGCATATGGCAAAATTTCAACCTCTTGGTTGCTGGCAGGTGTTTTCTTACTAAGGATATTTAATGATAATTTCACATTCACTGGGCACTACTTCTAAAGACATTACCTTCTGCAAATCTTGGTGCAAATCCTATCCTGTGCATCTTATTTTAATGTCACATGATCTGGACGTGTAGTTCCTCTGCAAGCCAGACTCCACCGACAGCAGATGCTCAGCCTCAGTGAGGACCAGAAACTGCAGAACCAGAATTTCCTAATTTGTAAATGACCCATTGAGAGAGGGGTTTATTTGGCTTGGAGTTTTTTTTGAAAGACAAATAAAATTTATCACCTTTAAGCTACTGAGAAGTGTTAACACAGCAGGAGTTGTGCACTCTGATGCTTGATACCAGAAGACAAGCAGAGGCACGTGGGAAGCAATGGGCAAAGGATGGCAAGCACAGCTCCAACGAGGTAACATTTCATGTTCATCAATGGCCAAAAAATACATATTTATTTCAAGTACAGCTTTTTCACCTCCTCTCCTTTCCTCGGACCTGTATCTAAAGTCATAACACTTATTATTTATTGCTTATGGAATGGGATTTGAGGGAGCCACACAGCTCAAATTGGTCACACCAAACAAACCACTGGCAACGACACAGAAATGCCACCTGTCACCACTCTGCTGAAATTCTCCAAAACCATGTTTCAAGCAAAAGTATTCCCAGGTAGTGCTGAATACCTGTACACAATCCAACAAAACACAGCACAGTCCCTTTCCACCCCTAAAGAAGCCAAGTATCACTAAGGATGGAGGTGACAGATGAAACGCCCACGTACATTTGCTGTGTCTGACTACTAGGAAACAGAATCTCCTTGGATTGCACTGCCAAGCTCACCGATGCTCTGACCGTGCAGCACTGATCAGGAACACACAGCCCAGACACCGGGCTTCAGAGATTCCAACAGCTCTCCTGCAGCGCAGCACGAGCACATCGCTTCCCCAGCGAAAAAACAACCTGGGGACTTCGGTAATTATTTAGGTACTGCAGCAAAACCACCCCAAATCCTCTCCAAAGTCATTTGGAAAGCACAAACAAGTGTTCGCCATAGCGGGAGGGTATCCGGGCTCGCAAACTTGAACGCACCCAAAGCAGCACGGGACTGACCTACCAATCCCCCGGCGAGCCCCTGGGCCACGGCTCCGTCCCCTGCACCCTCCGCGCTGTCCCCCGGCTCCGCAGGGCTCCGCACCCCCGAAACTTTCCGAGGGCAGCTGCTCCTCCGCCCGGGCACCCGAGTGCGAGGAGCCCGCCTGGCCCCGAGGCAGGAGAAGGGGCCGGACCGGCTCTCCGGGAACCCCCGGGACCCCCGAGCTGCCCCCGGGCCAGGCTGAGCCCGGCTCCGCTTCCTCATCGCTCCGCAGGGCGCAGCCGCTGCGGGACCAGGTGCGGTGCCGGGAGCAGGAAAACCAGTTTGCAAATCAGAGCGATAATAATTAAAGAGAGCTCTGGGAGCTGGGCAGGGCAGCCCCGCCGAGACATCCCCGGAGCCCTCCCCGGTGTCCCCGCCGTACCTTGAGCCCGGGCGAGCGGAGGGGTCCCGGCGGCGGCGGCGGCAGCTCCGCAGCCCCGTCCCGGCGCTCCGAATTAATCGCTCCACCCCGAAAAAAAAAGGAGGGGGGTAGAGGAGAAGGGAAGAAGGGGGAGCGGAAAAACCCAGCGCAACCACCCCAAAGCCAGCCCCGCTCCACACCCACGAGTAGGGAGAGGGTCCCTCCGTGACTGGCATCGCTATCTCCTCCGGCGGAGCTTGCAGGGAGCCATGGCAACGAGCCCCCGCGCTCCCCACAGCCTCCCCCGGGGCACAGCCACCCCCGCCCCGGCTACGGCCCCGCTCCGGGTCCCACCTGCCCGATCCGAGTGTCCTCGGCCGGAGCTGGCTGGCAGCGGCACCGCTACCCCCGCTGCTCCGGGCGGTACCTGGGGATGCGCCGGCAGCCGGAGGGATGCAGGGATGGAGGAGAGGAGGGAGCGAGGGGAGCCCCTGCCCGCCCCCAGCCCGGAGGGGCTGTCCCGCAGCCGGGCAGGTGCCGGAGAGGGGCCCCCAGTGCCGGCCAGCCCAGAACCGGGCCGGGAGGAGGAGAAAGGAATGGCCGAACTGAGGGCGCTGCCCCCGGCAGGATCCCGGGATGCTCTCGCTTCGGCGGGCAGGGGCTCCGCCAAAATCTAGGCGAGAAGGAGGAGGAGGGAGGCGCTGCCGGGAAAGGGACGATCCCGCCTGGTCTCACCCTTCTCTCGGGTGTAGAATTGTCGCTGCTTTTCAGGGGAAGGGATGAAGACTGAGAAAACCGCAACTGGGTTTAGCCCTTCCCCCTCTTCCCTACTAAACCCTCATCCCAACACCTCGGAAAACCCTCTTTTCCTCCTTTTATTTTGATTGGTTTTTTGGGATTTTTTTGCAAATGCCCCCCCCCCCCCATATGTGTAATTTTTCCTGCGTGTGCTGCACACCACAAAACCGGCTCAGGTTCACGGGCGCACTTCAGCTGCCGGACTCTGCCCAGGTGCTTCATTCTCTGAGCCCTGCGTGCAAGGGGCTAAATTTGTAAGCGATTGGTAAAGACAGTCGTCACAAATCTGCTAGTCATTGTCTTAAGCATTTCATGCCGAGAAGTGGGGAAGGTCAGACATAATCATTTTCATGAGGGCTTGGACTCCTCAGACATTCCTGTCTTGCTGCTGACCTTTGAGTGCTTTTCTTTCCTCTGAGCATTGCCTAATGCAATGAACAATAATCACAAAGTAGCATTCACGGACATTAAACCATAAACCCACCCTACTGGATCGTAGTGGCACTCCTGGGGATTATTAGCATTTGGGTGAAAGATTTTTGGGACAGTGGCATTTGGAATTTGTGAATGTATTGGCCAACTGGTGTATATCTCCAGCAGATTTAAGTAGTTGAGCTTGCCTTTTGGATAGGAGGTAAATAATTAAATTTAAGGAAAGGCATTATAAAGATGGCAGTAAAGAAAAAATATCTGAAAACTGGAAGGGAAAAGGGCAGAATAGTTTAATATATTTGTTAAGAAAATGCAAAAGAGAACAATGGCAAGTTTGCAGTCATGTGAAGTCTTGCAATTAATAGATAGACTTTTTATATTAAACTATGCATAAGTGAACTAGCACCAATATAAATGCATTGAGCAAAGCATGGAAAGCTGCTGAGGAAGCTCTGAAGCTGGGCAAATTTCTGTGCAGCAAACACCCAGCCCAGAGCACACACACAGAGGACTGGGAATCCTCCCTTTGGACCCTGCCCTCCACACCAGATCCTGAATTGAGTCACTGTTCCATCTGAAGACAGTAAAATGTTATATTTCCAGCACATTGCTGTCCAAAGCAACCAACAGCTAAGCAACAGACCTGTGCCCTGTGAGCGGAAACTCAGGAGATAAATGGACAAGGAGGCAGCTCCAGAGGAATGTCTGAGGGCTGCCCAGGGATTGAAAAGCCTTTTGACCCAGCAGCAACGAGCTATGGGAGGTTCACTTCAACCCAGAGGTTTGGAGATTCACTGGAGCCTTGGCAATAACTGGAAAGGCTGAGGGTGGGAAGCTGCTGTCTGGGAGCAGAGGTAAGAGAGCTGGGAAAGCCAGGAGAGCTGGCATTGCCCCTCCTGCCATCGCCAGGAGGATGAAAAATGGGGCCAGTGACTCTCACCCAGCCAATCCTGAGTTCCACCCAGGATGCCTTGGCTGTACCAGGAGTTTCCAGGTTGATTTTTGTAGGGCTCTGACAGAGAGAAGAGAGACACCAATTTAATGACCTTGAGTCTTTGAGTCTTGACTATTTTTTGGCAGGGCTGCTGCCAGAAATGCTTCCCAGGCTGCCCATCCCTACATCCCTATGCCACAGAGGGCTTGCAAAACACAGCCACCCCTTAGACCTTCATTTCCCTGCTTACCATTTCCCTGGGCCAGCTTTTAGATCCTCTCTGTCAGTGTGATTTATCCAAGGTCTTCTCCCATGTTCAGCTTTGAGGCCATCATATGGAGTGCATTAAATGGTTTTAATTTTTCACACAGAATTGTGCAGAAGGTTTTTCTTCTGCTAGGAAGCCAGCTGAAGGCAAAGCCCAAGTACACCAGCTTCCCCAGAGCTGCTCCACACTTGCTAAATAAAATGTGTTCTTGTTAATAATAATAGTAACATGGCAGTAACTAAATCTATTTGAGAATAGGGTTTGCCTTAGGTGTAAATAGACATAGTCAGCCGTGCTTCACATTTCACTGGGCAATGAAATGGGGCAAATGCCATCGCACTTCAGTCTGCACCAAACAAAAATAAAGACAGAGAAGCTCAGTGTGGTCCTCTCTGTGTCTCACAAAACTGCTCTTTATTTTGGGATTTCCTGCTGAAAATCAAGGGGCCTTTTCATCAGACCCTCTGCTTGATGTGAGAATGAGAGAGCAACGCTGCTGGAAATGCTGGAAAAAATTAATTCTCTCTAGGCCAGTACTGATCACATATTTAAAATACACATCAAATGCATAACATTATCTGAAATCAAGTGTGAGAAAATCCCCTCAGAATATTTATCTTAGGCACTGTCTGTAGGAGTCAGAAGGAACAGTTTTGCCAATCCAAGCTGTAACTTGTTACCCGATCCCCTGAATGTTCTCCCTCAAGACACACTCACCATTTTAAACCCAGTTCCAGAATCTGGTGGCAGGCTCAGAAGATTCCCAACCCTACTCTAAATGCCATTTAAGACACATGAAATACTCAGGACAAAAGAACAGATTGGCCAGATTCTCCATGGAGGAAATTAATTTGCTTGTGTTTGCCAGCACATATCCCATCAGCAGAGCTCGTTAATAAAGATGCTGTAATTTTTTTGAATAGGTAGATATGCAAAAATGGGAATGTATTTGAATATCAAGAACCACAATTTGATATGGACTAAAAAAAAAAGTAAAATAGGATAAGTTTCTGGGAACCTGCTTTGCTCCTAGACAAATTAAGTGGCTAAAATAATTGACATGATGCCATCTAAGTTTTGAAATAATGCCTTGCTGCAACATTTTGCAGTATTTTCCTTAACTTTTGAATTTTGAGACTATTTAAGTTGTAGCAGCTCTTGAGATGCAGTTTGAGAAGCACTGAGCTGCTTTGGGAGCTTGGACAAGATTTGAACCATTAAGGGAAAAACACAGATGAGAGAGTGGGTGATGCACATCCTGCTAAACACAGATCTGAGTGATCTGATTATAAACACACTTCATCAACACTGAGCTTGGAAATGCTGAAAGTTGGATGGGTCTTGACCAGAGAGAAACTGCAGTCATGCCAGAAAATGCTCATCTATCCTTTCCTAATGAAAGTCCAGGAGAAATCCAAGTGATCAAAGGACAGCAAATTTAAAGTGAATTAAAGGAACTACCACTTTTTGCAGTTTGAAGCAATCCCAGGAATTCAGGCTTTGAAGAGCCTGGAGTGAAATGTTGGGATTTTTTTTTTTCCCTAATCTGATTTTTTTAAGGCTGGATAATTTTATGACTGCTAATAACATTTGTAACTATGCAAGCTAAGACAATAACAATGGTAATCAAATCTCATGCTTCAGGGCATAAATTGATTGCTTGGAGGGGTTATGGAGAATTTTCTGGTTTTCCCACCACTGAGTCCCTGATTTCACAACTGACTTAATGCATTACAAGGTGGGGGTGTTGCTACTGCAGCCAGACAATTGATCTAATCTGTAATAACAAATCTGACACCAAAATACAGGGAGCTGCCTGTCTGCTGTGCAAACACAAAGAGATTTAGGCTCAAATTCAGGGAAATATTTGGTTCTGATTTTCCAGTTAGTTTCCTCCAGTCATTTTGAAAGAAATCAGAAAGATCTAGGTTGAAAACAAATGAATCCAAAAAAACCCTAGCAACTCCACAACACTTAAGAGCACGAATGTAACAGTGCATCTGAAAGATCGTTTAGGCAAGGGGGTTCATCCACAGGTTCAGGTCTAAAGATCAGGATGGAAAACAGTTCACAGGGTGGGCTGAGTCGGGGATCCTATGGCCAACCACATATTTCCAAAAGTTTCCGTCAAAAAAAGGAGGTCATGGTCTCTTTTCCTTGAAAAACAGGCACAGCAGGAGATGAGAGAGCTCAGCCTGGAGATGGGGATTTGGGTTTAATTCCCAGCCGGACCAGAAAGCTCCACACAAGTTTGTACTCTGCTTCAGAGCAGACAGGCTGAGCTCTGGAGAACATTTCATCCAGCAGAAAATAATTGAAGATTCCCTGGACCCAAGCTGGGGCAAACCTGGGCCTCACTTTTGTTACAAAGTTTATGGAAAGGCGTTTTGAGCTCCAGCGATGCCACAACAGAGTATCCCTGATTTTCCACAGAAGCCCAGAATGGTTTGAGTCGGAAGGGACTTAGAGCTCACCCAGTCCATGGCAGGGACACCTTCCACTGTCCCAGGCGGCTCCCAGCCCCAATGTCCAACCTGGCCTTGGGCACTGCCAGGGATCCAGGGGCAGCCACAGCTGCTCTGGGCACCTGTGCCAGGGCCTCCCACCCTCACAGGGAAGGATGGGAGAGCAGCCCCTGCTCTGCCATGCAGAGGAACGAGGACATTTCTGAGGAAAAGTGAGTGCACCTCACAAAAACAGCTGTGTGGAAATGCATCTTTGGTGTCTGTGAGAGCTGGCACAAAGCCCAGGAGGAGGAAGCTGCAATATTTAGAGAAATGGAATCGTGACTCACGTCAGGACAATGGCATCGATCTCATTCGTTTGTGGAAGAGATTAAAGGGGCCCAGGAATAAAGATTTCCTATTCCTGAACAAAAGCTGCTACTCACTGGACAAAACCTCAGCAATGAGGTCCTGCAGTTGTTCTGATCCCTGCCCAGTGTGGAGGTGGGATATGGAGAGTGGAGCCTTTGCCTGGATAATCCATGAGCACTGTCATGTTTTTCCAGTGACCTATTGCTCACCAACTGCTGAATAAAATGCTTTGTGGGGATTTTTTTTCTTTCTTCCTGTCAAGGTCAACTGACATAAATTCCACAAAATTTCTATTGCAAAAACCTTATGTTGCTAGAACACAAAAAATATAATCAAGGATTGTAAAGAAATGGTTTGTGCACATTTTTTAGCTGAGAATCAAACCCCTTTGGGTCACAATAACAAGAAACATTTACAGAATTATTGTAGCTACCCTTGAAACCGAGCGGTCACAGTTCAGAACATAAACAGCTAAATGAGAATTACCAGGCACCCCCTCCCAAACTGTGCAGACACGTGGGCAGGATGATTGCCTTGGGCTTCATTTGGTTTTCATGAGAGAGGAGGAAATGGCCCTGATCTCCTCAGACAGGGACAAACAGTGGGCTTGGCTAATGCTGTCATTTGTATTCTCCCATTTTGACATCCGTGGAGCTGATTTTATTACAATAACCTGCATTGAAATGCACATTAAAAGCCCCAAAACAGTAGATGGGTGTTTGCTGAACCCCTTGGTGCTGCCTGTGTTCCTTTACCAATTTAATGGGACTGGTGGCTCGAGGGGTGTTCAATAGGTCACCTGCATCAGCAATTTCAGCCCAGACATTTTGCCTCTGAATACTACAAGCTATGATACACATTTTCAATTACAACCCATACTGCTTTTAAATTCCACCAGACAGACAAAGTTATAGAAGTCTAGAAGGCTCAGGAAACAACAGCATACAAATAATTCAATATTAAAGTAATTTTTTTTTTGCACAGTCAGGCTGTGAGGAGTTACACAAATTTATTATGCAAGCAGGGAAGTGATAGCTTGACCAACAACATGAGGCTTCTTTAAAAATATTGGCAATTCTCACGTAAGAGAGCACATAAATGATTTATTCTTCAGTGTCCTTCAGACAAGACATTCAATGAGAAAAAAACCCTAGTAATGGGGCTATCAAATAGAATAATTGGGAAAACACTGTTAAAAAAGCAAACCCTTCAACCTTTAATGCATATATAAAATTCATGTTTTGGGAAACCAAGAAATTTTATTAAAAGTAAGATTCATTCAGTTAATACTGAAAGTAGGGCACTTGTCACTAGGGCAAGATGATGAGTATGGGTCAAAAATTATATTCTTGCAAGAATAAAAGTAAAGACTTAAAGTGCTGGGGATTACCCAAATATTCAGAATTATATTTGTAAAGAATGATAATATATACTAATAATTTCAATGGGTTGTGCAGGCAGTCTAGCATTTTTTATTTTTATTTTTTTTTCAGTATTTAAATAAAAAAGATAAATACTTCCAAAACTTTCAGATCAAACCTGAGAGTAAATGAGGTGGTGCAGGGTGACTTTAACCCTTTGGTCAGCTGGCTGTGAGCAAGCAGGAGATTTTTCCAAAATATCCAGAAAATGCAATGGGATGGAGCAAGGACAAGGAATTCAAATCAAGGGATTGGGATCCCTATGGAGATCCTACACTCTGAGATGGATTTAAAAGCCACAGGTTTACCCTTTCTGGTTGAGGGCTACAAAATCCAAAATTGAAAGAGTTAAAAATATGAAAAAGTATAAAAAGTCTGTATTGCTTTTGTATTTTGTGAATTTTTTTCCAAGCAGAGAGTTTAATTAGCCCTTCTGCAAAATTTTCTTACTTGTGGTAAATCACTTGTGATGGGCCGTTGTGACACCAAGACCAGATTTTTTTCTTTAAAATACTCTTTAACTCGAGAAAAAAGATCGAACTGGGGATGTAGAATATGAGAAATTCCTGACAGTTGATCACAAAAGTTGGTGCCCAGCAGTGGCAAAAGCCCAACTTAGCACAAGATCCGGGCCAAGAGGAGCCTGGAATGAGCCAAGGATGCACAAAGGTGACCTCAAAAGAAACTCATTAATCCAAGTCCTGTCAGCAAAAGGAAACTGGTTTGGAGACTTTTCTAACTCTGAAGCGGCTGCAGCTGTAGCAAACTCCACAAGTTATTCCTGCTGCATAGTCCAGCTCTGGGATGGAGCAGGAAAAATCCTCTCACAGCAGCCACGTCCTGCTTGAGGGCTTCAAAAAGCTCCTGAAGGAGGTGATTTGCTCCCTCCATAATCAACAGCAAAAGCAGATAAATGTCACCCTATAAATGCATCCTTGTCTGGGTAATTCCAGCAGGGGAGGGGAGGCAAAACCAGGGAAAAAACGCTGTCAAATCCACCTGTGGTTGGATTCCTGCTAAGGTAGACACTGATTTAATGACTTGGAGTTACCATGAAATCCAAACTGAGCTGACTTCTTCCAGCTCCTTGAAGTTAATCTGGCTCTGGCATTTTCCATCAGCTGGAAATTCATCCTGGATCCTTTCCTAAGTGTCTCTATCAACTCTAACAGCTCCCAGATTTCAGTTTTGGTGAATCTGCTCTCTCAGTCCTTCTGCCACCTGCCTTTTTTGCCAGGCTCACAGGAGTTTCTCTGGCAGTGGCTCTGCAGAACACACTAAAGCAGTGAAATGCACAACAGAAAGGACATTTGAAAGTGTCCTGTAACACAAATGGGTAACAATTAAAAAATGGCAGATCCAATAATCTACATTTGGATTATTTGGCTATAAATTTCTCTTCCTGCTGACAGAACCAAGCCTTTCCAAGGTCCAAGGTCCCTGCAGATAATCCACACTTGAGGAATCGCTCACATCCCTTAGAGAGCCAGCAGAGAAGGAAATCCCCATGCCAACATCCAACCTCTGGGCAGGAATGCAAGGCAGGCATCATTTTCCCAGGATGACAGTAATCACCACTGTACCAAAGGAACTTTTCTAAAAGGAATTGTTTCCAGACAGAGATATTCAATCCTCTGTAAAGCTCTGAACACTCAAACAGTTGATGTTTCTCTTACCTTTGCTAAAATGAGTTTCCTTCCCTGTGTCATCTAAAATACATTAAAAGCCTTATACATTTTCTTGGTGGGGGGAGCAGGAAGGGTGAAGTTAACATTTTCTTCCAAATTATAAATAAAACAAAAAACTCTTTCAAATTTGGCTTTTTTTCTGACTTTTCTATCTGACTGCATGTCGTTCCAATTTACATAGTTGCAGCATTCTCTTGTTAATTATCTCCTAATTTGTAAGGAACTGAGGGACTGCATTTTCTCTTCTTGCAATAGTCAGCCATATAATCTTATATATTTATTGAAAATCAATTTGTTCTCCACCCTTATTGCCAGGAGATTGAACTGACTGAAAATAAAGACAAGGATGGTAAATAATGCAGCTGCAGCAAAAGTAAGGCCAAAAACCCCTGACACAAATCACTGAGGAAGGAAATCCTCGTAAGCTACACTGTCTCTGCAAAGCTGGAGAAATCAGGGATGAAAAGACAAAATAAGACCTCAAAATAAGCAGGTCCCTCTGACCAGAACTCTTTCACTCACAGAAGGTTTAATTCCACACGAAGATGTTTTTCTGCAGGCCCAGCAGTTGAAACACAACAGGGCCCTTAGATGGAAAATTAGAATATAAAGGCTATCAACTGCCAATTAATCTTGTGAGGTCAATGGGAAACAGCCTGAATTGCTGTTTCCAGATGGGCAGAGGGACACATTGGAATTTAATTTCTCCTGTCACCGCTGCTCTCTGGCACAGCTCCCAACTCTCAAAACAAGGTGCTGAAACACCAATGAGTGGGCAAAATTTGGGGGGGTTTCAGCTTCTTCTGGTGCCAGACAGGAGGTGTAAATCCACCTCTGATGGATTTTTTTCCCCACTGCACCACTCTTAGGTGACACTTCAGCATGGCTTGAAAAAGTGTCACCAAGAGTGCAAAGGTGACGTGTTGATGACACAAGAAATTCAATGATTTGCTGTGTAATGTTATTTGAATTTCAATTAAATATTAGCAGTGCTGGTTAAAAAGCTCTAAACAGTTCGAAATATACTCCAATTTCCAGGCAGGTTATGTATTTAAAGAGAAGATAGTATTGATTCACCTGAAACACTCAAACACTTATAATGTTCCACATTGAAATGTAAAATGGCATAGGGAGTTGTGTTTATCACAAGCAGATGAGAGAGAATAAATTTTTTAAAAAAAAATATGTCTTCAAATTATAAAACCAAAAATCCCTGAAATATTCAAAGCAATGGCTGGAGGTGTGAATGCTGCCAGTGATTCATACACTGGGGAAGGAAAAAATACCCAAAAACCAGTGAGAAATACTTACACTTCAGTGTTTTGACTCATTAAAAGATGTTATTTGAACTTAAAACACTGAGCCAGCTGCAGCAGATTTATGGCTGTGGATCTCCAGAGAGGGTTTTGAGGGCTGTGAGAAGCCCAGTGCTGACAAAGCCTCTTTTAAACCAGGCCTAGATGTGGTCACAGAGCACTCAGCCAAGTCTGAGTTTAAATATTGCTGTAATAAAGCCAAGATAATCCCTGGGGGCACCTGTGATGGTTCCTAGCATATTAATTGACCAATGTAGCTCCAAATTGAGTAGTTTTATATAGGAACTATATTTTCTCTTTAAAATATGTTGTGCTACAACTCACTGGAAACTGATCATGACAACAGTAGAGGTGAAATACTATGTTTTCCCTACAGTTTTGTGGTAAATATTTTTCCTTCAAGAGAAAGAATTTTCTTTGTCCTAAGCATTAGTTTCCTTCATGACCAGGGAAGTTTTGTGCCTCCCTGAGAATCTATTTTTGGTTCACCAAAAAAAATGAGGTAATTAGGTGGAAAAGTGGGAAGCCAGAGATTTCCACTCGCTCTGTGGGGTGACTGCAAAGTCAGTGGGATAAATTGTGCAAGGCCATGGAGAAATTGCAAGTTCAGCATGCAAAAGGCAAGAGAAAGTAAAATATGGCTTAAAGTGTGATGAAGAGGATAAGGAAGCTTAAGGGTGTTTACGCTGATGAGGTTATTGGCTTGGAGTATGACCCAAGGAGAGGATAAATGGATTGCTCCCACTCCAGGGCTGGGAATGACAATGAATTACAGGGATTTAATTGGCAGCTGCCTTTTCACCTGTGCTGAGTAAGTGCTCTCTCTCTCTCTTGTGCCTCTGGAGTTATGGATGCTGGAAAGGGCAAAGACAAGCTGGAATTAATGAAAAAAGACGGCTGAGTAAGAGAGGAGCATGTTTTGAGTGCTGGGATAAATCAGGAGTGATGCTGATGAGCAGGGGAGTGACACCCCTGTGAAACTGGGATACATTGATCAGAATGAGACCCCAGCTCATTAAGTGAACAAGTCACTTCTGAACCAGGAGAAAAACACCACATTAAGGCTGCTAGAGAGGCATCTTTGCTACCCTATTTGCACAGGATTTGTTTTGCTTGCAGAATAATTTATTATAATTTCTGTTGCAGTAATGACCACAAGTTTGGCATTATGTGGGCTGTGTGCTCACTCCTGAGACAAGATCCAGAAATACAGAAACCATGCAGGGGCTGGTGCAAACAATGACAGTGGAATGGGGACTGTTGGCAGTACAAATGTGTGTTTTATAGACTAAAGGGGTGGGTTTCACCATGCTGTGATTCTGTGCTGTGATTCCATGATGCCCATGGCACTCTGAAGGTCTCACTGGCCACAGAGGTTTGTCCTTGGGGCTCCCAGATAGCTTCTGGGTGCTCTTCAAACACAGCTCAGGGTCCCCAAGGCGCAGGGGGTGTCTGGGGAGAGTCTGCACAGGGGGATTGAGTCTATTGTTGCCTCGGGAAGAGGATGGAAAGAGGATACACAGCAGAGGATAATGGATAAAAATTAACCCTCGTGTGAGGGTCAGAGCTGAGCTGCTCATTCCAGCTCCCACCTGGACAGAATTTAAGTTTCCCTCGAGGGAGGTGGGAGGAGAAGGGAATTCTCTGGGGTCTCATCCCAGCTTGGGGGGGTTTAGGATGCTTGATGTCCCTCTGGAGGCCACTCCAACCAGCCCTGCATGCAGTTCTTCTGTATGTACTTCTCAGGTTTTCCCTCCTCTGTTGTTATGGAAACAGGCTGTCCAAGGGCTGCTGAGTTTCTCAATCCTGGATGTGCAAGGAGTGCAGGTAGACAGGGAATCCCTCTGTGTAGCTTCAAAGCTGAATAAAGATGAGGATGTTATTTTGGAGATGGATTAAATAATCGCAGAGAGCCAAAAGCACTGTCACAGAGGCGTTCCCAGGATGGCCATATCCATGGGAAAGCTGCTGGGGTGAGTTTCTGGACCCACCTGTAGGCCCGTGCAGCATCACCCTGCTGAAAGAATGCCAGGGGCTTTGCGTGAGGGGACGCCTCATTACACCCAGCTTTACCTGGTGCACATTTTGGTAGAACATTCCTTATGTTTCTCCAATCCATTTCATTTTCTGAAATTTCATCTCGTTCATTTTCTGAAGCTGCAGGATCAAAGGCCTGAAGATACAAACCCATGCCAGGACAACAGTGGTGATTTGGAGAAGGACACCTGAGGAAATTCGACAGCTCTCAGTGCTCTAAGGCTGGAGATAATAATTCCAAGTGTCCTATTTTATCTGGGATAATATGCATCCTCCAAACCTTTGCTTCCAACTTCTTGCTTTGTAGATCAGCCTGGTTTTTTTGGAGCTCCAGCCCTGTGTGGAGTCAGTCTGATATTCTGAGCCCCTGAGCCAAGGCAGTTTTCTCAGAGAGACTCAATAACTTCTTTCAGAGCTTGCAAGAGGCAGCTGGCAGACACATGGATTCGTGTGAGCAGGCCAGGAAAACGTGTCTGATTGCAAAAAGGGCAAAAGAGATGGTTAATCTCTCCAAGGGCTTTTTATCCTACCTTCTCTGCAGTCCATCCATGGAGCAGCTCCTCTCTGCCTCTCCCCCGAACACCCTTGGTTCACTCGCTGCTCCCCTCCCTCTTTATTCAGCTGCACAGTTTGCCTCAGACTGTTCAAAGGCTGTAAATCAGATTGCAGGGTTTAAGCAGAGAACAAAACCATCACAAGCCAATTCACACAGTCTCCTCAGGAGAAAAGAGGAAAGGCAAATTCCCGACGCTGTTTCCCTAATGAAGCTCACACCTTCAGGAGAGAGATTGGCTGCACTTCACTCCTCTCAAGGAGCTCCTCAGCTCTCTGCTAAAGCTGCTAATCAATGCTCTGGATAATGCCTGCCTGGAATGGCAGCTCCAGAGCAGTATTTGTCCACTCAGTGACACCTGCAGGAAAATCTAACTCGCTCGGGATGCTGCAAGCTCTGGTCGGTCAAACCGGTCCAAGTCAGATCCTGAGGTACTGCTGGACATGGGAAAGAAGGAAGAGAAATGGTTGGATTGTAGGAGATTCCAGCCTTGTTCCAGCCCTGGGAGAGTCAGAGCTTGTGGTGCCCTCTCCTGGTGCCGGAGCTCCTCCCTAGCTGGGCCCCAGTGTGGTCTGGCTGCTGGTGCTGGGCACGAGGCACTGGTGCTGATTGATGTGTCTGTGAAAACCCCAAAATCACTCAGCAAAACTCCCTCACTGGGAGAGAGGGGACGTGGCCAACCCATGAGATGTGTCAGCAGGCCAGGCTGGGAGGCTGTGGGTGAGGCTGCAGTGACCCACGAGCTCCTCATCTCTTCTGGCAGGGCCACAGCCACACGTTCTGTGAGATGATCCCAGGCTTTTAGCAGGCACAAATCCTTTGGATGTCAAGCTGGACTCTTCGAGGTTGGTTTTGCGCTGCTCTGCACTGCTTGAGGTTGATAAAACCAAAACCCTTTTCTGATACTCCTTGTGGAAGGAGTCTCATGAACAGCAGACCTGGCTCTTTGGACAAAGCCACTGTGGGAGTTTCCCAAATAAATCAATCCACATTCATCAGAATTCATCAGGCCATCAGAGTAGATATCAGTGTCAGAGTTGTCCTGGGAGCATAAAACAAAACCCAGAGAAGATCTCTCTTTGCAAAGACTGCCCTTCCCCACAGGATACATAAGCTCTTTCCTCGAGCAGTGTTCTCAGTCTGGAGAAGACACAAAGGTTTCAGGCAGTCAGTCAAGAACCCCACCAGAACTCCTGAGTTCAGAAGAAAAGCACTGGGTCACTATGGCACAGTGACAGAACAAAGCCCTGTGATGAACAGACAGCTTTTTATTACTGAATAATGCATCAGACCTTGAATTTCTGTGCATAAAAGGTGAAATCTGGAATTCTACTGTCTGTCCCTCCACCTAAAAATTAAATTACATGGTATTTTTCCACCAGTATTTTCTCCTGAAGGTTACATCAGTTCCAGTTACCCTGAAGTCAAGTTCTCTTCTAAGGACTTGAGAGCCAGCTCTCTTCTAAGTGCACTTCTCAGAGCTGGCAGCAGCTTGGAGAAAAGATTATCATGCAGGAGCAAGATTGCACTAATTGCAGAAATAGGTGTTTCAGCTGCTGCTGCTTTGGAATATCGGAGTGAATTGAAACAAATGAACTGGACATTAAGCAGATATTTAGAAAAAGCACCTGTGGCTGGGGAAGCAGAGCTGTGCACAAGGTGAAGGAGGTGTTTTATGATGGGCAGTGGTTCGAGATCTCATCGCTGCTCGAGTCACCGAGTGCACAAAGTGACCCGAGTCTTTCCAAGAATCTGCCCTTAGGACCTGGGGTAAATGCCCTCTGTGGCAGTTGCCATGGACACTCAGACAGTCCCTGGGTCAGCAGGACCCAGAGTCATTTGGGTTGGAAGGACTTTAGAGATTATTCAGTCCCCCCCAACACCTGCCCTGAGCAGGGACACCTTCCACTGTCCCAGGCTGCTCCAAGCCCAGCCTGGCCTTGGGCTCTTCCAGGGATCCAGGGGCAGCCCCAGCTGCTCTGGGAATGCCATTCCAGGGCCTCCCCACCCTCACAGGGAAGCATTTCCTCCTAGCCTCTAAGCTAAATCCTTCCCCCTTTCGTTTAAAAGCAATCCCCTGTCATCTATCACTGCCTGCCCAGGTCAAAAATCACTCTCCATGTTTCATCTCTTCCCCAATGCTGCTTCTCCAGTTTTCCTCACACAGTCACCCTTGGATTCCATGAGGAGCTCTCACCACCTTGAACAAGGTCCATGTGTCAGCTGGAGCTTTTCCTCCTGCAGGGCAGTACCTCAGTCTCCAGCACATCCAGGGCAGCACCTGGGAGATGCAGAGACAATCTCCAGCCTACAGCTGCTCCAACAAAAGCTTTTGGGATGCAGGAAAGAAATAAATTGGCAAAGCAGAAATCCAAGATGATGCAGAGTGTTATTCCCCTCCACAGGGCTCTGAAAGGCCACAACTTCTAAGCATTATCTCTAACAAATACATGTTTTTGCCTTTATTACTCAGACTTAAACCAAAGCAAGTGCACAGACTGCTGTGGCATGTAAACTCCTTTTCCTCTTTAGGGTTAAATTCAGTTGTGAGCATTTTCCAGAAAATACTGATAAAATAAAATTGTTCTCAGGGAGCCCTATCCCCTTCCTTCAGCTGCTCCTTAAACAGCTTGCTCTAACAGTTAATCTGACTGAATTTTGAATCCCAGGTGTTGATGAAGACTGGAAAATTTTGCCAAAACCCAACTGTTTTAAAATCAGTGCCCAGAAATTTTTCATCAGTGTGCAATATTTTTGAGACTCAGTGAGGTAAAGGCAGAACTGGATCCAAGTAGGTTGAAAGGTGTTACATGAAAAGATTCAGAGGATAAATTGTTAATTGGGTGGGAGAGAGGGGTTTTCTCAGCATTCTTGCTTATAATCTTCCATTTACATGGATTGGAAGATGGGGAAAATGGGGATTATTATAATGTATGAAGGCCTAATTGAAAGAAGGTGCTGTGGTTAACTCAGGAACTGTTTAATTTCAAATGCTTTTGTCATCCCCTGATGTGAATCTACATTTAAACATGGAGGAAAAATACATGGTGTATTCAGGAACAAACAAAGGTATTGTCAGACATAAGAAGCTTATGTAAATGTGGGATGGCAGAGCTCCTTTTGCCATAAACCTTTCAAATACCTCAATAAATAATGAAGAACAACAACAACAACAAAAAATATCTCTTTTAAGGAGGTTTGCCATGAGATTTCACCTGTCCAGGACTGAGGACAGCACTGTTCAGGGTTAAAAAAAAAAAAGGAGATTTGCTGGAATCTTACTAGACAACAAATTGCAAATAAAATATCAACTTTTGTGTGCTTCCATTATGGATCCACTGACAGTTTTCTGATTTTCAAAGCAAGGTGATATCATGCAGGGAGGGATGCACCTTCATCCTTTTAGTCCTGCATCAATTTAGTCCCCCTTTACAAGTCAGTATTTTCTTTTTGCTTTTAAAGGCACAGAGACCTTAAAAAAAAGAAATTAAAAGGTGCCTGAAACCCAGTGGCTTAAAGCCTTTGAATGCAGCACAGTGAGAAAAATGCAGGACCAGAAACCATGGACATTTCTATTCTACCCAGTACAGCAGCTATCCTGTGATATAATCTCAGGAAAATCCTTAACCTCCTTCTTTCTCTTGCTGTTCTCACCTTTTAATTTTCCTTTTAGACCAGAAATACTTTGGAGAAGGAACCATGTGCTCCTAAACATGAAGAGAATCCTTTAGTTCCCAGTGTTCTGCTCCCAGTTGTTCTTGGAAGACCAACAATTCTAATTACATGGAGGCAGGATGCATGTGGATGCAACATTACTTTGTTCAGCCTAATCAGCTCAATTCCATCACTGGAATCTCTCTCAATTATAGGAGAATCCATGTGTGCCACCGAGACAGCAGGAATCAATCCTAATTAATCCCCACTGCCTGCACCATTCTCCTGTGCAAACAGAGAAGGGGCGTGAGGTGCTCCCAATATGGGTGGGAATTGTGAATTCCTTCTTCTGGGAATGTCTTACTGCCCTGTCAGGAAAAGCTTGTGCTGTGCCAGGCAGGAATACCAGCACTATTTATGGCAGCAGGAGCAATAAAATGGGTGTTCCAAGTAGAAAAGGAACTGGAAGAATCATTAGAGGCGTTTCTAGAGAGAACAGGGTGTGACCCACCTCCCTTCTGAGCAACAGATCCATGGATTCATTCTGGTCTAAGAAAACAGAAAGGAAAAAAATTGAGTTCCCTGTGTTTTATGCCAAGTGAGAACTTCATGAAATTATTTCCTCTTCCTGAGAGAAAAGGCTAGATTTTGTGTTTTTAGTAAATCACAGCCCAAATCGGTACCAAACCAAAATTCCCCGAGGGTGAGCAGTGGGTTTCCCCACACCTCGAGGCATGGAGCAGGAGGCAGCTGTGACCACTGGGTGGAAGGGGCAGGATTCAGGTCACCACCACTGCCCCACACCTGGCAGGACCTCCTGGTTCACTCCAGGCTGCCTAGGGAGGAACAGGGAGCTGGTTTGATCCCAAGAGCATCACGGACATGCACAGACAATTTTATAGCGCTGTAAGTACCTCTCGAGCATCCCTGGCAATCATACTTCAAGTCTGTGTGTACTCCTACACAAAATGAGGGAGTGGATGAGTTGTTCCCTTTAATCATCTTTATTTGGGTATTAGGCTCCTGAATGTGCTACTTCCTGCACTGAAGTCAATTTGAGCTACAAAAGACACAGAGCCCTGGCAAAAGAGTTGTGGAAAGGGGTCAGCCCAGCTCTGACCTCAGCACACAAACCTGCTCTCATTTTTGTCCTCCCAGCTCTGAGGGTCTTATCTGCTACAAACCCACACAGGAATTAGAAAGCTGCTGCTTGCAGAGAATGGTTTTTTGTCCACAGCATTTACAAAAATCAGAAATGAGTGAAATTATCCAGCAGGGTTGAAAAGTCAGGAGAAGAGGACAATGAACCAGAATGACACCCAAAACCCTCCTGCAGCACAGCATCCTCCCTTTATTTGGTGCAAAGACAGAATGCTGCTTATTCCTGGCAGGAATTGCACTTCCAGGAATCATACCCATCTATCAAAGAATACAGAAGGAAATATAAAACAAAATTGAAGGAGACAATGAGCAAGATTTTGTTGCAAACTTTCAGTTGAGATCAAAGGGTCGATTCAGCTTTCCAGCTCTCCTTGTCCTAAGGATAAGCTGAATGATGCCACTCTTCTCCAGGGCCAGACCTGGAAAATATACAAATCCTTTGTTATAATTTGACCTTGCAAAGATCTTTCACAATGGGGATTATGGCGTTGGCAGAGGATTATTCTGCACCTGTTTCTGTGACATTTGTCCCTCACAGAGGAAGTGCAAATACTGGTGACATCAACCCTCAGAGGTGCCTTGTCACTCCTGTGGAGACAGAGCTGGGATGCAAAGAGAAAGAAGGGAAAAGGTGATGAAGAAACAAAACCAGAAGCAGAAACTGGAAAGCTTTTTTCCCTATCCACCACTTCTACCAACAAAGCAAAACAAAAGATGCACAGGAAAGATCAATACAAGCCAGTGAAAAGAAAAGCACGTTGGAAATGTACACAGGGAGATGCAGGAACGCCCTGGCATTTATTCTAAAGTCACATAAAAAACTGCATCTCTCTTTAAAATATTGGGGAAGCATGGATGAAACATGTCTGATATAAAGGATTGCTGAGATGGAAGTGACTGGCAATATCCAGGGGGAAAAGAGACAGATGAAAACCAGGCTGTTGCAGCTGGATGCTCTGACTGAAGTTAGATGTTTCTTAGCAGGAGAGAACCGTAATAACTTTGGAAAGAAAACTGAATAAAGCTGGAAAATGTCCTCTGTGGAATGAGTGAGAGGCTGGTGTCACGAGCACTGACAACAAAGGTGGAAGCCAGCTTGGAATCCCAGTTTTCAAGAGGGGTGAAGCTCTTCTTTTTCTCCCTGTTAACTTCCAAGCAACCATAAATGGCATTAAAGGACCTAATAAAGTTTATTATCACTTCCTGGGTTTATTACCTGTATTTTCATACCAGGCTATTCCTGGTACCACAATATTGAGTTACCTCATCCCTTGGCTGCTGATGAGAAGTGGGAACTTCTAAAAACTAATTTTGCAGGGCTGTTATAAAAAACTTATTCTGTCTCTAATAAATACTGTCTTTGATTTGGATCACATCTGTAACTCTCCAAAGAAAGGGCTCTCCTATGAAAATAATTGGGTTTTATTGACTCAACAACACAGTGTGCCACAAGCAAATCTCTAGCTGAAAAATCTGAAACGGACATATTTCTCTTAAATAACCCTGAATCTTTTAATCCCATCTCAATAACAGCAACATGAAAAGAAATAAATCTAAGGTTTGTACCTGTGTGATGCCAAAATTTCCTTGATTTCAGCTAGACCATAAACACATCAGTGACCCAAATCCCTGTTTCCATAAAGACAGGTTGAAATTTAATTTACAAAAAATATAAACTATTTTTAAAATATTCCCCAGTTTTTCCATCTTCATTCATTCTGATGCACATATTTAAGCAGTTTCCAGTTTTTCAGTTTTCTTAGCCAAGCAGAAATATTTATTATACTTGTAAAGTTTATATTAGCCTGTAGCAAAGCAATTTATCATTACTATACATGGGTGACTTTGCTGATTATTAAAATACTGTTAAAGTGAAAACTGTTCAGCTACCCACTCTTCTCTAATTTATCCCCGTTGTTTTTTGACTTCAATTGGAATAATTCTGAAAAATAATACATCAGAGTCAGAAATTGAGACAGGAGATGGATAGACAGGAAAGTGAGGAGTACCTGGTTGGTGATACTGAGATGTTCTGAGAGGTTTTGGGGCTGGATAGAAATGGAAAATGGGAAAATGAGGCTCAGGGGGAATTTCTGGCTCTGCACAACTCCCTGACAGGAGGGGCAGCCGAGGGGGTCGGGCTCTGCTCCAGGGAACTGGGACAGGAGGAGAGGGAACAGACTCAGGCTGGGCCAGGGGAGGCTCAGGGTGGACACCAGCAGGAATTTCCCCATGGAAAAGGTGCTCAGGAGTTGGAGCTGCCCAGGGAGTTTTGGAGTCCCCACCCCTGGAGGTGTCCAAGGAAGGGCTGGAGGTGACACTCAGTCTGCAATGTGGGGATCGGGCACAGCTTGGGCTTGATGGTCCTGGAGGAATTGTCCAACCTCAGTGATTCTGGGATTCTGGGAAAAGTTACCCAGGGATGAGGGAACACATCAGGACAGCTCCATGCAAACACAGCACAACCACACAGAGTGCTCAGAGCTGTTGTTCCTGCCACACCTTTAGTTTTCTTTGTATGGAGAAGGTTTTGGAGAAAACAGAGTAATTTTTAACAAGCCTATGAGAGGGACTTAAAGTTCAAAGTGCATAAAGAAGAAAAGAAGATAAATATACTCAACCTCTTTTTCCAATCCAATAAAAATCAAGGAATCATTAAAAAAGCTCTCTGAGATCATTGAGTCCAACCATGCCCCCAGCACTGCCGAGGCCACCACTGGTCCAAGCATCCAAGTGCCACATCCACAACATTTGTTAAATCCCTCCAGTCATGTTAATTCCACCACTTCCCTGGCAGTCCGTTTCAATGCCTGGCCACCCTTTAAGCAAAGAAATTTTTCAAGTTCCCCGGTGGAAGTTGAGGCCATAACAAAATGTGTTAGGTTCCCATATCAGCGCTGAATGCAAGAAAATAGATATGTCAAATTCTTACTGTTTCAAAACACCTCCTTCATGTCTCATTTTACAGCCCCTGTGGCTGAATTCGAGCTGGAATTTTGCACTCACAGGTTTCCAACCGGCAGGGATTATTTAGGGCTGAATCAACAACTTCTCTATGCAAGGGACTGTGATGGCAACACTGAGAGAATGGCCCTCGAAAGCTGCAGGAAGTTCTGCTGTAAGTTTTGGGTTAAGGATCGTCCCTCCTTTGGTGTGGGAATCCTGTAAAATTAGAACATGACAAAATCCAAATACTGGTAAGCAGATAAGAGCACTGAGCTCATTATTCTGGTCTTTTCATTCCCCAGCAGTTACATTTTCCTCTATCATTTGCTGTCTTTGTAGCAATAACTCACATCATTTTAGAGTTGCACAAAATGAGGTTTTTCAATAAAACACTTATTTCACAATCTGAATTAACCATGTTTTAGGTAATAGTTCCACATCCTGCCTTTTTCCTGAAGTTGAACCTCAGGTCAAGTTGTAGACTGCTCTTCTCTGACAACAATTGCCCCAGTCAGAGTGGTCGCTTTACTTCTTAATGAGCTGATTTTTGTTCTGTTTCTTCCTCTGCCTTATCTTAAAATGCAGAAGATGGTAATTTACTTTAGTGCACAGCAAATCCCCTCCAGTAAGAAACACATTCTTCTGAAGCCAGAGTGTCCAATGGCAAATAAAGTTCAGTTCTTTGGGTGATGTCAAAACAATGCCTGATGGAAACAAAGGCAGCTGCTTTGATTTATTTTGCCTTCCCCCCTGCACTACAAGCCAGCGCTCTGCTTGCCCTTTTCTCTGCAGTTGCACATTAAGCTGAATGCTTTAGAGATTTTTCCCCAACAACTCCCAGATCTCTTTCCTAATCAGTATTCGGCACATCTTTCCTCCAGCAGATGCGCGGTTTCCCCGCTTTGTTCCGAGATTCATTGTTCTCCATTAACTGCAGTTGCCATTTATTAGTCCAGATGCGGGAATGATCCAACGACCCCGTGTGAGTCGGGCTGCTCACACCCACCCACCCACCCAGCTGTGCTTCACGGGCCCTGGGATCATCAGATATTTAAATGTATGCACCGAAACCAGGAGTTGTTTACGAGAGATTTATGATGTCCCCCAAATATGCATATGATGGCAAAGTGTGATTTTCAGCTAAAAGGGAGCCATCTTCAAAGATGTTTTTTGAAGGTTTGCTCATGCCTGGATTTGAGAACGCAAACATCCACAGGATTTCTCACCTCAGCTGGTGAGAAATCTTGTTAGGATTAATGCTGCTTGGGTTGATTTACACCAGGTAAGGGTGTGATCAATTAATTCTGTGCTGTGAACTATATAATTTTTTAATGAAAATTTAAATGTAGCCATTCTAGGCCACAATACTCATTTTAGGGATGAAAAAGGAGACAAAAAATTAAGTATGGAAACACTGGGAGAATCCATTCTGGAAATACAGACAAATTGGTAGGAAATGGAGTGTGTCATGCTTAAATATTCAAACTACTGATCATATAAACAGGTGGCAACCATATAATATAAAGTGCATTAACTTGGAATTCTGTAGACACTGGGATGATAGGAAAATAGGATTTCACATCGTATTAGCCCGCTGGTCCATGAAATCCTATATCCTTCTTTCAACACTGGCTAGTAGTTAATTCCTCGGCGGAAGACAATCCCGCCTCTCATAAAGCGCCTCAGAAGCACAAAACACCACAAGCCACGAGAAGCAGGAAAATAAAGTGCAAGACAGCCCTTAAAAAAAATTGGGAAAAGCCAAAAATGAG
Source organism: Anthoscopus minutus (assembly GCA_013399455.1). NCBI lineage: Eukaryota > Metazoa > Chordata > Aves > Passeriformes > Paridae > Anthoscopus > Anthoscopus minutus. Next base: position 164,484 of record VWYI01020257.1, read on the forward strand.
AGCTCCTAGTTTAATTAAGAGCAAAGACTCGCTGTGATAGAGCCAAGCTGAGCTCGGCGTTGGGTGGCTGGAGGCGAGCAGTGCTTTCCCCCCTCGGGTTATAACCCAGCTCCCCATCAACTCTGCCTCAAATTTATGATCCCAGTGCCCTTTGCAGATAAAGATGTTTCCACTTCATAAAGCCAAGGGTATTACTGGCAGTCACTCTTCCCTTTCTCCAAGGGGAGCAGCAAGGGTGGCAGCTCAGTGACCCTTCCTTTGTGACAGTCCCTCAAACCAGAACTGGGAGTCACTGTGAGGGAAAGGGTCAGATAAAATCTGACAGATAATGTCAAACCCAGTGAATATTTTCTTGGCTACCACAGAAAAAACTCTGGGTTTTAATGAAAACAAATATTCTGCCATATTCTGGCTGCATCCCTGGAAGTCTCCAAGGCCAGGTTGGACAGGGCTTGGAGTAATCTGGGATAGTGGAAGGTGTCCCTGCCCATGGATGACCTTTAACTTCCCTTCCAGCCCAAACCATTCTGGGATTCTGTAATTTATTGCCTTAAAGGTGTGTTCACACTGAGAACTAAGCCTGGAGCATTGTCAGAGGACTTCAAAAGGAGCTGCTTGTCCTTCCATTGAGGCAGACCCCCAGCAGGGCTCCTGCATCATGTCCCCACCCTGCCCCACACACTGTTTGGGGTCTGCACCCTCTTTGAGAGAAAGAAAACCCCCACAGCAGCCAGGGGAAGCATTTCAAGAGCCAACACAAAATCATATCTTTGTACCTGAGCTCAAACAGCACCATTTTCCCACTAGATCTGGGTATGGATCCTGTAACACAGCATGAGCACTTCTTTCCTTTGTCCCCAAATGATTTTTTTTTCCCTAATACATACAAACAAAATGACAATTTTCAGTGAAATGGTTTCAGAACTGTAAACTGTTCTAAAAGCTGAACTCAAGCAGGAGCTAATGATGCAGTGGATTCACTAAGCCAGGTCTAAGCACACAAGAGTGATGGGAAAAAATATCCTGTCCGATACTTTTTTAATAGACTTTGGATAACAACAGTATGGAGAAAAGCATCATTTAATATCTTAAATGATCCATCTTGTCATGCTATGGCTTCATCTCACATGATCTATTGCTTTACAGCATGCTACTATATATATAGAAAAAACAGCTTGTAATAAATTACCATAAATCTATTTACTCCTCAATGTCTGCTTCCTTTCCTATTTAACCCATGCCAGGGTAAATCCATTTCCAAAAAACATGCATGGATCCTTCTCCTAATCTTTGTGAGCCCTTTATAAGCACAGAAATTTGTGATCTCTCTCCTGGATAGCAAATATTCGGTGTATGACCACTAGACCTCAAGTCTTACTGATAAATACCAGAACTATAAGGAATTTTGATCCATTTTTGAAAATGATGGGCAACTCAAACCCTACAGCTACAAGGAAAGGAGCAAAATACCTTGGAGAAGCTGTCTTAATTCCTTCATGTGCTTTGGAAACCTTCTTGATAATACTTGCCTTGAAATGTCTTGATAAAGAGCTCAAACCCAGATCCTGCTCATGCTCCTGGTGCAGTTCCTGTGCCATGATGTCGCCAAGAGCAGATGGGTTTTTTCAAAATGGATATTTCTCCTTCCCATGGCCTGAAATTGCACAGCAAATCCTGGGAATCACAGCAGAGCAGAGTTAAAAGGAGATCTGGAGATGTTCTAAAAATGAAGATCCCACAGAAATACCAGAATAGGGCAGGCACCAAACGCTTCCTCATTTACGGAGCACCAATTCATGTGCAGATCCCAGCACAGCTCCAGATCAAGGCTGTAATCTCCTGCATTTCTCAGTCTGGAATTCCTAAACAGTTTCCTCTCTCCCCTTATAAATGACATCTTTTGATATGTGTTATCACATTTTTCCATTCAAATTCCATTGAAACTGTAGAGCAGCATAACAAAACACCGAATTACTCCTGCTAGATTCAGCAGCTGGAATTAAAGAGGTTTTGTTTTTCTTCTTGAACATAATTGTAATATTTCATATTCCTTCTACAAAGAGCAGGATTTAATGACTGTTATGGATTTTTCTCCCCCTTAGAGAATTTCTGAAAAATTCAATTATTTTTGGAGACTGCTTGAATTTCTATCTCCCAATGATGATGAATTACCCATTCTAGCGGCCTTAAAAAACAATACACAAAAATCAATTGTTTGACAAAAGGAAAGACACAGAGAACCTGGGATTGGCATACACTGCCTTTGCTCTGAGTTTAAAAATGCACTAATTTCAATTATTTTGCCTTTTAAAACTTCTTTCTGTATCTGATTACATTGCAGCTTTTTTGCTTTCCCATAGAGAGTGACTTTGCCAGCAAGATGATTTGCCATCAAGAAATTATAATTAACTTAATGAACTTTGTCTTTTAAACAGTTGGAGGTTTGAGAGCTAAGAGTAGTGATTATTCACAAGTAGCAGAGTTTGGTTTCAAACATACATATTCAGTGCCAGATATCAGCAATTTGCATCTTAACATTTTCATGTTCAGACCTGCTGACTGTCTAAGGAATAATGTTATGCACCAAATAATAGCTTTATAAATAACAATAAATAACATTGAAAATGGAATCAGAGTAATGCCTCTTGTAATGAAGAGATTTAGAGGTCAAATCTGATGATAAAAGAGCAACATTGCACCAGACCACAGCAAGAGTTCTCGTGGGGAGCCCTGAGATCCAGCTGGAAGCCAACTTTTCATTCTGTCCATGGATCTACAGACAAATTATATCTCCTACTTTGGGCTGAGCAGCATAAAATGTCAAGAAAAAATATAGTTAGCCTGGAGCTACCAGTACAAATTGTTGGGATGCCAAGTGCTGGGGCTTTGAGAACCAGCTGATTTTCCTTCTCAAGAAGTATTTTATATTAATCTCATGCTAAAACAATCCAAAGTATTGCATTGCTAAAGTGTGACTGAGTTTAGTGCTGGGATTTCCCACTGCACACACTCAGCCTGGTCTCATCCCCACACCACAAGATTTTTGGGATTGTGGGGTTTGGCCATAAATTTCGCAGCAGCTTTGAGGAAAACTGTGTTTTCACAGGGAGTAGATGAAGCATAAGAAACACCTGCAGTGTTCACCCTCTCTGAGGAAGGGGCAGCATCTTCTGCAGGAGGGACCCACCTCTTTGTCCCTCAAATTCATTACAGGGAGCTCTGGCTCTTGAACAGCACCCTCTTCAATATCCCCAGTGGAAAAGGAAAGGTGTAAGTGTTTGGAAGTGAGTTTAGATGGGACATTGGGCAGGAATTGTTCCCTGTGAGGGCAGTGAGGCCCTGGCACAGGTGCCCAGAGCAGCTGTGGCTGCCCCTGGATCCCTGGCAGTGCCCAAGGCCAGGTTGGACATTGGGGCTGGGAGCAGCCTGGGACAGTGGGAGGTGTCCCTGCCATGGCAGGGGTGGCACTGGGTGATCTTTGAGATCTGTTCCAACACAAACCATGAACTCATCTATAATTTATCATCCATCTTCTTGAAGCAGTGACCAGTGTAGATTTTTCCCATTGGCACAACCCTTTTAGGTAGACCTGCAATTTATCCTGCCCTAAAAAAGCAGCAAATTAAACCCTCCCACCAGCACAGCCCATGGACTTCCACAGTGCTTGGGACAGGGATGGCCCTCACGTCTGCCTTGGGATCACCTCTAGGTGGTGATTTTCCTAACAAGGAAAATAAAACACTGGGGAAAAGTGAGGGATATATTTCTGAGAAGCAAGGTGTGCATGGAGTGCATGGAAATTACATGGCCAGCTTGCCAGTTTTAATGGATGAACTCACCTGTGAAACTTTGAAAAGATTGTTTCTAAAAAAAAAGTCTCCTTACAAACATTCATGCTGTATACCTCTCTACCTTGCATGGCTTAAATGAAGAGATTCGTCAAAAAATGTATATTTTGTGTTTTTTTTATTCTAGGGCATCACCATTTAATACTTTTCTATTTAGAGGGTTTTTTCCTAATTATTGCTAAGATATTTCCTTTGTAGGAATATTGTTCCTGTTTTGAATGTCACTCCATGGATCTCCTGCCACAGATACAATTACATTGCCACTAAAAAGCAAGGAAGTTAAATCTCAAAACCCTTACTCACTTGAGTAACCTCAAAGCAGTGGGATCCAGCTCCTCATTACACACCTCTGAAAGGAATTTTGTGATAATGCTCCTGAGTTTCTTCACTGAGGACCCCTCCATGACCCTCTCCTGTTGGAGGGGCTTTGCAGAAACTCCAAAACCCATGCAGATGTGGGGTCCTGCTTCCCTTCCTGCAGAGAAGAGCCAAAGGGACCACGCTGCTTTCCAGCCCTTTATAAAGGAATCTTCCCCCAGTGCTTTTCACTCTGCTGAGTTACAAAAGGGAAATGCTGAGCAATTCCTAAGGTAGGAACAAAAGGTTTTCTCCCTGTAGCAGCTGCAGGGTTTGGATCCCACCATAAATTGTAGATTAAATTGTGGGCATGAAGGCATGAAATTCTGGTAATGCTATTAACTCATCATTTTTATGTAAGGGCTGTCTGAAATATAAAACCTTGTTAAAACACCTTCCTAGTATGGATATGGCTCATCCCAACTCCACTTCAGGTAGATTCAGCTGCCCAAATTAAGTTCTTCTAAAGAATAACTGCATTTACATGAAGGCTTTTGCCAGTACAAACATGCAGATTTCCACGTGTGGCACACCCAAGCTCCAATTCCTCAGCACTTCTGCCATTTGAAGAATTAAATGTTATGTGAAGTCCTTCAGGACCACGACTGCAGTAGAGCTCCCACATTTGGAGCAGTTTGAACTGCAGGAGCTGATACCAAAACATAAATTGTTCTCATGTAAAAATGTACAGGGTAATGGTGAGGGAATTCAGCATCCATCCCTGTCTGATCAACAGCAGAGCTCACCTCCAGCACAACAGGAACAAGGGGAAGGCACTGTTATGAGTAGGAAAGGCAAAGGGAAAAGAAACAGAGCTATAAAATTATAAATATATATAATATATATAAATAAAATATATTTAATAAATAAATAAATAAATTCTCAATAAAAAAGCACCCCACGACTAAAAGCATCACCAGACAGGAAGTTTGTCTCAGTAGCAGAGAGAGAGTGAAGATGTGATGGTCCCACAGGACATCAGAGGTGCCAGCAGGTTCCTTAAAGCCAAACTCGGCTGCAGTGTGGTCACAGCCCAGCTCCAAATCACTCCATGTCCAGAGGCTCAATCTGGGCTCAGGCAGCATCGTTTTTGTTGCAATCTCCATCCAAAAAAATACCCTGACAAGGAACAAGATTACCATTTGTGAGCTCAAGTACAACCCTCTGTCCCACTTTGAAGCACACCAGACACATTATTTGGGGGGGATAAAGACAAATCCTGTCGCTGCAAAGTGCAAGCAGCTGACAGCATTTCCCAACAAGTTCCTCGAGGGCAGGGATCTGTCACAGCCCTTGGGGAGCTCCCCCTGCTCTCACCTGCCCTGCCAGCAGCACTGTCCTGGGCTCACTCACACTGCACATTTCAACTTTAATTTCAGCTTTCATTTCAATTCAATTCCACCTGCAAATGCCGTGGCTCAGTTACTTTCAATGAGGCTTTCTAAAAACCAGGACAGCTTTGATAGTCAGTTCTGGGCTGGAGCTGTTATTAAGTGCACGTGCTTCTTGCCTTTTCCTGAAGCAAAAATCACTGAGAAAATTCTCTGCACAGATCTAATTTATGAGGGCAAGTACATGTAGGGACATCCAGAGACAGGCTCAGCCCCTCCATGTGCTGAAATAGGAAAGATCAAGAGTTATTATGCTCAGGAGGTGGAGGACAATGGTGTCACCATTCAGCATCATCCCCTGCATGGCCAGGGGCAGGCACATTTCCATAAGCTGGAAACTGTAATTAAGGTTACCTTTTAGGGAATTCCTTTAGGGATCCTCACTGTCCCCTAAGTTAGGCACTGCCTAAGCAGGGACATGCAAACAGAGCTGTTTTTAAAGCAGTGAGGTAAAACAGCACCTCGTCTACCCCAAAATAACAGATGAAAGAGAAGAAATGAAGGGACAGTGAGAAGAAATAGGAAAATCTTGCTCTTTTAGCACCATATTAATTGTGTGTACTGTATTTACAATGTATACCAGCTTTATGGCGCCTGTAAACGCCCCAGCATCTGCCTGATTGTTATCCTTGATGTTTGCACTGCATGATCCTGAAAATAAAAGCAAAATAGACCATGGTGAGCTCAGGGATTGCCCTGCAAACAGCATCCACCTGAGAGGGGTGATAGCTTGGGACACTCCAAGTTCCAGTCTGCCGCCCTCCATATTTCTTCTTTCTCACAGGGGTTTTGGTGCCTCCTCCATTTCTAGTTTCTCATTAAACCCCAATTTGGCAAATATTTCACTCCAGTGTGTCCCAATTTCTTTCAGTTTTTGGAAATTTGGAATTTCCACAGGCTTTGTACACACAGCCAACCTCAGGACGCAGCTGCAGAGACTCAGTTTGCTGCAGGAATTTTGCACAAGCGTTTCACGGTGATGAACTGGAATTTCCATGTGTTCCTCATCAAAATCCCACTTAATTGCAGCTAATTCCAGGGCTATCAGAGGAAGTGTTTGCACACTGCCTTATCACAGCCCCACTGGCAGCCACTTGCACTTAGTTTCCCATTTATTTCATATCCAGTTCAAAGCTGTCTGCCTTGGAATTCTCCAGGGACCATTTCCAGCCATCTTCACAGATCTGGTGCCCACGTTCAGTTTCATTGAAGTCCCTGGGAAAATTTCCATTGATTTTAATTGAACAGTCTGTTCAGCTTTTTTTTTTTCCCCCTCTGGCAATGAAACATTCCAACCACAAAATTCAAGACCATGGGTGTGTGGGTCTCCTGTTTTGTGGTGAAACTGAAAATCACCCCGGCTTTTGTGAGATTTGCAAATAGGAAACATTTGGTGTGTTTTCCTCCTCAAAACATAGACCAGTTGTGTAATGGGTCTGAGTGTGAAACTGCTGTGAATTATGCATTGAGGTTTGCTAGAACAGGACTTGTGAAAACAAAATTTATTTTGCATTTTATGTTACATTGTCAATTTTCTGAAGTTTGTCTGTTGCTTTCTTCTTCCCCAGAAAAAAAATAAAAAACATAATTTCCATCATGATTACTAAAACAGTGGATAATACCACAATTTGAAATAGGATTTCAGGCAAGGCAGCCTATTACTGTTTTCATAGAATTGTGGAATCACTGAGGTTTGAAAAGACCTCCGAGATCATCAAGTCCAACCATTGAATGAAGACATACCAGATTATTTGAGCCCCTAGATCTGCTTTCTCTACAAAATGAGCTATTAAATATGAAAAAGGGACATTGGCCATGACACTCATCCTTTTTGAAATAGTTGGGAAGAAAAGAACAGGATGTGGAGGCAGCCAGAGAAGACATGTTGGGTGACAGTCAATGACTGAAAATCTCAGCGATTCCCAAATAACTGGGCCCCAGCTCCAGGCATCTCCCAGGACTCGCATTCCCTCCCTGGGACTCCTTCCCTCTTGGGCAGGAAGATTCCTTATCCTGGTGAAATTCTAGGAATATTTTGCTTGCAGCACTAAAGGTCTGCTTCCCCCTGCTGCTGTGACTGAGGCTGTTCAGGGGGGTGTTATGAGTCCAGGAACATTGGCCAACAGTGAAATGGCTCCCATGGGAATGAAAAATCTATAACAAAAGAAGTCCAGAAAGTTCAAGTCTACCTCAGGCTCACTGGTTTCTACTCCATTCTTTCAATGCCATTCATCTCCTCATAATGCAGGGCTGTAGAATTAAAATGCATTTTCTCTAGGCTTCTTTTGCTGTACAAAATAAGGTTGATTCAATTAAAAGTCCCCAAAACCCAACAAAATTCCAAAAGAAACAAATAAAAAAAAAAAACACCAACCAGAAAACCCCCAAACCTCCAAAATATTACATGCTCTCCCTCCAAAAAAAAAAACCCCAAAACATACCCAAACCACCAAATACAAGCCCAAAGGCAAACTGTCTCTTTTATGCTCAAGCATCCTAACACAGAGGTTCTCCACATCAACAGCCGAGTGAAACCCAATAATTACTGGATTCCTCACAAAATGAAGTCCTGACAGCATCAAATTTCAAAATTTTTACCCCTGACAGAGCAAAAAAGCAACGCCTCCTCCACGCCTGGCCAGGGCAAATAGGCATTGTTTAATGATTGGTATTCCCCTCCAGCCAACAGAGTGTTAATTGAATGGATTCCATTACCATAGGAATAGCAAAAACCAGATTAAAAACCAAGCCAGCTGTAAACTGAGCCAATGATTTTAATGGGAAGAAAATAAAGGCTGGCAATTGTGTGGTGAAGTGCATCAAAATGTTAATTGCTTGCAGTCAGGTCCTTCTGAACTAGTGGAGAGGGTGATGGAGATAAGGCCTGATAAAGCCCAGCAGAAGTTCTGGGCCATGGTAATTCTGCAGTGGAAATGAATGGGAGAAATGAGGAATATCTGCAACAGTGTGGAATTAGTGTTGGGGTGAGTTCCAGAATAGCACGTTTTGCTTTTGCTTTTACATCTGTGCAGATCTATGTACATCTGTTTCAACTTAGAAGCTGAAATGGATGTACATAGAATTTATTCTATATACTTGATTTATTCTTGCCTTGATTTTTAGGCAAGATTCTTCAGTGCAGCCAAGGAGGGCCAACCTGAGAACCAAACATGACTGGTACTACTGGTTTCTCCCCAAAACAGTTCCCAGGACCAAAATTAGTTGCATATTACAGCAACACACCTCAAAACACAATCACAGGTGAACAGCAGAATGATCCTTCCTATTCCTTTTAGAAAATCCATGTTTTCTGTGATCCAAAGAGAAGAACATTTTAGTCAACAGTCACCTGAGGCAGAAGAAACTGGAAAATCCAGCTTTAATTACAAATTCCAAGTTGTTCCAAAAATTCTCACCTTATGGTATCCAGGCCATCCTATCCAGGTGTTTTATAAAGGGCTGAGCACACCTGCAGCCTGATCCTGTGTTGGGTTTTAGGAACTGGCTGTAGGATGAATGTCCTTCTCACTGGCAGTGTGAAACAGGACATGGAGAGAGGATGATTAAAGAAAATCCTATTGCATTCCTGATGGAATCATGGTTCTTGCAGCCCCCCTAAATGTTAAGGGATGAAGTATTGATCTTAGACAAGTCCCAAAATTACAGGAGGCTCTCCAAGTCACACAGAGCACCCTGATGAGATCCTCTCAGCTCTCATTCCTTACTCATAACCACAGAACGTCCTCAAAACTGCCCTGACGGGAGCACGAAGGAATGAGAGTCTGGGGAATTTTAAAATGTCAGAAATATGCAAATATTACGGATTAGTATTCCACAGAGAGCCATAATTTCCAGTGTTTGCACTCATTTTAGCATTCCTTTTAAATTAAAGGCACAATAGGTAAGCTGGCAGCATGCAGATGGTTTAAAGGGTTTGAAACATCCTTATTCATAATTTTGATTTTTTTTTTTCCTAACAGGAGCTATTTAGAACCCTTTTTTTTTGCGCTCTTTCAAAGGTAACACGATTTGGTCTAGAAATGAAATTCAGCAGGAAACCAGCAGGTGACTTGACTTAATGGGTTTGCATATTTTAAACACAAATAATCCGAGTTAATAACATCCCTTCAGACACTTTAACATACCTTGATGCACAGGCACCGAGCTGTGTGGGGAAGATTGCAAGGGAACAAACCTGCATTCCCCAGGGAACAGGCACAGGAGGAATGTGCCACTTAGGAGAGCCCTGAAGTGGATCCGAAGAGCATCGCTGCACTCCAGTAAATGCAGCTGGGGGCAGATGAAGGATTGTCACACTTGCACTGCACTGCCAGCTGCCAGAGGTAGCTCTAGAAGGAGAAGTGTGGGAAGGGAACCAGGCATTTGGCAAAATAGGTTCAAAACATCCACAGGATGAGGGAGGGGTGGGTTTGGAGCCAGCCATCAGCAAATGCTGAACACCGACCACACTGCTCTCTGGCCTACAAGGGTCTCCCTTTCCTGGGGAATTTTGGGTTCAGTTTCATCTTTGGAAGTTGACTGAAATGCAGAGAAATTGCTGTGGATCTGGCCTGGAGAGGGGAAAGAGCCACGTTCCCTTTGCCCCTCTGCCTGAGCAGGACCTGGCACACATCAGAGCAGCATCACGGGTCAGGTTGGGGTGTAAACCACAAACCTGGGCAGCAGTGCTGGAGCCTCATATCCCCATTCCCCACATCCCACTGGGTCCTGAGCTGTGATTTATCCTCTCATGTAACTCCTACCCTTTTCCTGGCCTCAGGACTCACACCTTTGCTGTGACAACCTCGAGCTGCTTGCTCTGAGCGAGCTGTAAACAGATACTGCTACAGGAACCAAAGGATGCTGGGTGCTCCTCTTCATCCCTCAGCTCTCAGGGTATGAATTCTGTGCTTCCCAGAGGTTCAGGGGTCTCCTCCTGTCCCACCATTGCCCAGACACAGCTTCTCTGTTGGCTCTTCGAATGGAAACCCGGGAGCTGTGCCTTGTTGAGCTGGCCCCAGAGAAAACCTGTTACCCAGCCCAGCTCAGGTGGAGCCCATATGGCATCTGCAGCTCCTTTGGGGCATCTCCAGCACGGGCTGAGCTCCAGCAGCCAGCCAGCTGGGAATTTAGATGTCAAAGAGAAGATAAAAGACATCTATTTCTCCCTTTTAAAGATGTTTGTCCCTTCCCTGTTGCTTCAAGGACTCAGTCCTTATGTGCCCAGCAGCATGATCCTGATGGAGCCTCACCAGTTAATGGATTTCCCCTTGCTAAACAGGGGGAAAACACAGGAAAACAACCCAAAGAAACAAAAGCTTATCCTATTAGCTACTTGTCAATTATCCTTGATGGGTGGTGTGCCAGTGGCCAGGGGGAGATGCTGGCAGGTGTAATTACTGGCTCCTTTTTGCAGGGTTATAACCTCTGACTTGCAAGGCCTGTCTTCAGGTACAAAAGAAAGAAATCACTGAATAAATTATGATGAGCGGCTGCCCTGTATAAATAAGGACGATTTCAACTGAAACTGGATAATTTTAATTGCAAAAGCATTTTACTTTCAGTCCTTCACCCCTCATGTTGGGTGATGCGAGCAAATATCCTCACAAAGAGTGGTCTCTTGTTAAAAAACGCTGGCACAAGGACAGAATGTAACAGGGGAAAATATTTATGTGGAAAACTATTGCATGTCTGGTTGACAAGAACCTACTTGTGCTACAAGCTAAAAAGCTACAGCGCAGTTTAAAACTGACAATCCATTACTAGAAATCCATCTTTTGCTTAGGATGATAAAGCAAGATTGAATTATAGATTTCACAGCAGCAATTCTGACATTCTGCATTTAAACCCACACCTTCTGCTTTCCCAAAGCTTTTTTAATCCATTCATTTGAAATAAATGGTCATGCTCAAAAAATTGCCTCAATTCGTGAACATTTTTGTTGCAGGAAATGTAGCAACACAATCCCCATAATTCCTCAAAGGCCTTGTTAAAAAAAAGCTTTCTCATCAAAACCTAATTTTTATTCAGATTTTTATGTTTAATTTGATTTGTGAGCATGCACTTTCCCCAAGTGCATGGCTGCTTTTCCTATTTAATTCAGATTTGCAGAGAGGGCTCAGATGTAGTTCCATGTTGGGCAGAATTCTGGTTTCAGAGCCGTTCATACATGAATATTTAGTCACACGTGAAATGCACCTAACCCACGGGCCGCAATGCCAGTGAACAGGGCAAGTTTGTTATCCACGTTCTTCCACTAAATTAAACCTCTCTGCCCTGTGTGAAGCCATTTAAAATTGAGGTTCCCGTGCTCAGTGCTGTGCCCCAGAGTGGAGCAGCTGGAATATGGGACCAGCTCCCCCAAACTGGTGTTACCCCAGCTCTGCTCGGGCCACTTTGATAATTCAGTGACAAATAAAAGAAGTTAAAGCAGCCACACCTCGTCCTAAAGATCCATCTCCAGCGTGCAAACAGATGTGTGTGGGGGACAGGGAAAGGCTTCCCGACTCAGCTCCCCAAATCTGAAAAAAAATTCAACATTCAAGCTCCACCAAATGTTAATGAGGCCGCGGGCTTTTGTCAGAGCATGAATGACGGCAGCCGGGCTATTCGCAGGCACTGATGCATTCACTTGTTAATTGTGAGTGTCCATTGAGGGCACCTCAAATGAACCACAGACTCCCTCCGTTCTCATCCCCCCTTCTCTCCGGGAGAGAACAAGAAGTTCATCTGCCAAGATCTCCTCCTAAGCCAGGGCCCTTCAGAAATTATTAGAGGAAAGGACAAGCAGTGCTGGAGGAAAGAGGAAATTCAAGGATTTTAGTGTTTTTGTTGTTCTTTATCACCCAAAGATGCCATCGCTCTGCTCTCACCTGTTCTCAGAGCTCCTGAGGGGAAACCTCCCAGGCTCTGGGCCCTTTCTGGGCCAGGGTGAGAGTGAGAAGCTGTAGCTACTTTATTATTCCTATGATCAACATATTTTTTACAGGTTTTTACAGAAATATTCCATATCTCAGACTATTGCCTCCCTCTTCCTCTTGTCTGCTCACATGGGGGCAGAGATTGTGTGTGCACAGAGATTCCACGAGTGTTATTTTATATGCTAGAAAACCTCTGCTTCAGCCCCACACAGAAATATTTAAGTACCACACTCGAGGATTCATGAAGGATTTCAGCTCAAACAACCAGCCCCAATTACAGTCCACAGTTTCATTTGCAGAGTGTAAGTATAAGCCCAGCCACATCCATTTGCTGTGTGAGGCAATAACTCTCTCAGTGGATGCTCTGCATGAGTGTAGGAAAACACCTGGCCCATCCCCTTGGAAGCCCACACGACCATCTGCAGGACCTGATCAAACATTAAAAAGTAAAACAGCCCCCAGGGAAAAGCCATGCATCACCAGAAAGAGCCACAGGCCTGCTTCAGGTTAAACCCCATGAAAATAAAACCCTGCTGGTGTCCCTGGGCACGGCAATTTCCTGCACTGTGAGGATTCCAGCTTTGGGTTCAGAGCAGGGTCTGAGAGCAGAGCCAGGGGCAGCACAAACACCGTGGGCAGCCCTGGCTTGGGCAGTGAGGCTGAGCTGAAACGTGGAGTGGGAGTGGGAGCACGGAGCTGTGGAGCTGAACAGCACCCAGGGACAATGCCAGTTCAGCCCACGTCCTGAGCTAGTGACAGAAGGCTGAGACCTTGGGGATCCATGACAAATATTTATCTTGAGAACAAACGCCCAAACCTAAATCCAAATTTTTGCAATCTGGACATGCAGAGTTGAGAAGCTTCAGCTGCAGAACCAGCGAGGACAGGAAGGGGCACTTCTGCCAGGCTCTGTGGGGTTCAAGAACCCCATGGATCTACCACAAAACTGGCCAGGGTTGTCACACCTATTTCATCTTTGTAACATTCCAAACCCTGTCCCATTCAGCCTGTAGTTTGGTTATTTTCCTTTAAGAGAAGGTGGCTAAACTCCATCACCCTGGAAATGGTAGAAATACACATTTTCTTTGTCAAATTTTCTTTGTTTCTCACTGGACCCACACTCAGGATCCATCTCATTGCTCCACTGTGAACACACACACACACAGATACCCTCGGCTCTTCTTTCAAAAGCATTGCAAAACACTGTCTAAATGAAAAATCCCTAAGAATTGTGATGTTTTTTGGCAATTGTTTTACTTACAGCTTGTTTGCTTTCAATTCCCATCCCTGGAAATGTCCAAAGCCAGATTGGACAGAGCTTGGAGCCTGGAATAGTGGAATGTGTCTCTGCCCATGGCAGGGGGGGGTTGGATGAGAAGATTCTTTCTAATCCAAACCAATCAATGATTCTGTGATTAATCAACACAGAACCAAAAATAATAATGAACGATTGTGGCAATTTCACTACTGTTTTGACAGAAGTGCTATGTGCCTTACTGGGGAGAAAAATCCTAGGAAGTCACCTAGCTCCATGTTCAATAGACTTCCAAACTTTTTGAAAATTGAACTGGAATCTGTTTTTCCCCAAAATGGAACTTTATCATAAAGGACCAAAACTCTGACTTTAAGTTTCCTTTTGTAAAAAAGCCCACTAAATATCAGTGGAGGAAGGTTACATTTATATTAAAAAGGAGATTTTTAATAGGCAGCAAAATGAAATAAAGAGTAGACACCTGTTTTACATCCTGATCATTCAGGTGGAGTGAAAGATCTTATCCTGCTGCTACAGATGGAGTTGATTTAAATCCTAAACCACCAGATTTTATTTCTAAGGTGTTTTTCCTCCGTTGGCCATTCTGTCTTACACTTTTGTACTCTGGGAGACATTTCCAGGCAGCAGCACTACTTTAAAAACTGTTGTTAAAGCTTCTCATTGAGGTTCACAATTACAAGCCCTAAACCCTGGCTTTTCATGCAGGCTGATTTAGCAGCCACTGTACTTTGAAAAACCCAAATTCCATTACCAAAGAGCCCCTGCCAATGACATGATATTACACAGCTTGAAATCGCTCTGACACCTCATCTTCCAAGGGTCTTACACCACAAAAAGAATCAGAAAATCTACACACTCATCATATCTTGAATTTTTTTCAATTTCCAAGCCTAAGCAAGGCACGAGGCTGTTTTCTGAGCCCTGCATGCATCAGCATCATTCAGTATAGGGAACAATTTTCTGTTTGAAAAGAAACCACCCTGGGATTCTAAATTAATATTAAATCCAACCCTCACACTCTTGTTGTCTCCCCAAAGAAACAGAGTTCTGAGCTGGGAAAGGAAAGGAGGTGGGTTCAGCAGATGCAGACGTTCCCCTGGATATTGCTTTCAGAAAAACCGAATAACAACAAAGCCCTGAGGTATTAGCTGCTTTCTACCTGAAAGAATTGGAAAGTGGTTCAATCTACATTCTCCTCACAACATTTTCTTCCCTTTTGCAGTGACACAAGACCATCAGAACAGGACTCACTGGCAGCAGTGCCAAAGACTCAGAGGTGACACTGTCAGAGCTCCTGACCTGGCTCTACAGGAACCCCAGAGAGGGTACAGTTATAATTTGTCTAACTAAAAATAGAAAGAGAAAAAAAATTTAGTCATGGAAAAGTGAACCAAAGGAAAAGGCAAAAGCAGATTTCACCTCCTTCAGCACTCACAGCCAGGATGTTAATCTCAGTATCTGCCCTGCAGCCCAAGCAGAGCAGGGATTTCAGGAGGAAAAAAGGCCAGAAGAACACCCACTTGCTCCAGGCTGGTGTGATCAGCTGTCTGTCCACGTGGCTTTAGTCAAGCTGCATCCTCCTCTCTTGGATCACCCAGGAACTCAAGCCCCCCAGTCCTGGTGGAGCCAGCAACCCCCAGGCTGAGTTTAGGAGAGGTTTATCCTTCCCAGACAAGGAAATGCAGCTCTCCACCATCACCAGAACACATGAGAAGCAGAGTCTGTAGAACAAGTTAAATCCAAGCCTGTCAAGTTTCAGAAGCGAATTTTTTTACCCAAAGAAGCGACCTCAAAAACAGCCTGAAAAGGGCCAGACCTTCTTCTCCTGTTCATCACCATCTGCAGGAGCTCAGCTGATGTTGGGACAGCTCAGAACCAGCTGGTGACACATTCAGCAGCTGCTGACATGAAATAAAATTCCCAAAGACAATCCTCAGAGCTAAACAACCACAGAGCCACGATTACAAGGGAGGAAATCTCAGATCGTTGAGTGAAAATGAACTGGTGGAAGGAAAGCTGAGGCAAATGGATCATAGGTCACTTATTTTCTACTCAGTTCTTTGAGCTTTTTAACTCTGAACCAGAACTCATATTTCACATGGATTTTCATGGCAGAATGGCAATATCCACAGAAATTGTGCTGGGAAATAGTTTTGAAAGTTATTCTTGAATTTTCTTCTGTATTATTGCAATCCACACCAAGTAGATAAATAAACCAAGAGTATAAATAATAAAAGTAAGCCGCTAAAAATAAAACACTACAGGCAGGCCATTGTTGCTTGGTTACAATTTTATGGTGCACACACCCAGGGTTAGCAGTGATATTGTCTGACTCAGCTCATGGGAGAAGATTTAAATCCCAGTAATTCCCCAATAACTCCAAGCCACGCCAGCCTGCAGTGAAGCACTTGCAAAATAGGAACAGCCATGTAATATGTGCCAGGCTGGAGCCTTGAATCCCAGAGTAAATACATCATTTTGCTGGGCTGATAAATAACTGTGTCCCTCTCAGTTCTGAGGAGGGGGACAATGGCACAGCCTCACAGGTGAGGGCAGGATCAAGGACATTTCTGCCCTCACCTCTTCCCCAACAGCTGCATTTGTGATTTAAAACATCCCAGGTGCTTCCCTGGCACCTTTTTTTCCTGCAGCAGCACAAAGGAATAACTGGTATTTAATGAACAATAACGTAAGAGAGGAGAAATTCCATCGGCAGATTGCAGCTCCAGCCTTTAATCTTCATTAAGGATTCAAACACAAGCATCTAAGGCAAGATTCGAGTGGGATGATGAAATTCCTTCTGTTTAATGGATAACAATCAAGGAACACATAATCCCTTATCGCCGTGATTCTGCAACTCCTCTGTCCCTTTTATGTGCATTTTACACCCTAATGGATTTTACAGCAATTTAGGCCACAAGACAAAGCATCTGGCAAAGACTAATTTACAACAATGTTGCTCTAAGAGGAACAAATCCCCCCTACAATACTGAAATATTGGGAGCTGTAGGCATGTTGTCTCCCAGCCCTGTAAATACTCTTCAAAAAAAGAATTTCTAGACAACAAGGAAACCTCCCCAGTGCTGTTACAGTTCCTTGTGGTATCATTTCCCTTTTAATTGTTATCTTTTTGAACAGCAGGCTGATTTCTTTTCACTCATTAATAAGATTATCTCCCATTAATAGAGATATTGCCCATGTCCTTCCTCGACGTCCTTGCAGGATATTAATGCCACACAAAGTGGTCAGCCCTTAAATGGGATTTTGAATTAAGAGCTATTTCAAAGGTAAATAAATATCATAAACAATACAGCATAAGTAATTGAGAAGGTAAATACAAACAGCTTTTAGATTTCAGGGAGGAAATGTAGAGGAAAATCGTGATCTGTGTGTGTGTGTGCAGGCAAGGCAAGCGAGGAAATGATGAATGTATGGAAAAATGGGATCAGTGTTCCCTTTTCCCTTTAAGTGCATGCCAAGATGTGAGGCTGAGGTGCATCTGTTTTAGGAGATCTCTCTTGATCACAGCCCTGTTCTGTCAGGTAAAACCCTATAAACACAGCTACAAGTAATGCCTCTCACCACAGCATTATTCAGATGCTCTTGAATTTACAGGATGTCCTTCCAAGCTCTCCTGAACTATTTTCAGGAGCACTGTTAAGTTCTCCAGGACTGCAAGTAGCTTAGAAACCTTGCTGATATTTACACTCAGTCATTAATTTCACCTCTCAGGCTCTCACTGCTCCTGGAAGCTTTTTGAATAACTCCTTGCTGGAGCAAAGCAGATCTTATGGGAGGTAGAATAATTTTCTCTAAGAAAAGTGCTGTTGAGAGAAAATCCACCAAAAAAAAAAAACCATTCAGCAGTTGAAATGGTTAATTGCCTGCTGAGACTATGACTCTTTTTTCCCCTGACAAGCATCTCACAGTAACTTTTGAAGGAGCTGATTATCCACATTTGGGTTCTCACAGGGAAATGCAAAGACTCATCGGGTGAATTGTTAATATTCTCTTTGCACCTGCAGTCTCCTACTGACAGACAAATTTTCCAACCTCTTCACCATTCTGTGAATCTTCTGTGTACTCCCTGAAATTTCTAAATTGCATAAATTGTGTGAGTACTACCCTGCTCATAAATCCTAGGATGCCTGTGCCCTTTTGGTCACCCACTTTCATGGGATCTATTTTTCCACTTATTATTAAACAGCAGTTTTCATGTAATTTTGTGACTATTTTGCAGGTCTTAAACAACTATGTATTACTCACATTGATCTAAAAAGACCTGACAGGCAATAAAAATGAAATTTCAAAGCACTGTTTAAATTTCCTGAGTGGATTCAGAGGTTGCCCTTATCTCTTGATTGAGAACCACCTAAATCTGAAGAAGCCAATCCAAAAGCAGGAATGCCAAGTGAAAGGAAGATCTCAGGTTTTACTGCATGGTTCAGGGATAGACACCAAGTGTGTATCCCACAGATTCCATAATTTTATCCAAGACTTTCATAGCTGCTTTACTGGAATTGTGTCTGTGACTGTACCAGAACTCTCTCTACCTTCTACCCTGCCTGCAAAGGGTTTAGCAAGGTGAAGGTTGAAGAAAATTATCATTTTTGTGCTGTGTTCTGGCCAGGAGAGCTGCAGAGTGCAGTGGGCATTGCAGGGATCTCATCAGCAGGGAGCAGGAACTGGGATCTCATTCCCTTTGATCCCCCTGGATCCACCACCCAAACCACAACTCTGCTGGGCCAGAATTCATCACTCTGTGCTTGCAGTGTGACTGCTGGCAGGATTTTCAGGGCTAATTTCAGCTAGAGGCTGGGTTTTTATTTTTATTTTTTTAATGGCTGTGTGACCAAACAGTCTCCCCGCTCTCTGCTCAATGGATTTATGTTGTGTGGAGCTACATCTGTTTCAGTGCCTTAAACTGCTCCAGTCTGAGCACTATTGACATTTTCATTATGTGTGAGCTGACAGTACATGGCTGTATTAAGGGATTTCCAACCCTGGCAGGGAGGGGTGTGATCTCTCTTAGCAGAGATTTCTCCCAGATAATGCTTTTCAGCAGGGCAAAATGATAATTCAGAAAAAAAGGAAAAAAATTAAATTGGGATGTTTTAGTCAGTGTAAGAGGAGAAAATCACAGCATCCTTGTGAAATAAATGCTGGCTGGAGAGCAAGGTATGTGGCATTAATATATATCAGTATCTATATTGCAGAAGGAGAGAGCCAAAGACTATAATTAGCTCTGAAGCTAAAGTATGAGCAGCATAATAATAACTATTAGTCTAAAAAGGAATATAATGAATAAAAGCTGAATTCACAAAGGAACACAGTGTTAATATTGAAATTTGGACATGGGGAAATGGTAAGCTGTAAAAGAGAATCGTTTAATGACACTTTGTGTCTGGGCAATTTATTCAGGATAGATTAACAAAAAAGAAAAAAGGGAACAATTATAATTTACAAGAACAAGGAGTGTTTTAAACATGTTTGGTCATCATCTACCGAATCAGTCATTGCCTTTGATGTGTCTCCAATGTGCACATGCAACCTGTGCAGCACAAACACATACAAAAATATACTTATTAATTATACACATTAATTCTGCCATTTCCCCCACAACAGTTAAAAAAGGAGTGGAGAAAAATGTTGGAACAGAGCAAAACCAAACTTCACAGGAGATCTCCCTGGTTGCTCTCCAGAACTGACCTTAAAGACTCTTCACATGATTGTCAGGAAGCGTCTCCTCCTGTTATTGACCAATTATTTACACATTTCTATTCAAATCTAAGGCTTGAGAAGAGGGGAAAAGGGAGGGGAGATAATGTGGCTTTAAAAGCTCCCTCTTGTTCTGGATCCAGACAAGGACAAGTTGGTTAAACAGCACAGACTGAAAAACACAAAGAGCATTGCCTGTGTTGGTATTACCTCAGTGATCCCAGGTTTGTTAGGAGAAGCCAAGATCAAAGCATGGGCATTTCTCAGTCCAAGCCAACATCCCAAAGGGAATCAGCTCATGCTGCAAAATTTCCAGTTCAAACAGTTGTTTTCTATAAGGTTTGTAGCACAGCCAGTCGATCCTATTTAATAAAACAAAACTTCTTCTGAGGATTCAAGTCCTTCCTGTTGAGTTTACAATGGGAGTGAAAGGGGAGAGATTCAGACAGAAAGAGAATTGCTCCTGGGCTGACAAACCAGTCACATTCTTGTCCTATGGCTCCATCACCTCTCCTTTGATTCCACCAGTGCCTCACTATTCAACACATTAAAACATTTCTGGCACTCCACTAAAAGCTGCCATGCTCTTGACCTCACCCATGTGTCTCTTCCTCTTCCTCCACACTCTCCCTTCAACTTTTCCCATTCTTTTCCCCGCTTCTGCATTAATATTTACACAAGTGTCTCTGTATCATGTAATGATATGTAATTCTCTGTCATCCTGTCACCTGCACTTAAAATAATCTGCTGGTTTTCACTCCCAATTATGCTATCTCACCAGACAAATATCTCCTTATAAAATATGAAATAAATCAAATACTTTCTTTCATAAATGGATGCTCCTCACTGGTGATAACAATGAGCTTTTGTGATTTACATGGCAGCTTGCTAGAAACTTTATGTATATTTTTTCTCTCACATTTTACATGAAATATATATAATTAATACTTTTAAAAATGGCTCAAACATAATCCATGCAAGAAGGTTGCAGAATTGTGGCACCACAGATTGGTTTGAGTTGGAAGGGACCTTTGGGATCATCCAATTTATGTCAGGGACACCTTCCACCATCCCAGGCTGCTCCCAGCCCCAGTATCCAGCCTGGCCTTGGGCACTGCCAGAGATCCAGGGGCAGCCCCAGCTGCTCTGGGCTCCTGTGCCAGGGCCTCCCCACCCTCCCAGGGAGGAATTTCTTCCTAACATCTAATTTAAACCTCCAAGTTTTAACTTGTCTGCAGACCAAGAGAGCTTTTCTAAAGGTCCTGACGTTTTCATTTCCATCAGGTTGAAAACAAATGTAAATTCCTACCTGGGCACTGAAAGTCACTTCAAACCCAGAGTCAGATGAGTTCCACACCCATCAAGACTGACAGACCCACGCTGACCCTACAAAAGCAATTTTGTGGAATTTGTACAAATGGAGTGGGTAGAATTACAGGGAACAAGGATCACCTATTTTCTATACAACATTCTGCCAACACTTCAATAACACAGAATGCAACAGCATCGACTGACCAGTTCTGGTTTTACAGCAGAAAAGAGCCCAGAAAGTTTGGATTTCTCCCAAAGGCTGTGTCAGTTGAGGCTAAATCTTACAGATATAACACAAAACAACAAAATGAATTTGAATTTGCAGCATATTTGGAGAGTCTCTCAAGAGTTCACACCACCATGACGTGCAAGATTGACGAGGGGGACTAAAAGTGAGTGTAGCTGTAGACAAAGCAATTAACATCTCTGTTCTGTGCTCTTGATCCAGCTGATCCCTCTGCTAACAAACCTTCCAAAGCCAGCCCAGAAAGTGTTTGATAATCATGCAAGATGAAACAGATAACAGCCAAATAATCAATTACACAGAGTCTTGCAAGGCCTGCTTTGAGGATCAAGAAAGAGCAGGGAGATCAAATGAAGAAAAAAATTAAAATTTGCAGTCAGGGAAACTCTGTAAGATGTTTATTTGAAGTCCAAACTGATAACACAATCCTACAAAACAGAGACTTCAGCATCCTGGAGGGATGAGAATGAGCCTCTCTTGCTGGAGAAAAACTTCCAGTGCAGGGCTGGGTGTGACCCTCAGACGCTGCAGGGTCTGGGTTCAGTGATCTGGGAAATGGAAAAAAAGAGGATTTTTAGAGGAGAGAAGAGGGAACACAGCAGCCCTTTGACTTGTGAAAGCTGCAGCAAATCATGATGGGGTAAAACAAGGTTATGGGAGCAATTGAGGAAGAAAAGAGTTTAAGTGTCCTTGCCTTGTTTCATCTTGTAGACTCAGGAAAATCCAATGAAAGCAAGCTACAAAGAACATATAACCTGGAAATAAATATTATTCTATTTCACTTCATCTCTAGGTCTTTTGTGTGCTAGAGCAACCTGCTTTATTTCCTTTATTTCTAAACAGATGACTTAATGTTATTTTTAGTAGTTAGACTAATTGGAATAATGAGTCATCATAACATTTCAATCAACATACACAAAAAATCCCCAAAACAAAGCACACCAATAAAAAACCAAATCCAGAACAAATCACACCAATAAAAAACCAAACCCAAAACAAAAAAAAACAACCAAAAGAAACCCCAAAACCAACCCAAAAGCCCAGCAACTCCAAAACATCTGCCATCATTCCTGTTGCCTGTTCATACATTCCAAGGAATAAACACAAGATTTGATAAAGAACAAGAATGAAGACATCCAAATATTTTTGCTGCCCTTCCTTTTTCTGCTTGATTCCAAAAATATTTAAATTCTACTTTTTCATTCCGCTGGGACTTGCAGTAGTCATTACCCCGCAGGAAGTAATTCACCAGACAAAGCATTAAACACAGGTAACAGCAGCCCCACTGGGTCTTCTTGGTCAATAATCTTTAAAAAATTCAAATTACCACATTTAGGGACTTCAGGTGAGCTGTGAAAGTGCTGTCTTTATTCACAGAAATATTTTTAAAAATAGAGAAAGAATAGTGAGGAATTTATGGAGTACAACTGATACATTCAGTATCATGCACACTATTATGTCCACAAAAATGTTTTGAGGGGTAAAACATCCAATCTGAAATGCCTCTGCTTTATTTCTTCTTTACAAAATATTTAAGTATTAACAGTGATTTGAATCTCTGCTGCAAGGCATAAACCAAAAGTAATTCTGTTTATTTAATTACAGGGTCAGCAACTTAGAGAAAATCAAGTCCAAAGAGTAAAATATAAGTGAGTTTACTCACGATATTTCAGTGATTTTTCTTTTTTTAATTATTATTTTTTCCCCACCTTCCCTCAGGCAAGTGTAACACCACCAGAACACTTGTCCTGGCAGGATTTCAGCCACTTCCCCAGCTGGCTCCTTGGAAAAAAACATCTGCTGTCCCAGAAGAGGACTGGAAGATTTGTGCAAGGCAGGGAGTGGAAGCTGGTGAATGATGGTGATGTGGAGCACAGGAAAAGTGATGTCACTGCATCACCCCCCTGCTCAAAAGCCTGAAATCCTGCAGGAATTGGTACAAAAAAAATAAAAAAAAAAAGGACTAAAGAGATGAGCAAAAGCCAGGAATGCTTTAACGAGACAACATTCACCAAGTTTGGCAATCCAGCCTCAGAGAGAAAAGTCTCCATCTATTTAGAGAGTAGATATTCCTGTTTGTAAATACACCCAGTGAGGAGAAAAGGATTTATTAGTTAAAAAAGAGGGGAAAAAAAGATGAATTAGCCAGGAATATCTTTATTCTGAAATTAGGTGACAGCCTGTTCCCCATTATTGGGGAAAGGTTACAGAAAAGAGTCCCAAGAGGGGAAAAATTCTAATTAGTTTTCAAACAGCACTTGAACACCTGATGGAAGGTTTCCCATGGCAGGGATATCTCCTACAGCAGGACTGAACTCATGACCCAGCAGATCCCATTCACTCCTCGGAGTTTCTCCCCATTAATTTGCATACACCATCAAAACCTGACCCTTCCCCATGCTTTTAACAACTTAGGTTCCATTTAACACCCAAATTCACGGTTTTGGGAGCTTAATATATATTTTAATGTTTTAGAGCCTTTTATATGAGTGTTTGAAAGCACCCAAATGAAACGTGACACTCTGCTGCAGCTCCTGATTGCACACATACTGCTGTGGCCCTTGATCTGAACGTTATTTAATGAGTGTCCCTGGAGGGATTAGCATGTCAATGTGTGGGTATTGATTTCCTAATCCAGTCCATCAAAGCTGTTATGATCTGGCGACAGCACAAGAAGCAGGAGTTCAAGGTTCTTCACGCAGCTCCCACAGTATGTTCTCGAGCCTCTTGATGTGAGAATTAGCTCACTCCTGAAGTCCAATTAATCTGATGAGACTGTCAACAAAGATGTCATTTCCCATCACATTTTTGGGGGATGTGGACACCTGTCTAAAATAGAGGATGAGATCATTAGCTCATTAACATTTTCCAGCAGATGGCAAAAAGCTGCATTTTGTATCATTTTTGGGCTGCTCCACGTTTTGTAGCCAGACCTCTGAGCTGTGGGACAACAAAGTCAGCTCTTTCAATCAGAGTAGCTGGCAGGCACATATGTAGCCACTAATAGGATTCTGGAATCAGGATTACAGCACAGATAGGAAGAGTCTGCAATCTCAATCCAGACATTTCAATAAAGAAATCAATAAATTGGAGAAGAAAACGGAGCAGAACTGGGGTAGGGAGATCAGCTAAACAAAGGCTTTTCATGAGTAAATTCAAATTTCATCCAATATTCCTTCCCCTGGAATATTTGGATGTGGGATGTTTCAGTTTTCAGTAGGGTCATGATTCCATCCTTTTAAGGTCTGTGACCAAGAGCTCTGCCCGGTCCTACAGAGGACACTTCCATGACAGCCAGGTCCCAGCTGTTCCTGTACAGCTGCTGCTCCTCAGCTGCAGTGCTGGGGTCTCAGCCCTGTCCCCACTGCACTCACAGGAAAGCTGTTTAACCAAACTGAAGCAAAACCAGGTTCTGACAAGTTTCCAGCTGAGCTAAATATGGCAAAAAGAGAACTTGAAAGTTCCTGCAATAATCCTGACCAGGATTATTGCAGGAATACCCTAAGGTGGAGTTTCCTCAGCATCTAGAGAAACTGCTGTAAATAACAGGAATGTTTTTGAAGGCTTGATGAGGAGCCCCCCTTTTTTTCTTAACCACACAACTCTCACTACACAGCCCCCAGACTGCTTTGGCTGCTCAGATGTGTCACAACACAAATTGGCATCCTTCCTATTTTTGATATTGTCTAATTCCCTGGGTCATTAGTTATGTAATCATAATCATTTTTCTGCTGGGCTGATTGGTGTGATCCATCTCGTCTCCTTTTCTCATCTCACCTCTTTAGTAGTGTTGGAGCATGGATGGGAACATCCAAGTCCCTCAGGGCACCATCTGCTGCTACCCTGAGCAGGGAGGGCTAAATGAATGACATACTGTACAGTACTTCCTACTCATTAGTTACTGATTCCTTATGCTGCTGGGGCTCTTTCATTCATTCCTTTACAGATTCGTTCTCTTATTTGTGCATTTCTATCCCCTTTCCTTTCTGCCCGCATCTAAAGGCTTCACAAAGTGAGGGGAAAAGCCTAAAGGGTGAGAAAGTGGTAATAAGCATGGGAACAAAGGAGAGTGTAGGAGATCAGTGTTCAAACTATGAACAGGAAGGAAAAAAAAAAAAAAAAGCCACGTGAAAAATACTCCCAGGCATCACAAAGTAACAGGGATTGAATATAAAAGTGAATTTATCCACGGGCTGTGAGTCACCTGCCCATGGGTGAATGCTCATGCTCTACAGCCCCGTTAACACAACAGATGAATCTTTTGTATGTAAATAACACCAACTCGGGAAAGCTCTCAAGGATTAAAATCCAAGAAACAGTTAGGAGATGCCTTCTGAAGTTGTGATTTACGTGTGTGCACCTCCCATCCTGTACCTGCTCTGCTCCAGGAGGCACTGCCTGAGGATAAAGGAGCCCAGCATTTGCATTTCCCCCTCTTTATGTTCATCTCCCTAAAGCAGATTGCTTCTTTTTATTGTTCTGTGTAGCACCGTAAATGTAGATGGCCTTTGAAAGCCAAATATCACTCTTGCTAAGTAATTGTCAATTAAATTTGGTATTAATTATTCTTAATAGCCCAATCTCCTCTGCTGTTTTCCATGTGTCTCGTTTTTGCACAGTTCTAATGTCAGAGCAGATGAATTCCAGTTTGGAGGTTTACTTAAACCCCGCATTTAATGAAATCATTGTATTGTTGGGTGAATGTGTAAAGTTCTGGAATGAAACTGCAAGAACTGGTTATAAAATCTCCCAGCCACGGCAAGCACATCCAGCTCCTGTAAGTAAACATCAAATGATGACAGAAAATGCAATAACTTAATAATCTATCCAGGCTATAATTATATTGCCTGTCAAAGCCTTTGCTTTTTTTAATATATAGTGTTGGAAGGCACGGCTTCCCATTCCCATAAAGACAGAAAAATGTCAAGAATTCCATTTCTATCTAAATTTCCATTCTCCACCATGGGACAGCATGCCTGCAAGGATGGAGAAGGGGTTCAGTGTTCCCTGAAGCTGTGTGCCATGTCCTTCCAGCACGGCAGGACCAAGGGCTGCCCACGAATGGCTGGAGCAGCCAAACCTGCAGGAGATCACTGTGGCACTGCCTGGGCTGTTGGACAGTCCCTCTGTCCATGCCTGAGGGCAAAGTCTCACCTGGCACCTGGGCTCTGATGGGAGCAGGCTGCAAACCCCTCTGGGAGCAGCAACAAGCAAAGCCTCAGGTGCTTCTCCCCTCCAGGTGGAAGCTCAGGGGCTGCTTCCAATGGGTCAGATTTACCCTGGCCTCCAGGATGGATGTGCTGGCCTTCCTCTCCAGCCTTGCTGCCAATCCTTCTGCACAGGAGGCAGTTCTCAGCAGGCTTCCAGCTCTGCCTGAGCAGTTCTGTGCTCACAAATAGCTGGTGCCTCATTAGGCAGGAGGCAGAAAGAGGTGGAAAGGGAAAAACAAAGGTGACAGCTCACCTCTGTCCCCAGTCCTGAGCAGCTGCTGCTGCTGAGGGTTTGTGCTGGGACAGGGTTTGTTTCTGCTACTCCTCTTGGTCTCCAAATCACATGGTTGAAATTTTGTGGTTCAGAGTTTGCCCTTGTTATAGCACAGAGGGACCTCGTGCACAAACAGGGGGTCAAAGATACCCCCAGTCAATCTGTCACTTCCTCAGCAAGATGAAAGGAGACATTAGGCAGTGCTAAGATCCATGAAATCCCAAGGAATAATGGCAGCTCCTGAAATGGGGGCTGTATTTTTCACATAACAGTCTCCAACCAAAGAGCAAAACAGGACATGGGGTAAAATTCATGACAAACAAATTTAAAAGGATCCTCAGTTCAGCGACTGTAAGAGGCATTCTTCAAATGCCTTACAGCCATTCATTCTTCCTTATATCCATGTGAATGTTCCCCCTTGGCCTTTTGTTTTCATTTTAGTTTTCTAAGCCTCTGTGCCATTCCAGAAGCTGCTTCCCTCCCTCTCCCTGTCCCTTCCCTCCCAGCCCTTCTCATTCTACCTCTGCAAGACCCTTTCTCCTGTGTGATTTGGCATTCATGCTCTGCTCTTTCTAAATTCTGTTTTGCTTCTTAAACCTTTTTACATTTTTCCCCCTGGACTGATTCCCCTTTTCCATTAAGCCAGATTTTTTTTTTTCGTATCCCCCACCCTTAAAAAGAGCATTTTATCCTGGCCAAACTCAGGCCTTGCCATGCTCTCATTTACAAATGTCACTGCAGCAGGGCTGAAATCCTGCTTGGGCTCTGGGAGCTGTGCTGGCACAGAACAAAGGCATCGCAGTGCCTCGCACACCACGGCGTTGTTTTCCCTCATTCCTCCTCCAGGAACAGCTTGCAGTGACATTTTAGCAAAAGTCACGCTCTTTTTACAGCTCCTCCCCCTCCTTACAGCAGGAATTCCCAGTCCATTTAGGAGAAGCCATGAAAGGCTGACCTGAAGCAGCAGAAAAGGGGACAGAGCCCCTCATTCCTGTCTGGCCTCCTTGATTTCAGTCCACCCCAAGATGTGAGATGGTTTTTTCCCCATCATCAAATGTTTCATTGTAATTTGTAATCTTTAGTTCAGCACGTTAACACCAACAGGGGGATCTTTGTGGGGACCCCAGGTGGATCAGAGATAACCTTGACATCACCAGGACTGAAGTGCTAAGTGTTCATTTCTAGCATAAATGGTATAAAAACATATTCAGCAAAAGGTTATGCAAAGAAATCCATGATTTAACATGTAAGACATTACCAAATAAACCCATTTTGAGGCTTCACTGCCACACCCCTCCTGAACCCCAGCCTCCCTCCTTGGTGCCCTCCAAACCTCCCAGCCAACCTCAGCAGCTTTGGACTCACAAAGTCGAGCAAGTTCATGGAGGCCTTGCTTATTTGTATTCCTATTTCTATTTCTCCACTCAGAAGGGAACATGAAAACAGAAAATTAAGTCTGGTAGGTGAGTAATGAAGCCTAACTTCATTAGTGGGTGCTTTGAGAACCCGCTGCAGTGCTTGCTTTGAGGAGCTCCATGAGTGGGGCTGGTGAGATGGGCTGCTGAGGAGCAGCCCCTCTCCCCGCTGAGGTGACAGCCAGGGACAGCCCAGTGCCACCCTGAGGGTCACCCGAGGCCACCACTCCCACACAAAGGGACACTGAGGAGCCTGGCAGCGGCTGCCTGGAGACACCAGGGCCATCAGCAAGTCCTTGGCTGAGCAGTGAGAACCTCCCAGGCCTGGCTCCAGCAGGGCTCCATTGAGGCACTGGAAAAAGCCTCCCACTGGCTGCACTGGCACCTTGGTTACTCCATAAAAACAAACAATTCCCCCTAAAATCCCAGGAGAATTATATAACAGTTGTCTCATCTCAAAAGGAATTCCAGCAGCGCCTCTGTGGTTCGTGGGGGAAAAAGTCTCCCTTGGCCTCAGCAATTCCTCTGACCTTGCCTCCAAAGCCCAGAAAGTGGCAGAATCACAGTGACTTGGGCTCCAAAAGGTTTTAAAGCTCATCTAAGCCCAACCTCCTGCCATGCAGGACCTTTCACTGGACCAGGCTGCTCCAAGCCCAGCAATAACTGCACACCCAATTCACTGAGCAGGGAGGGTTGCTGGAGCCAGGGAGAGCCCTGGAAGGGTGATCAGGTAGGGATCTGCAACAATGGGAGCATCCCAAGCTCCCTCTGAGCCCCCAAAGCTGCTACTGCAGCCACTAGCCTTATTTCATCTCATTTTTTATTAAAACAACACCAAAAATCAGAGCCTGTGTGGCTCAGCCTGCTGGCACCAACCTCTGTCATTCCTCTGAACCCCCTTAAAAGTCCTTCCAAGGTGGAGATTAGCAGAAAGAAAATAGTAAAATTAAGCAGGCAGGCAATTTTTTGCAAGCATGAATGCAGAAATCAGGAAGGAAGGAGGATTTTCTATCTCCAGCACAGGCAGGTTCTCCCTGGGGAAGAGCCAAACCTGCTGCCAGCTCTGCTTTGCAGATAAGAGTGATTTCCAGCAGGAAGAAAAGAAATCTTGTTTGGGGCTTCAGGTTTAAATTACTATTTCTGGACTAAAACTGGTTAGCCTGTGGTTCTACTGC
Source organism: Anthoscopus minutus (assembly GCA_013399455.1). Taxonomy (NCBI): domain Eukaryota; kingdom Metazoa; phylum Chordata; class Aves; order Passeriformes; family Paridae; genus Anthoscopus; species Anthoscopus minutus. The sequence continues at coordinate 193,620 of VWYI01020257.1, forward strand.
AAGGTTTCTCACTGTAAGGGACCCTGCCAAAGAAGAATACTGGGAAAATATTAGAACACTCCCAAATTCATACCTGAGCAGCCAGAGGACAACTGGTTTAGTTACACTTGCAGGAGACCTGATGCAGGATCCCCAGGAAAGCACTTCCTCCCAGCTGCTCCAGTGGGAAAGGATGCATTTATTCCACTCCTGATTTTCTATAAACATAGAGTCCTTAACTCTGGAAAAGCCCTCAAAGACCATCAAGTTCAACCATTAACCCAGCCCTGCCAAATCCACCACTAAACCGTGCTCCCAGGTGCCTGTTTTGAACCTTACCAGAGACTGTGATTCCATTGCTTCCCTGGGCAGGCTGGGTATTGTTACATAACCCTGCTTTCTGTGCAGAGAAATAGGTAAAAAATATTTATTAACCCCCTAAAACTAACAGCTAAATAAGAAATAAATTGTCTGAAATATTTGAGACTTCTTCAAAAAGCCAAATTTGCCCCAGTCTCACTGACAGCATTGCTCATATGGGAACGGCAAGGCTGTGGAGACAATAATTTCCAACTCCACACTCAAGTTAATGTTTTGATTGCTTTAGTTTGTACAGTGATATAACAGTCAACAGTGGTTAAATGACCATAATTAAATGCCCTACATATCAAGGAGCTGAAATGATTTATCAGCCACAAGCCACTAAGTGCTTGATCACTTCACCAGATCATTAATCTGCCTTCCAGGAACATGCCTGGCACTTCTATAGTCAATTATTTTAATTTTAAGTGACTGGAAGTCAGTATATATACACAAGATCAGATCAATATCGAACATAATTCAGTTTATATATTCCATAAGATATTTAGTGGGGGTTTAAAAAGACAATTTTCTTTCTATTAAGGCAAATTAATAAATAATTTAGTTTACATAAAGCTCAGATAATGACCAGTGTGAAGGGGGAAATGCTTTCTATTGACAGCTGCCAAGCTCTCCTGACATTTAGTGGTTTAAAATGGTGAGAGATAAACTGGGATTGGCTTAAGTTCTGCTGTGCCTCCTGAACACATGGGGTTGGAGTGATGCTGCCTTGCAGCAGTGCCTTTGCCTTCTTTTTTTTGGCTGGAGTTTTTGCCAGGGTGGCTACAAATGTCTACTGGAGCATTTTTTGGATGAAGAAATATGGTCTCAAAAATACACACACACACTTGGAGGATGTCAAAACCATCCTGAGTGTTAAGCACATGGAAACACATCCTCAGAAACAGCAGCCTGCAATCTAAATTGAGAAGCAAAACAAGTATGAGTTCTCTCAGTTATGATTTTCCTGTAAAAACTCCTTGTTTTACAGACCCTCTGGGATGACTTGAGCTTCCAAGAGGCTTTGTCTTGTCAGCTCCTCTCACTCAGCTCATAAAAATATTCCAGAAAGTTGGGCACATGCAGGTCTAGGGCTTCCAAATCTCTTTTATCCTGTCAAATCCTACATGCCTGGTGGCTCTGTAACAGCTCAGATGGTGAGAAGCAGGCAGATGTTCGGGAAGCTTTAGGGGAAAACCAGATCAGGGAGGAGTCAGAGCAAGTGGCTGAGCTCCTCTCCAGGGCATCTCCTAATGAGTTTTTCAATTTTTTTTGTTGGATAAGAAGCCCTCCTTCAGCCCAAGGTCTTTAATTTCCCCTTTCAGAGGGCTGGAGTCCTTAATTACCCACTCTGGCCATGTAAGAAGGTGATTCATCTTTATTTGCACCTCTCCACTCTTTTGCTGGAAATAGCAAAGGACTCAGCTCACAGCCTTGGCCTGAGTCAGCCTGAGATTTCCCTCATCCCGTAGATGAAGAATTCCTACTCTGCTTCCAAGGGCTTCTTTTTTCTGCCCAGCTTGCCTTGAGCTCCCTAAGATCTCTCTTTTTGTCTGGAAACATTTCTTCTTTCATGACCTGAGCAGAGAACAGGAGCTGTTCTCCAAAGAGCTGCTTGACCACAGCCCCTTCCCTCTCTCTCCTCCTTCAACAGAAAAATACAGCCAAGACCAAACAGGCAGAATAAGATCATGAGGGTGTTTCTGGGGAAATCTGGAATGACTTGGTTCATCTTCCTTGTTATTGCTCCCAGGGAAACACAGAGGTCTTGTTCCATCCCTGGTGGCAGGGCCTTCTCCTCATCCTGCTTGGCTCACTCCTTTTGGCTTGTGAGAAGGAAACTGGTACAAGTCAGACATCTCAACCTCATTAGAGAGCTTTGTAGCCTCTCAACAAACACAACTGCACCACAAAGAGCATTTCTAAATAAGCTAGAAGAAAAACACAGGCCCTAATAAAATAAATTGTGAATATCAGCTATACTTGGTTATGTTACTTGCATACAAATTCTAGCAATGTGTTACTTATATATTCTTTAAATGCTCAGCTTCATGAAAATCCTCAACAGCCTCCAATGCCTGGGGAACACTGCCTTTTGACTCCTGGCAAAGAACAGAAATTAATTACCTGTTTAGTATTCTGGGTTTGCCTTAGCAAAATGAGCAGCCAGCTTTGCAGAGGGCCAAAATTCAAACAGAAACTCAATTCATGCACACGAGATCAGCCCTAAAACTTGGACAGGGCCCATTCTGTCACCAGGGCTTCTGTCAGCCTGGGGTGATCCCTGCACAATTCAGAGCAAACACCCTGGAGGCAGCAGGGAGAGCTCTCTGCTGGGATGCCCTGTCTGGGGAAGGACTCTGGAACCTGCCCTACAGCTGATGCCTTTTTGGGGCTGCCTAAAATCAGAGGCCAGACAGAATTAAGGGAATAAAAAGCAGTTCTGTTTATTGAAGGGCCCTCAGGTACATTTAGGGCAGACAAAGCCCCCCAGGGCCTGCACCCAAAACTGGACAATGCTCACAGGTTTTACACTTTTATAAGTTGGCTCCATTTGCACATTGGGGGTTAATTTGCAATTCCAGCTGCAGGTGATGAAGTCATTTAGCCCAAGTTTGCTGCCCCCAGGTCACTTTTGTTTCCATCTCTGGGCCTGGGGCACTGAGGTGTCCTTGATTGCCAGGCCTGGAGAGGAATTGCTGTGTGTGACCCCAATGGGAAAGCAGCAGCCAGCACTGGGTGTGGAGTCTGGAGTCACACACTAAAGAACTGCAGGCTTACAAATACATGGAAAACAGAAAAGCTGAAATCCTAAGGCATCATAGCACATCCTCCTAGTAGAGCACCCAGCTTGCCATGTTGTTCCCAAAACAGGACTGAGTGCCAGGGCCAAAGAGCAGCTGGCTGGCAGCTTTATAAGGACCTGTATGGAAACCACACTGCTGTGAAAGAGCAGGAAAATCCCAGCAGAAAACATCAGGATGGTGATGTCATCACACCAGATCCAGGGACTGCTCCTAATTCTGTGGAACACTCCCTCCATCCCTAACTGTGTTTTGATAAATGCTTTTTTTAATAAATGCTGATTTCTTTATGGAGGGATTTCACTGCCCTATGCACAAGACACGAGGAATCTTTGCAATATTTTCACATCCCAATTTTGCATTGTCCCTAGAAAAGAGCCTGAGCCTCTGGTAGCCATGGAGACTTCCCGGCTGGAAGTTGCTTAGCTTTAACTGGTTGTTCCCAACTTCCAGAGGGAATCCAGACACAGAAACTTCACCCCATCAGTGGTGCCTTATTCAAACAGCTGAGGAAAAGAAAAAAAACAGATAAACCCAAAGCTACACCTGGTTCCACCTCTGCTGTGGGCAGGGACACCTTCCACTATCCCAGGCTGCTCCAAGCCCTATCCAGCCTGGCCTTGGGCACTTCCATTGTCCTACTCTGAAAGCAGAAAAAGAAGGAAAAAAAAATCTAACCAAATACTAACAACCAAAAAGAAAAACCAACAAAAAACCCCAAAAAACAACAAAAACCCACAAAAAAACCACAAAAAACCCACAAAAAACCAAACCCAAAAAAATCCAAAAGAACACCCATAAAAATGCCAAACCCAAAGAGAAATCAGCAGCACATAAAATGATGGTTAGGTGATTTAGAAAATAGGGGTGACATGCTGCACATAATTTGCTCAGTGTTTTAGGCAACTGGAAAAGGTGGAATTAAAATGCTAGATTAAAAGAGTTACTAAAACAAGTAACTGCAAATGTGGGAATCACGTTAGTTTCCATAAATGCTTGTTCTGATTCTTGGTTCAAATTTGGAAATATTTGGGGATGAGCAATCAGGCAATTCAGAAAAAGCAGTAGAAAAGTGGATTTGGAAACTCAAATAATCCTTATAGTTCGTACTTAAAAATCACTTGTAATGGAAATAAAATGTAAAACACATAATGCATTAGTAGTAGCATTTAATTACTCACCTTAATCAACTTGAATAATTAAATAATCCAGTTCCCATTTAAATGCAGCACTTTGTCTGCTGAAATATGTAATGGAATTAAAGAGAAAGGCTGTTTGAATCTCAGAGCTGAAAAATTAATCCTGAGCCCTACTTTAGTAGCTGCTGCTACTGCAATTCCAATGTATTGATTAATTAGATTTCTGTGCAGTGAAATTACTATGAATTTTCACTTCATGCCAGGATGCAGGAAAAATGGGAAGCAATTGTCATCTTCATTTCCCTGATCTTTATTAGGAAATGTTACTCTGAGCTAGTTTATTGCTGCTACCACTGGAATTGGTTGCTGGGGGATGTAAAACACAACATAATGAGAGGATTACAGCAATTGCAAATATTCCTTTAAATTATCCACCATTACTCACTCATCAGAAACTCCTCCAAAGCCAGACCTAAAGCCAGGCTCCTACAGCCTGCAGAAGGTACCACAAATATGTCAAAAATAACAGATTATTGAAGACATTAAACATTCCCAGGGTATATTTAACAGCAGGACAGCTGAGTTGCCAGCAGCAATTATTAAAGCAATCTAGCACTCTGTTTTTCTGTTATTTTGAGTAGGAAAGTCTTTTGGGGATCTACTTTTTGGGTGTCCTTGTTCAGGCTGGCTGGGACCTTCTCCAGCAGCTCCCACAGCTCTGCCCAAAGTTGCCAAATTGCAGCATCAGGCAACTGCTGGTGCAACAAGTGCTGTGGGCAAAGCTGGGAGACCTCAGCCTCTAATTAGGCCAACAGAAGTCAAATCTGGGCAAGATCCCTAGGAAAGCTAAAGAAAATTTCAGTAACGTATTATGGAATTTGTTTTCTATCTTGTTATTTTTAGCAGCTCCAGCCCACATGGAAGAGATAGGCACAAATGCCTAAATAAGATTTTTCCATAAGGCATTTTTACCCAATCCATTTCTTGCCCTCTTTTATTGATTATTAGCTACAGCAGGCAGGAAAACCAGCTTTGGGCAGCTGAGAGAGTTGAGGGACTGATGAGTTGCTGCATTTCAGTGAAAAGGGAAATCTGCTTCTGAAGGGTTACAGACGATGGGTGAAATGAACACTCCAAACTTTAAATTTTCATGCTGAACACATGGCATCTCTGGGATATGGAGAGAAGCCAAAGGATGCAAACCATCGCACTAGACTTTTTCTTTCTCCTCACATTCTCACCTTCATCTTCTTACTAAACCTTTTCCCAGGAAAATCACAGTTGTCTGGCTCACTCTCCCTCAGCCACCAACTGTGGTTTCCCCACTGTCCCAAAGAGAAATCTCCCAAACAAACTACAGCAGACCCTGCTGTGCAATATTCCTCTGGCCAATTCAGATGTTTGGCTTTCATTTCTCATTATTTCCAGTTACAAATCATAGCAGAGCTCACTCAATAGAAGTGTGGTTTGAAAAGGACGAGCCCTTCCCTGCCAGCTCCCCACCTGATTTCTTTGCCTTTGTGTTTCACCAGTTCTGTCCTTTGGTGCTCGTGTTTGATGTTCCTACAAACCCAGCACACAAAGCATTTGCTCTCAGAACTAAAAGCAAAATGACTCAGCACTTGGAATTGTTCTTTTCCCTGAACATTTACCTGACCTTTGGCTCTCTTCCTGAAGAAAATGACACATCCTCTGTCAGCATGAAATGACGCCACGTGACTGAACCCCTCACAGTCCTGGCATTTCCACGCTGTAACCACAGGATTTCTGCTCTGAAGAGGACCCACTGTTCTCTGCACTCTTGTTGAGCAAGTTTGCTGGTTCATGACCTCACAGCTCCAACATCTTTTGTATATTCATCCATCTGTGATGCTGCAGCTGTGCAGGACATCAAAGTTTTGCGGAGTTTAGGATCGCACAAACTTGAGACCACAAACAACACTGCAGCTCTAACCCAGATCTAGAACTTTTTAGATCATTTAAGGACATTAAATGTTTTATGTCATTGACATGATTCAGTATAAACAAGCTTGCTGCTTCCCTTTCTTTCCTAAAAAGAGAAGCCACATCCTTTTTTTGACTACAGTTGATTTGAAAAGCAAAAGGAATGGCACAGGAAGGAAAACAGTGACATTCGTTTCTAGGGTCAGGCCCCAGTACTTTCTGAATGTTGTACAGAATATCTGTCCTTTTATAATGCACTCATCTGAAGGATGTAATTCCTTTAAAAAAGACTTTTGTGATTAAGTTTAGATTCTGCTTTGGTAGCAGCCAAATGATGGATTTGTAACAAAAGGAGAAAACATCCCTGTAAGAAAACACTGGGTTTGTGACCCCAGCTTTGCTTTAAAGCAAAGCCACCACTCTAAGGATCCTAAGCCAGGCTCAGAGGCAGGTGTAGAGATTTGCTGTGTCTGGCTTTTGGCTTGAACAGGCAAGAATTTCACCACCTTTTATCTGCTAAGAACCTTGTGTTTCCTGATGATAGCACAGAGGGGAGAACCACTTGGTTCATTTCTCACAGAATTGCTCAGGACTGCCCTTTGAAGGAGGATGGCAGAGGATGCCAGGGCAGTTCTCTCACTGGGAAAGCCTCTGATGAAAACAGAGGGGCTTAATTTACACAAGAGAGCTTATGGCACATGGAACCAGAGATAGGAGAAGCTCCAAATGCTTCAGTACCAATTTCTTAGCTGGAGAAAGGATGTGGACTGATGGAAAACCTCAAAGTGGATTTGCTTGGAGCCCTGCTCAGAGCTGAGAGCACAGCAGGGCTTAGGACAAGGCTCTTCCTCAGCCTGTGTTCCAAATAAATAAGTTACCTGCAAAAAAATACCTGTAAAGGCAATCTCAATGAGATTAATTGGTTCATCCAAACAATTATTGATCAGTCCAGACAAAGTCCTGCCACAGTATTTATGGGAGCTGCCTCATCACTTTGATGCTACAGTGTCCTGCAGGATCCTCTGTCCTGTCCTTTAGAGACCTCTCCTGGATTTCCCAGGAGGCTTCCAGAGCTGGAGATGGCTGGAGAGATCCACACTCACCACAAAATGTTGCTACAACAACTTATACACAGCTCCAGCCACAGAAAGAAAACCAAACCTTTGTCCTGACAACTCTGTTCCCATCTCCCTTTCCTCTTGGCTGGACTCAGTGATCCTGGATATATTTTCCAACATCAAGGGTTCTGTGATTCCAAGGTTCTTGGTTAGAAAGGAAAACACAGATCAGCAGCACACAGCCTGTGGTATTTGCACTTATTATCCAAAATGTTTCATATTTAACTGTTTGTATTTGTGTTGATACTTAAATGTTTCTATTTAACTATTGCCATTTGCATTTTTTCTTAAATACTTACATTTAGCTGTTTGTATTTTTTCTGAAGTGTTTCTATTTAACTGTTTGTATTTGCAGGGGCAGGTTTGTATTTTTTCCGAAGTGTTTATATTTAACTGTTTGTATTTCCAGAGGCAGAGCTGGAGTTGTGTTTGGGATCAGCCCTCCCTGGCAGAGAGCAGCAAAGCCAGGCTCACTCTCCCACCTCATCTTTCCTCGACACATTCCCCATTTCCAAACCCTGAAAATCCTCTTTTCTACCAGATGTTATTTTTTTTTCCTCTCAGAGAATGTTCTGCTCGGAATGCCCTGCTCAGAGGAGCTGCAGGAATGTTTGGAAGGCATCACCACGACTCAAGAGCACCCAGTCTCTGATCAGACACAAATAAATACCTGTTATTTGGAATTAAAACTTCCTTCACTCCCCGAAGTGCCATATTCCAGCACTATTTATACACAACATTTATTTTACCTTTCTGCTGAGAATTATTTATCAGCGACAAACCATGTGACACACGAGGCACCTTTGTGTGGAACCGCGCGTTCTCTTTCCTTTTGCAGGAGGGGAACGCGGGATGTGTGTGACACGGATGGCAAAAGATGCTGAAATGCAATTGCTGAGTGCCCTCTCGTGATGCCAGGAGGAAACAGCTGCCTTCCTGCCGGGATACTGAGGAGCTGCCGAGCATATTTTTTTACAAAATCCCCATTTTTTCCTAAATCTTATCTTCTGTGTGCACTTAATTCCTGTATTTACCAAGAATTTCCATTTATGTAATTTAGAAAAAGCTCGCTAGGGCCGGTCTGGCAGCACAAATTGAATGGAAGGCAGAGCTTCCATCTATTATTTGACTTGGGAAATCAAATATGCTACATTTTACCTTTATCCTCCCTTCTTTTACCAGTCCTGTCTTTCTCGAGCTCAGCAAACAGATATTAATTTTTTCCTATTATTCTCTTATTGTTTATAGAACATCCAGAGGTTCTCTTGCATTAAAAAGTAAAAAAGGAACCCCCCCAACACAGCTGTGTGTGAACTGAAAACAGGTAAATTAACACCAGAAAACAGAGTAAGGATGTGAAATATGAGGATGTTTTATGAAACAACAACACACTGGATATTGTTTATACAGCTGAGCCAGCCCCTCCAGATTTAAAACTGAAGGATTCATCCATGTATTTGGGGTTATCTTCTCTTCTTAGCAACACTGGGGATTCTTTGTTAAGAAACTTTCCCCAAATTTGAGGAATATTCCAGAGATTTCATTCTATTCTGGCAACACTGTGTTTTTATACCACCCCGGGTTTCATGGCCAGGCTGGGGTTTCTTAGAGGGTTTTGAAATGCAGAGAGTGCAGAAGCAGAATAATGCCATCACTTTAAATTTTGAGGGGAAGAGCCACAAGAGTTGGAACCAGGAGCTTTGGAGCAACTGTCTGGTTAGAGAGGTGTTCCCAGAAGGATGGAAGGGTCAGGTCCATGGTGGGGATATCCAGGAGCATCCTTTGAGCAGAATTACAGAGCAGAGTTCTGCAATTCTGGCAGCTCCATGTGTCTGATCCCAGTACCATTGTTTTGGGACTAAAATTCCCAGGTTTCTTTAGGGATGACTCAGGTTTAAATCAGGCATGATTTAATTTGATTGATCCCCAAGCTGTAACTTGTGCAAACCCAGGACTGTGGGACAGATATTTTCTGGTTCTACACCCACATATCTGAGTTATTTCTTAGGCCTCCAAGTTTTAAAATTGCTCTAATGGCAATATTGGTTCAAATCCACCTGAGGAACCTTCAGAGGCTGCCAGAGGAGTTTCTAGAGGTGAGAAATAGGTAATGGAATTCTTGGCTCTATTTCAATCCACTTTTTACATCAATGGCAAATTCCTTGTCTGCCTGAAACCACATAAACTTCACTATGGCAATAAAGGTACAGGAAAAAAGCAAAAAAAAAAAAAGAAGGATTTTTCTCTCCCAAATTGTTATTCCACTTCACAGAAGCACCAAACTGTTTGCTGGCTCTGGGACTGAGGCGGCTCCCTGGGATTTGCAGGGTTTGATTGGTACCTGAGTCACCAAGAAGCAAAGCAGGATAAAATTCCTCATTTCCAGTCCCAGGCAGCCTCTGTTTGCCCAGGAGTGAGGAATATTCACTGCAAATGTTCCTTCTCCCTGGAATGAGAGCAGATTTCTATCCCAAGGAATGTCAGTAGCAGCACTGCATGATCTGAGTCAGCAAAAAGTGACAAATCACCAGCAGGAGCTGATGGCAGCTCTGAACCATCATTTTATTAGAGGAATTGCTTTTGTAAATTTAAAGAGTTTGCTTTGCTGATGACAAGGAGATGCTTGAATTACTGATTTTTTTTTTTAAATATTTATAAGCAGATATTTATAACCTCTGGCAGTTTGTCACTAACTTTTCTATATGTGAGAGAGTTGTAATGAACTTCATTACAGTGAATATTTGCTTTCCCTTTTTGCTGCTACACTAACAAAAAAAAGGCTTTTAATAATAAATAGCATTTCCTGGAGTGAAAGGCATGGAAACTGTGTCAGTCTTTAAAAAGCCCTTCCCATACTTGCTCAGCAAAAGCAGAATTTGGGTAGAAAGTTGTGTAGTGGAAAGTAATTTACAGATTTTCTTCTGACTTTTATTTGCTTTCTTTAAACTTTAAGGAGAGCTGTTAACAAGTCAGAAGGGTCTTATCATCCTGACCACTTGTTTAGGTTAATTTAGGTCCTAATTGTACCTGCTCTGTGCTATTTATTGCTGCTTAGTTCAGCTTGACCTTCACCCTTCAACCAAACACTTCACTGTAGCAAAAGGCAAAGCAAGAATGATCCAAAATATCTCTTTTCTGGTTATCTGATTGCTCTGCCATCTCCATTGCTGCCCAAAGCTTCTCTAAATACCAACAAAAGGATTTTGATCACAGTAAAGTGTTACACCATCAGGGAGAAAGTAATGGAGAATGAGATAAGGGCAGAATTAGATGAGAAAATTGGGAAAAAATCCTTCCCTGGGAGCGTGAGAGGCCCTGGCACAGGTGCCCAGAGCAGCTGGGGCTGCCCCTGGAGCCCTGGCAGTGCCCAAGGCCAGGCTGGACTTGGAGCAGCCTGGGACAGTGGGAGGTGTCCCTGCCATGGTGCAATGGGAGGGTCCTTTCCAATCCAAACCATTCTGGGATTGAGCATTAGTAAATCAGGAATAGAAAAAAAACCAAACAAAGCCCAAACCCACCCAAAAAAGCAATTGAAGACTCTGTGCTTCATATTCACACCAGGCAGAATTGAATCCTCTCACTCAAAGCTTAAATAGGGACAACTTTTTCTCCTTATTCAAGTTTATCTCTGTCCTAAATGCACCATGATTTTCATAGAAATGTTACTGGAAATAAAATTCCTTTAGTAAGAATTTCTTCTGAGATTATTTCAAGGGAAACTTAGTTTGAGAAGTCCCATCATATCTCAACTATAACCAAACATCTATCAGAGCAACACAGAAATTATTAACAAGGTATTTAAAAGTTCACTGTTTTCTGGAAAGGAGCAGCACGTCATCAAAAATGCTTTCAGGAACCATTTCTGTATCCACAATACAATGGTGAGTGTGTGAGCAGGAAACTTTGCCAGCCCTCCTGCAGAACGAGTTCAGTGGCTGAAGTAGATCTGAAGCACGTGATAGAGAAAAAATTTAAAATTCAAGTGTTTTGGCAGTGTTGAAACAAATATAATTATTGAGCTGCACAGCAGTGGCAGCAGAGAAGATAAAAAGGTTCTAGACATTTGTTCTAGACAAAATGCACATTTAGTTATGAAAAGCTTCTGCTCTCAAGATCTTTAAAAGAACTTCACAGAAAAGACTTCACATCCCAATAAAGGCCCATGCTTGGTTATAGAGGTGCTCTCCCAGTCTAGCAAAGATGTCAGCTTCCCTTTCCACCAGGGAATGAAACAATCAGGGATGTCTTATAGACTGAGAAGAATTTTGTACAATTCTGGAATTCAAAGTGGTTTTCAGTATCCAGGTTAGCTAAACCAAGGACCAATACAGATATTAATGGGGATTTTAAAAACTGAATTGTGTCTCTTTTAAAAAAAATAAAAATCAATTGTCACAATAAAATTTTGCTAAACGTACCCTCAGTACTAAGTGAATATGTTTGTCTTATTTTCACACCTCTCGAGACCACAGCCATTACAAGCCAATCAGTTCTGGGTTTAAATATTACAGGCAGTGAGAACCTTTAATTTTTTTCCAAGTTGCATAAATGTGAGTCATAAAAAACCACACAAACCTTTGACAGCTTTACTGCAAAGAAAAATTTACATCCCACGGTCACAGGTCCATGCATTGCCCAATGCCTATTAAGAGAACTCATCAAAAATACAGATATAAACCACACACACCTTACTTCTGTCTCAGAACATTGCACGATTTTTATCTCCTCTCCATAAATAATGGAAGCATCAGCACATTTGTAGGGGCACAATAACAAATCCCATCCTCTTGGTAATTGTAAACACACTGGAGCTTGTTATTGACCTTGTGTAAAATACTGACACAGGAAAATAGGGGGAAAAAGAGAAACAAAGTTTGTCTCCCCCACACACCCCTGCTCCATCCAAAGCCAAGATACAGCTGAATTTATAATGTGACGTGGGAGGAAAGAACTGTCATCAAAAATGAGCTGCAAAATAAAGCATGGAGCAAATCTAAAATCCAATTTTAATAGAGTAAGGTGTATCCATCCACATAATGACAATTTACGTGCATATTTCACTTGATTTAATCAGTCTTCATTTGAAATCTTAAAATACCAGTCACTGTAATGAAACAGGATTTATTACCAATCTGTACAAGCAGCACTGCTGATTTTCCTAAGTAATCCATTTAGATACTTGTGGACATGTGAATGGCTAAATTCATTATGCACTCAGCTCTCACTGCCTGATTTCCTTCCTCCTTTATGCCCCTTTGAAATGCCTGATGTTAATGCAGCACCGCCAGCACAAAATAAATTATTCATCTGATTGAGCACAAGCAGCACAATTCCTGAAATGTTCCTCGACTTGAGTGAGTGTTGGGAAATCCATTTTTCTCTAACGATAATGCAGCCATAACATTTTGATGTGGAGGATCCTCTGGCACATTATCAGTTCCCAAGGCCCAGCAGGGATGGTGCCTCCCTCCGTGCTCTGCTCCAACAGAACCGTCCTGCCCACGCGGATTGAGCGGATCCAGGGGAGGCTGGGTGTGAAAGGCCCACAAAACTCTGTGTGCAGGGGGGCTTAGGGGATAAATGGAGGGGTCTGAACCCCTCCTGGAGCAAAATAGGAGACAAAAACTCCTTCCCTGGTGGGAGAGAAGTCTGGTGTTGATGACAATGCTTTCTTCCCACTCCGGCTGCTCCTGCAAAGGCAAATCCATCCAGGAAAGATCTGTGTCAGAGCTCGTTCATCCACTGAGGACATTGCTCTGTGGAGTTTGCTGTTATAAAATAGATAAATAAATAAATATGGAGAATCAGGAATAGTGTGGCAATAGAAGCAGTTCTTTTTCTACCTTAATGATTCTCTGTATACATACACATACCTATTATCTCCTTTTCCCAATTCAAAAGCAAGCAGTTTTAGCAAAAACTAGATATCTAAACTTTTAAAAGGACAACTCTTAGCCAATCCAGAACATAGGTTTTTTCAAAAAAAAAAAATCAAGTTTCATATGCAAAGCCTCATTACAGAATTGTTGTGAAGAAACTGGAACCTGGCAGTGCAAAATAAAACCAGAACATCCCCAAACAAGAACAAACCCTCTTGAAGGGATTATCCTGCAGAAATGCTAGTGCCAAACTGCTTTTATGAAGATTATAACTCATTTGCCTGCAGGTTTTTTTTCTGTACAACTGCTTCTATCAAGAAGAGCACCAGGCAACACTCAGGTCTTGACTTTAATTCATGTGAGGCTGCAAAGAACTTAAAGGGAGAATTTTTAGTTGTACCAGACAACTCCTCTCCCTTTCTGTCCTGAAAACCCCAATGCTGCTGATCTCATTCCTCATCCCACTACAGCCACATGTGAAATGTTCAAATATTTCTGTAAAAATCCTGTTTTCCAACCAGAAAACAATTAGTAGTGATCGTATTAGCTTTAATGCTGTTCTTTTTTATAGACTGTGAGAAAGTGTACTTACGTGCTCAGCATCTTGTAAAATTGCTAATAAGTGGCAATTAGAGTTATTAATACTTCCCTCCTAAGTGTGAAAGCAGATCCTTTTCATTAGACAAAGTAGTTTGTCAGAGAAAATTGGGGCAATAACAAAACAATTTCCTGTTCTAATAGGGCAATTTCAAAGGATTTGTCTCCAGAGAATTCAGGGCTGTCTTTGATAAAACAGCACCCAGTGCCCAGATGATGCCAAGGCTGCACAGCTCCAGGGATCAGGAGAGCTGGCTCCAGGTTTTGGGTCACCTCACTCCAGTATTTGTGTCCCTCTGCACTCCTCTGCTACAGCAATAACAATATTTGGTTGGGATGTACAGGGTTTTTATTTATTATCCCTCCATGTTGAACTGACTGGTGTATTTTGTATTCCCCAGTATTTCACTGGGAAGGGGATAAATCCAAAATTCCCCAGCATCAAAGGAGGTTTAAATGAAAACATTCACATTCCTTCTAATCAGGGACTGAAACTCTCTGGGCTAGTTCTGAGTGATCATTAATTAATGAGCCAGAATGATGAGTTTTTAATATACAGGTGGACCAAACTCTACAAATAAAAACCTTCCTGAGGCAGAGGAATAGGTGTGAACACATCCCTGAGGCTGCAAACTCCTGGAGATAAATCAAGAAGTAACAAACATGGACAACAAAGTTTAATCAACTTGTCCCCAGGGGCTTTATTCCAAATTTCTGTAACAGCCACTTCCCACTGTGAATGGATATTCCTAATATTCCTGAGTCTCAGTCCCCAAACAAAACGAAATTCCAATGTCAGTGACTATCACTGAAAAATTAAATGCTATAAGTTTACTTTCATACAAGGCTCTGCTCTGAAATAAAGGTGGTATTTTTTATGCATCTTTAAGAATCAATCAACAACTTTAATTTTAAAAAAAACCAGCTTGTTTTTAACAAAATATAAACTGCATTTTATTAAATTTATACCCAAACTGGCCTAACTCATGAGGCAGAGACGCAGAATTCCTTATACGAAGCCAGGAAAAGTTTGAGTTTGAAGAGTTTGGCAGCTCTGCCTTAAAACATTCTGGGAGTTTAATATTTCTTTTTATGCTGAAACCACTGAAGAATCAAGTTTGGAGTGTGGAGTTCATCTCTCTTCGGAATGTACACTTCACCTTGAAATGATTCCCCATCTGAGATGTCATCATGGAAACCCAGGATCACAAATGGGGATGGGACCTTCAGCTGGAAAACTGCATGATGTGATGGAAGAAGAGGAAACCTGGATTTCTGCACACATCACGAAACTCAGAGAACACAAGAAGAGAATAAATTTTACAAGGACTTTCACAGATGTGGTTTTAAATGTAAGGTTTTGAAATTTTCCAGGAGATACCAGCTCCTACTTAGATAGCCAGTTCAAAAGAAATAGTTCAGCTTTACTTTTATGTAGCCATAAAATTCCTTGCATGAGATGTTCAGTGAAGTATCAGACAGTAAACTGGGGAAAACAGAACCATAAAGCTGAAAGGTAAACATGTGGAGAATAAGCAAGCTTTTTAAAGGCACGCATCAAAATGAAATTCTCTCTCTATTTTTATCTGTCTAATAAGTGGATTTATTTTTTGTACAGAGCAAGATGTAAAAACCACCCAAGATACTCAAAATCTTTGGACACTAAAAGAAAATGCACTGATTTTATGCTCCACTCTTGCTAAGGAAATGCAGAGAAGTAGTCTATTAACAGCCTACTAAATCAATTAAATTGATTAACTCTAAAACTGAAACCCACAGTTTTAGCAGGAAGGATTTGATATCTTCATGTATGGCACTGCTCAAAATCTCAGGCAGAAATTCATAGGCGACTCTAGAGCTCTGTTTAGTTGAATTTTGGGACTCTTTCCCACTAATTGCTCAGCAGGAGGAGCAGTAATTACATGAGCTGCAATATACAGGGTGCAAAAAAAAAAAAAACAATGCAAATTTGCCACAGTAATAAAAGGGCTGATAAAGTAATATTTTGTACAAATTAATTAGAACCAAGCATTAAACTATGTAGTAATTGCTCTGTGGCATAACTTTCCAACAACTACTGGAAATTAGTTAAGGTTTCCAATAACTTCATGCAAGAAACATAATTTTTTACAGCCTTAATTTCATTAGTTTAAGTTTCTAGACAGTCACAAATTCAACATAACTTTCCTTTATGTTAAATAAAGAACAGAGAATATTCCTAGACCTTCCCAATGAAAATCTGCTTCCAAGAGCAACACTCTGAGGTTATTTTCTTCTTTCCTTTTTCATGGCATTTCCACAACGAACTGCTTAAACTTACATACATTGTTAGTAAATATCCCTCATATACAAAACTGATGGGACATTAATCCAAATAAGACTTTCAACCTTCTCACTGTTATGCACATATGAGACAAAGATAAACTGGACTTATTTAATTGTAATTTTGATCCAAAAGTAGCATAAATAATAAATATTTCAGAAAAAAAAGATGGCAAGATCATGTCCTTTTAATGTAAGAGGGCAAAATCCAGTGCTTTGAAAGAAACCTGGGTTTCAGTGCTTGCCTGAAGTGCAGATTCTCATCAGAGCCTCTGAAATGTTTTCTACCCCCTGAAGTTCCCATCCTGTGCACTGTTTAAGTGAGATGTAGAACAGATGAGCAGCACCATTTTTTATTTTTTTCACCCCATCTTTCCACCCATTTTTTGTGGGCCCAGGTCAGCCTTCCTTGAAAATTAAGGCTGAAACAGCTCTGGCAGCTCTTGGTTTGAGACACCTGGGTGTTACCAGAGACTCAGGCTGAGGCTGATTAGTCTATAAAATTGGATTTAGGGTTTAGTATTGAACCTAAATCATCCAAACAAGATGATAGAGAGTGCTGATCTTTGTGTCCTACTAAAAAAAAAACCAAAAATAAACTAAAGGTAGGCTTGTTTTCATCTATTCCTACAGAAGTAAAGCTGTGTTCTGTCCCTGAAGGGAACAGTTGCACTTCAGTGCCTGACCCACCCCAAACTTGTATTTCTTTGGCATCCAGAGGAGCACACATCCAGAAATTACCATGGAACGACAGCCCACAGGAGTGTGGCTCGTTCCTTAAGGACAGAGACATGATAATGCCCAGAAAATTCCAGGTGTGTTTGTGGAGAAAAGCAAAACTGGAGTTTTGATGCCTGCTTGCAGAATAAAGCTGAATTTTTCATGCTTTCACAGCGAGTTTCACTGTTTAGTGTAGGACCATTTTTAGCCAGTTTTGCCAAGCAGATCCAAGACCCTGTGGAAGTGCTGCTGACAGAGCACAGCAGCCACACAGCCCTGGGTACCACGACCTGCTCAGTCTCACACATCCCACTCCTCACTCTAAACATTTCACATTTCCTGTCCTCTTGCTCTTCTCCGCTTTTCTTCCTTCAGCTTAAAATAAATCCCGTTGTGTATTCAGATTTCTAATCAGCATGGTGGAAATTTTTTAAAATTACCCAATTTACAGGCCACTTTGTAATTTGAAAAGAATATTACACCATGTGGTTAAGTTTTAGTGCTGTCACACCTGATCTGGAGCACTGATTGATTTCTATTTATTTCTAGGCATTCTGAGCCCAAGTCAAGCCTCCAGCAGTTGAGCCACTTTTGTCTTTCCAAACATCACTGCAGCTTCCAGCTCTGCCCTGAAGTGCAAAATGAGTAGTCCTGGTTTCATTTGTACTTAATTATCTGAATCAAGTATGGAACATCTTCACTTTTTACTGTTTGGGGAAGTATTATTATGATGTAATCAAACATTTATTTAAAATTAAACATCGTTATCAGAAAAGACATTCAGGTATCAAAGATCACAGAACTGTGGAATGGTTTGGGTTGGAAGGGACCTTAAATCCCCCCCAGAGCCACCCCTGCCATGGCAGGGACACCTCCCACTGTCCCAGGCTGCTCCCAGCCCCCATGTCCAACCTGGCCTTGGGCACTGCCAGGGATCCAGGGGCAGCCACAGCTGCTCTGGGCTCCTGTGCCAGGGCCTGCCCATCCTCCCAGGGAACAATTCCTGCCCAATATCCCATCCGTCCCCGCTCTCTATCAGTGGGAAGCCATTTCCCCTTGTCCTGTCCCTCCATCCCTTGGCAATTCTCTCTCTCCATGTTTCCTGCAGCTCCTCCAGGCCCTGCAAGGCCACACTGAGCTCACCCCAAAGCTTCTCCTGTCCAGGCTGAGCAATCCCAGCTCTCCCAGCAGAGCTGCTCCATCCCTCTGCTCATCCTGGTGGATGTTCATGGAGTGTAAAATCCAAGTGCCGAACACCTTTCCAATGGAGTTCAATCAACCTTTCACAAATAAAGGCTGATTTTAGTCTTTCATTTTACTAAGACTGAAATCCTACTTCTCTTTGTTTTTCAAACTGTTTCATAATTAAATGCTAATTCCACAGCTTCTGGAGTTGACTTTTGACTTCGACATGAAATGTAAATTTAACAACCCCTACCAGCATGAGGCCAAATAGAAATGCATCAAAGACAGCTGAGAGGAGGAGGAGGTGTTGATCATAAGCCTGGCATTTTTAATGTTGCATAGTTCCCTTTTCAGCAGAATTTTTATTTTCTAAAAATTTAGTGCTAAATCATAAAGCCTTTTCTTTCTTCTTTTTTTTTTTTTAATAGCTGATACATAATGTATGACTCCACATAAATCTGGTCCAAGTCTGGCTTTGGACATTCACAGCCACACAGCAGAATAAATTTATGACAGACACTGACTTTAACAGCCTTCTTCTGTGGGAGTTCAAAGCTTTCTGTGTCTGCCTGAATTCTTCCTAAAGTCTGAAAGGTCTGAAAGATTTTAAACCTTTCTTTTCTTGAAAACAAGGAACAGGAAAATGGGCAATGCTGCTGGCTCTTGTGCCAGCTCCTTGGAGCTCTAACCACTCATGCTCTACATTCACTGATGCAGAATTTTGTAAGGATATTTTCCATGACTGGGCTTCCAAAACAACCATGAGCAGCAAGCACAGAATCATCAAGATTGGAAGAGACCTTGAGGATCATCAAGTCCAACAGCAGCACCACAATCACCCCTAAACCTTGGCCCCAGGAGCCACATTCAGAAGCTGCTTGAGCAGTTCCAGAGATGGTGACTCCACCACCTCCCCGGGCAACTGATTCCAACATCTGGCCAGGCTTTCAGAGAAAAATCTTCTAAAACTCAATCTGAACCTCCCCTGGCACAACCTGAAGTCATTTCCTCTCATCTTTTCTCTTGTGCCACAGCAGAAGATACTGAACCCCACCTCAGCCATTTGCTTTGGAGGAAAAGAAAGTTTTGTGAGCCACTTTTTAGTCCTTTTTGCTGATCTTAGGGTGGAGAAAGCCTTTATATCAGCCTGAAGGTAAACCCAACCTCATGCCAGCATGAGCATTTCCCAGGGGGCCAAGCTCTTCCTTCCCATCCTCTGCCAATCACTCTTGGGAGTTCATTTCCATTTTATTTTCTTATTCCTACGTGGATTAAGACATCACACAAAATCTCCAACAGCACAAGGATCTGGAATGATTCCCACATATCCCTGCAGGAAAAGCAGTGGCCCCACAAAAGCAGTAACAGGCCGATTTTGGCAGCTGGAACCTGCATCATTTATAAGGAATAACTCCATTTGCATCCCAGCTGCTGAGCTGACTTGACATTTGTTCTGCCAGGGTCTCTTTTTGCTCCTCATGACAAGGCCACAGGTCCCATCAAGTGGCAGCAGTGTTATTTAACAGAGGGCAGGACCTCTTCAGAGTGAATCTATTAATAGACTCCACTGCCAGTTCTACAGCCACTCAAAGTCAATCAATTCCTTTAATGAATCCAGACCTGGGAAGGCAAAAGGCAATTATTTTTACTTTTAGATAATTTTAGAGACTTTCTTTGGACACAGAAGATGAATCAGAATCAGTTTTTCAAGTTAACATTTCACATTAAATAGCTTAAATACACTACAATTAAAAGCTCTTCCTATAGGACCCAGATCAGGGCTAGAAAAAGGAGGCAACATCCTCCTGATGAAATGGGTGGAGGATCAGTGCTGAGGATTTGTGAACATAGGTCTCAGAAATACAGGGAGTTTTAAAAACAGAGGGAAGAGTGTGGTTGTCCACTCCAGAGCCATGAGGGCCACAAGGCACTGAATTCCTGAATTCAAACACAGCCTCAGGCTGAGCCTGCCTGCAAGACACTGAACCTTGCTCTGCATTTCTCCTCAGTCCTATGGACGACTCTGAATTTGGCTTCTCACCCTTTTTGTCTGATGTGTTGGACACCTGGAAAACAAATATAGAAAATATCAATGTGATCAAAGCCCAGTTAACTTGGATATTAAAGGAAACCCTCAGCCTTTGTATGCTCTGGTTACCAACATGATGAATGACAAAACCAGAATAATTCAATCACTCTCTGAGAAGTTTCCCCTAACACACCCTGCCACATGTAAATGTATGGATGGGAGGATGTGTTTTACATAAATCTCCTCATTCACCACAGCTCAGAAACTTCAGAAGAGCTTTCTATAAAACCCTGTGGTGGAGATGAATTACCTGGATTGATGACAAGTTGGTACAGGCAGCATTCTGCACTGTGCTGTTCTACAGGGAAAATATCCAGGTATTCCATCTGGAAAAATAAACCCCAAAGCATCCTCCAGCCTGCAGCTGGCACAAAGCCAGGCTTGGGAAGCACATTTATCTCAGCCAAACCTTTAATTTCCAAGCTTGTCTCTCCATTTTTCCATCAGTATCACCCTATTGATGGCAACAGGTTCACAAGTGATTTATGGCAGCCCAGAAGAGACTTGGGGCTGCTTTTGCTCCAGCTGGGCTTCATTCCATAGGATAAACTCCGTGGGGAGTGATGCCTTGGGCTTTTGGGTTTTCTATTCTGCATTGGTGTGTGGTTTTTGTTCAGGGTGCTGAGATCCTTTCACAGGGTGAAGAAGACACAACAATCCTACTCTGATTGGAACTCAAGGTCACCTTTTCCAAACTTCAGGCTGGAAGTGAAACAACGTGGAAGGAAGAGGGCGAGCAAATGAAGCTCCTGTGTGCAAATGGACCCAAACATATAAAAACAGTGTGGCTTTGGGACTGGCCCCCTCCCTTTGGCCTCCATCTTTGGAGCCATCCAGACAGAGCCTGGTTTGTAGCACTGGTGCTGTGTGGGGGGACCCCTCAATAAATATCCTTTATTCCCCTAACTCCATCAGCCTCTGGTCCAGCTCTTGCAGGGATCAGGAGCCTGTGCACACTGCATCCCTGTGCTGGGAGCACCTTCCTGGCCCTGGGGAGAGGTCCTGGGACACTTCCAAGGGTAACAACAGCTTCAGTGATTTCAGCAGGGAGAGGAGAGATCCAGGCTGTGCCTGGGAAGCAGCCAGAGAAGCTGCTATTCCATAGCAATGGTACATCTTATTTCTAAATCAAGTGCATTTTATTTCTAAAAATCAAACTGATGAAGCCTCTGTATTCTGGGCAACTCACTCTTTGCTGAGATGTGCAGAACATGAAGTGTTTTAGTTCTGTGATGCAGCTGGGACTTCACAGCTCTACCTGCTCTTTGAAATATTCCAAGATGGATATCTCTGTTTTTCCTACTGAATTTAAACACCACCAGGACTTTCTTTTGGGCATATTTATTTCTCTGTTTCTTAATTTAGATAACATGTCTGCCCTCCTCTTTGTCAAATTAATTTCCAATTAAAGCAGCACTTCAGACTTCCCAAACGCAATCATATGCTAATAAACCTGAGCCCTTCTGCAGCACCAATTAGAGAAAGTGTTTCTCTTCCAAAAATAATTCTGTGTGTTCCTCAGTTCTTTCTGCAATGCAATCTGATAAGAGCTGCTGGGAGTTTGAAGGGTACATTGAATATTTGAGAACAAAGAAAACCAGATAACTGCATGGAAATGGTAGGAAAATACTGTAAAGAGATGGATTTGTTGGGAAGTGGGACTCATAAAACCCTGAAGTCCACTCGTCTTAAAGAGAGTTTTCTCTAAAACCTCGCAGTGTGTCAATTCAGCAGGAGAACAGAAGTCATCAAACTGGAAAATAATTTTTAAAAAATCCCATTTTTATGAAAAATTATTAATATTCACAACCAAAGCACCTGCAGGGGGAAAAAAACATTTTAGCAAGTTCTGCAAATCTGAATATTTCCTAAGTTGGTAAAATTACCAAAATATCTTCTTTTGTCACTTTCAAAATTAAAAGAAGATTTCCCATTTCAAAACAACCTTTCCCTTCAAAATTTGAGCTAGTCAAGCAAATGACAGATCAAAGATAACAGCAAAATAATTAAATGCTTCAAAACTATCAAACCTATTTTTGTCAATCAAAGCAAGAAAATATCTCATCAGTTTGCAAAGGAAAAAAAAAGGAGAAAAAAAATGGAATTAATAAAGGTCTTTTTTTCTGGTGTGGGCTTTGAATTCAGGGGAATTATCAGAAAGGCAATTTAACAATTTGCAGTGCTTGGCATGGTTTGGCGATGCAGTGCTGCTCGAAGGCTGCTCTGAACCTCAGAGGGTGTGCAGGGAGCCAACTCAGCTTGCAGGAATCATGGATTTTAAAATTTCCCTCCCAGGGCTTCCTTTCCAACATTCCAATGTTCCAATGTTCCAACTTTCCAACGTTCCAACATTCCAACATTCCAACGTTCCAATGTTCCAAGGTTCCAACCTTCCAACCTTTCAACATTCCAACCTTCCAACCTTCCAACATTCCAACCTTCCAACATTCCAACGTTCCAGCATTCCAACATTCCAACGTTCCAACGTTCCAATGTTCCAGTATTCCAACATTCCAACCTTCCAACATTCCAGCATTCCAACATTCCAACTTTCCAACATTCCACCATTCCAACGTTCCAGCATTCCAACTTTCCAACATTCCAGCATTCCAACATTCCAGCATTCCTACATTCCAACGTTCCAACGTTCCAACATTCCAGCATTCCAACGTTCCAACATTCCAGCATTCCAACATTCCAGCATTCCAACATTCCAACGTTCCAACGTTCCAACATTCCAACATTCCAACATTCCAACATTCCAACGTTCCAACATTCCAACATTCCAACATTCCAGCACTCCAATGTTCCAATACTCCAACACTCCAACATTCCAACACTCCAACGTTCATTCTGGCACCACTGGCAGCAAAGAGGAGGAGGATAACCTTGGTCACAGCAGCTGGAATGCTGAGAAATGGAGAACCTGCCTTTCCTGGCCATCAGGCGGCTGCTGGTCCAGCCTCTGCCTCAGCGGGGAAGGAAACACAGAAAACCAGGAGATCATGTAAAATCATTTAAACTGGCAGAGGGCAGGGTTAGATGGGATACTGTGAAGAAATTTTTCCCTGTGAGTGTGGGGAGGGGATGGGATGGAATTCCCAGAGCAGCTGGGGCTGCCCCTGGATCCCTGGCAGTGCCCAAGGCCAGGCTGGACATTGGGGCTGGGAGCAGCCTGGGACAGTGGGAGGTGTCCCTGCCATGGCAGGGGTGGCACTGGATGGAATTTAAGGCCCCTCCAACCCAACTCATTCCATGATTTTATGAAGATCAGTGGCTGGGAAAATGCACATTTGTGTTACACCTGCAGAGGTGAAACAGTGCAAGATCCTCAAGCTGCAGTGGTGATTCACCAGGCAAAGCTCCTCCTCCTCTTCCTCCTCCAGTCCTCTGCCAAACCAGGCAAGCTCAGCCCTGAATTCCCTGATGGAGCCCCTTAATGATGCAGGGTCATTAATTATCCACCCCTCAATGTCCAAGAGTAAGAATAAGCTCACATGTGCCAACTACACCGCGCTTATCAAATCTCTTTTTAATTCAGCAGGGCAAGTCTTTCCTGAAAAAATGTAATTAACAAAAAACTTGATGAACTGGCTGGTTTTTAAACTCTCCCTCTTTGCCCTTCTGTGACTTTGCTGCATTCTCCCATCATTCCAGTACAATTTACTATGGATGAGGTTTCAAAACTCTTTCAGGGGGGAAGGCATGCAGGTAAGCACCAGCTGGGACTTCTCACAGCTGTCTGCAAGCTCACCTCTGCATCTTAACACCCAATTATCTCATGAAAATACAGCTGCCTTGGGTACCTGCAGCATCAAGCACAGCACTGAGAGCTATGAGTCTGCAGATACAAGAGCAAGAACCATCACTCCAGGAAAAGTCATCCAGAGTGTGGGGCACGGGGTAAAACCAGCTGTCGCTCCTGATGGGATTTGCACCACCTGAAAAAACAGCAGTCATGTCCCAAGGCATGGAAAAGCAATGTACACATGAGAGGATCTGCAGAAATTCATGCTCTGACTCAAGGGAAGAGCGCAGGGTAAGGATCCCGTGGCATTTTACAGGCTGGAGTCAGGCACTGGTTTGGGCTGTGTTTCACTTCAACACAGTGAACTACACCCTATTCAATATTTACAGATAAGTCTTTATGATCATATCTGTCTTTTTCCTCTGATTTTACCTTTTTTTATTATCACTGCTATGTTCACTGTCCTGTTATAAGAAAGTCAGGCTGCATTTCCATAATTACTCAAGACAGTGCCAGATTTTGCAGAAGTAAATACATGAGAGCGAAGTGATACTCTCAGAGATCCCAAATGATTAATGGAAACTTTAAATAACTTGGAATTATGCAAATAACTCTGTGTGGGAGAATTTTATATATCAGAAATGCTGGACATTCAGCACACTGCTCAGTGGAGCACTCCCTTCACTGTGTAAATTCTCACTTCCATAAACCATTAGTGGTGCAGGAACAAAGTGAAAATCACAAGGATGGACAGAAAATTGTTTAAAGAGAAGATTCTTAGCATGAGAGAAACTTGCCCTTTCTTCTCTCCATTCTTTTCCTTCTGCAGAGAAATTGAAATCTGCTGTAAGCTTTCTACATCTCGTTTTGAAAACTAATATAAGTAACTCACCAAGAATTTCACTCAGTTTTTCTCACCCATGACAAGAAGAATTAGAGTGGGAACAGCTTCAAAGATGAGCTTTCCTGGCTCTGAGTGGAATGAGGGTTGGGAATGAACACAAGAGGGAGAACAAACCCCACATTTGCAGCACCACATCTCTGTAGCAGCCTGACGTAATCCAGGAAACCCAAAAAAAAGATCTTGGTTTAAACCAAGATGCTCAGAGCCAAAGAGAGGAATTTTAGTTCTTTGCCTCCACTTCCTATGAGATCCTGAAAATAGCAGGGATTGATTCTTATCCTCCTCTCATAAACCTCAGCCAACTAGAGCAGGAAGAAGGAATTGTGGTGTCTGAAACCCCAACATCCATTATTATTTAATGAAACACATGGCTTGGAATAAACCAGCTACAAATGTGTTGACCTCAAAGGTCAGGAAGGTTTAATTGATATAAATGAAATTTCACTCCCCTGTGTAACCTTTAACTTCCAGACCTTTAGCCCTGTTGTGATCTTTCACCCCATTTTAGGTAAATTCTCTCCCCATTTTTAAGAAAAAAAGAAATGAAAGGAACTCAGGAAGAAAAGCTTTCAATATTTTAGGTGCCTGCAACTGAAATAAGGCATGGAAGAAGTAAAAATGTCCTAATTTGACAATGGCAAAATGTGTGACATTATTTAAGCAGCTCATTATGTGAAGCTCTCGAGTTGATCTCTGAGCTCAGCTGAAGTTTTTGCTGCCTTCCTGTCCTTGTTAAGTCTTTCTGGTAAAAACTAAAGAGTTGCTTGTCTAATCAGGGATTAATAAGGCTGTTCTCAGCTTATTTGGGAACTCTACACTGCAGCAGCATCAAGGCAAAAAGGACTTAAGTTAAAAAACTACAGTTGAAAAAAAGATACACAAAGTTTGTCGGCTTTTTTTGAGGAGTGATGACTTATTCCTTTAATTTGAGCTTTACATATTCAATTCCACAGTAAAAATATTTCCAAGTAGCAAGCTTTAAAGCAAAGCATCACTGAACAAGGTTCAGAGCACCCTAAGGATTATTATACTGCCCTTAACATCCTTAGATTTTGAATTAACTCCTGTGTTTATCTGGGAGTCATTAAGAAAAGGAACTGTGGCTGCAGAAATGAGTGACAGCCAAAGCATCACTCCTTGTTACCATTTCATGTTTGAAAAGCGATGGGAGCTTCTCACAAAGCCCAGTCTCAAAGCTGCCTTTGATGAATTCCACCTGCTTTGGGTTCCTGGGGGAAAACCTTCAAAATCACAGCCCTGCTCTGTGACTTCTGATGGAGTCAGGGCTGTTTTGACACCGATTTCCCAGAGTAAAGGACTGGAAAAGTATTAAAAACAAATTTCTTACTGTTCTCTACAACCTGCTTTGCCATAGAGCTGTTGTAAGAGTTTGGAAGCAAGGCACTATGTGGCTAAAATCCTCCCAAGATTTTCCATACTTGGTTTCCTTCCATTGGAAGGAATTCCCTTTAATCACAGCTCCCCTGCCAGACTCTGTAGACCTCTGTGCCTCCCTCCACATCCCAGATTCACCATTCCCTGATGGCAAGAGCTGAGTTCCCTTCCCCAAAATTCAGATCTCAGAGCTCTCAGCTGAAGGTTCTATCAAGAATGTCCTCTCCTGGAAAAAATCAGATTCCCAGGATTCTGTAACCCTTGAGCCCTCTGCCACCACAGCAAGGACCACTCCTCAATACTGAATCCTCTTTCAAATGATCTTTTTTCCAGATTTTTACTCCCTGGGAACAAAACAATGTAAAGTATTTTTATTCAAACACCGTCCAGTGAGCCAGGACAGCCACACCACATGAATGTATCTCAAATTTTAGCGTTGTTGACTCAGCTCCCATTCCTAAAATCCTAAATCTGTCACTGGGATCTGCCACAAACAGATGCACCTCCAGAAACATCCCCATTCCTACTGCTCTTTGGGATGAGAGTCATAACAATGACTGACAGAGAAAAGATTTTCCTGTGCCACTCAGGAGACGAGCATTGGCCAGGAAACCTGGCAAGCTAGAGGAGAAAATGAAAAAAAACCAACCCACAATGACATGTTTTTGACAAAATGGCACCAAAACCAGCTCAGAAATATCCTGACAAGTGCAGGAAGAGCAGGAGTCAGGGCAGAAATGCTGTTCTGGAGATATTTTAAGGTAAGGACAGTTTAAAAATGCATTAAAACCACTCAAAGAAAAAAAAAAAAAAAAGAAAAAGGAGAAAAAGCGACAGGCTTCATCTGCAGCTGCTGCATTGTAAACAAACAGAATTATTTCACTCCTCCTGTGGCTCTGGATCACCCAGTGCAGAATGAAGGTAAATTCCCACAGCTCCCACCGAGGGGCTGCCCTGAGTCTGGGCCACTCCCAGCCCAAATCCCAGCTCTGAGCCAACTCCCTGAAATCCTGAGCAAATCCAGGGCTCTTCAAGCTCCTGAGCAAATTGGATTTGGGCCAAATGGAAACCACGAGAGAAATCCCAGGGAACAACCCTCACTTTAAAAGGTTCCTGAGCCTCATTCTCAGAACTGATGCATGTGACCCTTGGAATTCCTCTTGCTGAAATAAATGTGGTATTTTAGACACCAGTGCTGAAAATTACTCAATATCCACTGTTCTTTGTTAATCCTAACTTTTTTTTAAATAGAACTAAATATTTCTGAATTTAAATATTAAAGTTTATAACACATTTTGAAAAGGCTCCGTGCAGTAGCAGAGGTCAAGCCTCACTTGTCTTCTGACTGAAATTTTTGAATAAAAAGGAGAGCATCTTCTTTTTTATGAATAAATGAGGGGATTTCAATATAGATATAACAACATTAAATGGATTTGGCCTGAGTACATTAAAGCCATTGAATAAATCACTGCTTCACAGAGAGAAAGAGGAGACTTTGAAAAGAAATGTAATTTCATACAACTTCATGACAGAACCAATTAATCAACTAAATATAATTTCAGACACTTGTTATAGAGCCCATATAGGGGTAAGATACAGATCCATGAAATATTTCATCATTTTGGGAAAATAAATTTCCCAAAGAAAGTTCATTAGCTGGGGAGTTGTGCAGATCAGGTGTCTGCTCAGAGCTGCCAGGCACAATCACCCTGGATTCAGTGCAAAGGGCAATGAGGAGAACACCACAGAAATCTGATTTTTGGTGGGGAATCAGGAATGGTCCCTGTGGAAAGAGCCAAACTCATCCCAATCCCACCAATCCCCAAGGAAACTAATCCTGTGCTTTCCCTACTGAGAATTTCCATGGGGTGAGGAGAAACTTAATGGATCTAAAATGGAATTGGCTTTTTAGCATTGCTCGAGTCAGGACTGGACAAATATTGTGTCTTTTTTTTCCCTACAAAGAATCAAATTCCTCTGTAATCACAACCATACACAAGTCACAACTCTATAATTTTGCTTCCCCTGCAATCCTTACTCTTGTTTAATTTATTTATACTTTTCCTTTTTATTCAATAATATCTTTTAAAAAGGGAAGAGGAAAAAAGTGATTAAAAAAATTAAAAAATAAATGATAAAATAATCAATGTCTTTTCCCAAAAGCTGAGGAGGTTTTTATTTTCAACACCTACTTCACTTCTGTAATTCCTCTCCAACATGATCCACCTGAGAAAATTCCTTATCCAATTCTTTAATATTCCAATATCTACCTGACAAAATGGAAAATGACATTTAGTTCCTCAACAAGACAAATTTAAAAAAATAAAACCAGACGAGTTTATTCCTTACCAAATTCATCTTTTGTGTTCTATGAATATTTTCTTTGACCTTCTCTGCATCCTAAAAATATTGGTCTTGTAAGGACAATTTCATGACATGAAAAAATAATAATTTTGAAAGTTAAGGTCAATTTTAAATATGAAGTCAAATGTTAGCTATGGAAGGGGAAGTTTCTCCATATGGCTGGGAAATCAGCTCCTGGTTTGGCTCTCTGCCCTGTGCTGCTTTCTAAACACTGGCAGCTGGAGCATGAAGAAGAAAGACAGGGAAGATAAATAGAGTAGAAACTGCTTAAGGTCTTTGTAAAGTTTAATGAAAGATTTATCTCTGGAGGGTAATGTTCCTCTTTCTTCCACTGAAACAAGACTTTGATAACCTCTCATTGTGCCTTTGATAAATTACAGCTCCCAGTCATAACTGAGGGAGTGGAAAATGTAAAAGGCCAAAGCAAGGGCTGATTATTCAGGTCTGCCAATGAGAATAAGCCAAAAGAACCTGGAATCAATTTAATTACAGGAGTAAGGATGAAGTGTTGCACTGTGATGTTACGACAAGGGAAGGATTCCTCTGCATTTCTGAATGGAAGTCCTTGTGTGTAACATCAGTAATTAGAGCAGGCTGTTAATGACTGCTGCCGATGGGAGCAACAGGGGCTGGACAGGTTCATTTTGGTCATGAACGAGCTGAGAGCATCTCTGGAGTAACCCCAGTCCTCTGCTGTCTGCTCAGTGTCCAAACTCTTGCTGTAGGACTCGATGCTTTGGGCACATAAGTGTCAAACCCTGACTGAGAAAATCCCTGGTTCACAAAGCCATGCATGAGAGAGAGATGCTTTTGTACTTCAGCTTGTTCTTTAAATGCTCCATATTCCAGAAATGATCCAGCTGCAAGGGAAAAAAAACATATTTTTAATTGAGAATAGAGCTATGAAGACAGACATTAATTCTATTAAACATTTACAAGCGTCTTTGAGTTACTTTTTTTAAAAAACCCAGCAACCACAAGATCACCATAGACATGTAAAATATTTCTGGTTTTGCTTTCTATTTATCTTAAGTAGAAAAACTGATGTAACACCTGGAGGCAATTAATCATCAAACAGCAGGGCACTAAAAGCTTTTAGAACTTTGGTTCAAATAATTATAAGCTGTAAGGATTCAGAATAGGCCAAGAAATTAGGATTTTATCTTTCCCCTGCATTTGTGGATAATGCAGAATATGCTCATTCACACCTCTGCAAATCCTACCTGCTTATAGGAGGCAGAAGGAAATGTTTCCTAAGGAATAGGATTATTAATTTTGTTCCTATTAATAGGAATATTAATTTTGTTCCCATTTACAAATAGCTTATTTTCTGAATGCAGCAAGGGGACAAATTATTAAAGCTGTACACCCACAGCCTAATTCCTTTTCAGGACCATTTATCCCTCATTCAGTACTTCCCACCATTGGAGGCAATAAAAGCAATTTAAATTCCTCAAATTAAAGAGAACAGAAATTCTCCATGGCTCACTTATAGATATGTTCAAAGTGGAGAGCTCTTTATGAAGCACAGGGAGACCTCTGGGATTCCACCAAATTGATCCCATATCACAAACATTTTAATTTAATGTACCTTTTGCTGCTCCCTTTTAATGAAGTGATTATAAAAAGGGCATCTGATTTTATTAAGCATTAACCTTGCTGGCTGTTGGGTAAATCAGGAGATCAAAGAATTTGGAGGTCTCTAAATCCAAATGACTCATTTGAAGAAAGGACGATGTGTGACCATTATTAGTGACTATTATTGTCATTATTAACTAAAATCTCATCTTTGCAAGAAGAAGGAAGGAATTTTGTCCTCCTAGAAAGGCTTTAAAATGTGGTGTCTGGAGCTGTTTTACAAAAGGTTCTACCAAATATAAATCCAGTGTTTTCTGTGGAATTTGGCTTCTGAAGTAAGGACAGAGTCTGTAACATTTATGTCACAATCACAGCAACATGGAACCAAAAGTATATCTGCTTTGGATAAACATATCCACTTTAGATGTATCTGGATAGAATATAAGCTTAAAATTTTTTAAAAAGCATTTAATAATTCAAATAGTACATGAGATGGATAAACAGTAAGAATCAGTAAAAGGGGACAATAGATACTGGGAATTAAAATCCAGCATATTGGCATCTGCACCAAGGTCTTTGCCTTAGAATGCCTTGAATATTTAAAAAAAATACAAAACCTAAAGCCCAAATGATGTTGGTTTGTTTTTTTTTAACTTGGGGTTTCATTTAGCAGAGGATCCATGCTGCACTGGGAGCAGTGGAGAAGAGCCACCTCTGACTCTGAATTCACACCTGTCAGATCATTTTTGTCACTCTACTTAGAGCTGGAAAGTTCACTGGGGCATGTGCTCAGGCAGCCCCAGAGCAGCTTTTCCCAGAGCCCTGGAAAAGGGATCACAGCAGCCTCGTGTCCTCATGTGCCACAGGATGTCCCTGAAATCAGGAAAATCTGCAAGAACACCCTTGAGAAAAGTTCTCAGCTTTGTAAATAGCAACATTCAGGCACTGATTGCCCATTCTGACTCTGGGCTGGTCTAAGAAACAGAGAGAGAAAATTTACTGTGCAAATTTATTTATTGCAATATTGGTACCTCTCCTGCTGATTGTGGCACTTGGAAAATGGGTTTGGACCTCTACCACCACTATTCACATGAGCACTGACTTCACAAAAGTACTAATTAAAAATAGCAAGTGCTGTGTGTTTAAAGGAAAGGTCAAAATCAGTGCAAAAAACCAAGCCTACAAAAAAACCCAAAAAACCCAAAACCAGAGGAACCACACCAAAAATCTTAATAAAAAGAAAAATAAGTAATATTCATTGCTGAGGGTAATTTGTCTGAAGGATCCCAATAGAAGTTCTCTAAATGAGCCCATGGAATTCTGTCCCAAAGCCACGGGCTTGGATCTCCTGCCAGTTTGGAACTGAGAGCCAGAGATCTGTCATTAAATAGTGACTTCACCATTTCTTTATCTGAATTCTGTTGTCCATGAGGAGGTCACTGGCACCTTTGTTCTATGTCCCATCTCAGCCACCACTTGTTGATGAATGTAAATAATCCATGTAAAATGCACAATGGAAAATAAGATATTAATGTTAATGAATTCTGGACAAAGCTGCCATGTAATTAATGAGATTGATTTTTCTTTCCTGTGTGCTCAATTTTGTATTTAACAATAGTTAAATTAATCTTGGAGAAACGAAAGAGGAAGCAAAGGGAAAACAGGAAAAGTGACAATGTCATTATTATTATTAAGAGCAAATTTTATTTTGACAAGGGAAAAAACTTTATCTCTCTCAGTATTAACCATAAATGAATGGTTAATATTTCAAGCAAGAAATCATTTTGACTAAGAACAACACGCATCAAAACAATTAACAAAATAATTACAGCCTTTTAATTCTATTATTAAGAAGTTAAAATGATGTAGCCCTTAAAACACGCTGGCTTCTAACAAGTAGGACAAAGGGAAACAATTTTAAACTAAAAGAGGAGAGATTTAAGTTGGATATTGGGAAGGAATTGTTCCCTGGGAAGGTAAGGAGAGTGCCCAGAGCAGCTGGGGCTGCCCCTGGATCCCTGGAAGTGCCCAAGGCCAGGCTGGACAGGGCTTGGAGCAGCCTGGGACAGTGGGAGGTGGGAATGAGATGGGATTTAGGGTCCCTTCCAACTTGTTTTTATTTCCTTCACTCTTTCTTGAGATTATAGAAATCTGTGTAGCCATTGAACAGGTGGATATTTTGCTGTCTTTGAGATGCTGATCGATCTATTTTCCTTTTGCTTAATGCTCTTGAATTCAGCTGAAAGCAAGGTGTAGCCCCTCAGTGAGGGTTTTAGCACTGCAGAACCATTTGCATGCCAAAATAATAAAAATCTGCTGATTCAAATGTTGGCAAAAATTAAACAGGGAGGGGTTTACGCCAGCACAGCTCCCATTTCCCATCTTCCTACTTTTGGTGAGTTTATCTTTCACAGAAATGTTGTGATTGATATGTAGAAGCTACCAAAATCAGCTCCACCGTCCTTATTAGTGTTATGAGAAGGAAAAGCAGATTTTCATAGCACAGAATGTGCTTTTGGAGCAGTTATTGATTTCTTTATTGCTTGTCTGGTTATTACTAAGTAATGATTCTTGTATAATGGGATTATGGAACCCAGTGAACCTTGATAAGATACTTAAATATCTCTGACAGAATATTTATAACAAAAATCCAAAGAAAATAAGCTGTCACCATGCAGAATGTTATCCACAGAAGTGAATAATAACAAAATATCCTTGTAATAAAGGACAAATGCTTCTGCCTTCCCAGAGCTGGGGAGCATTCTGGATTTAGCCAAAGTTAGTCCCAGCTCTGCTGGGGAGAGCCCATAACATCCCACATTTTGTGGGAATTAACCAGGAAATTCCTGCCTTGGAAATTCATGGACAGCACCCAAATGGATCCAGAAAAGGAGAGTCACCTTTTTTAAGCACAAATGAAAAACTTGTTTCCTTATTTATTCTCCCTCCACATGTAGAGAAATGCTAAAAAAAAAGGTTTAAGAAGTTCATGCTCAACCATACACTTGAATATTCTTTAAAGTTCAGTGGAATCTAAGAGGATAATTAGCTGTTAATGCTGATATGAGGAGGAATAAAAAGAAGAGGTTTTGGGTATGGTTACAAACCCAGAAGTGATGCTGGGAATGATGGAGTCACTCACCTGGATGCAGAGCATGTCAGTCCAACCTGTGGAATTGTCTGGGACTGGGATCAGGTGTGTTCTGCTCTGGAAAGGATCAGCTAAAGAGTGGAATGGAGAGGGGAGCAGGAATGCAGCGAACAGCCACAAAATGTGTGTGAAAACAGAGCTCTCACAGTGCTAACTCACCAGGACCAAGGTGGAAACGTCCCCACTTCCAGCATTTCATCCTTAAAATTCCAGTGCCAGATTATTCAAATTCCCACTCCAAACTTATACTCCAAACGAGGGGCAATGAGGGAAAACGTCATTAGAAAGCATGGAAAATACATTTCTAGTCTATTTTTAATCTGAAATGTTTAAAAGCAGATTTGATAAGCAGTTCCAGAGCAGTGATTTGCTTCATTAATGTTTGATTGGGAGGCAAGAAGTCCTGGCAGGACTGGGATGTTGGTGCTCAGGGGGATGAAGTGACAGGCACAACTGTCCTCACACATTCACACACATAACCCTCATCTATAATTGAGAGAATTAAAATCTACATCATCCATGAGTAGAAATCTTAAAATATTCTATTTTTTTTTTTTTTGGAAGAGCACCAGCTTTGGTAAAAGTTTTTAAGTCAGACTGCAACATTCCCAAGAGCATTCACAACTCTCCTCTCTAAAACTGCAGTACCCAAACTCCAGGTTTACATCCCATTTCCAGGCCAGTGGTGCATGAATTATGCTCATTAATCTTCTATCTGAGAGCTTTATTACTGTTGGCTAGGTGGGAATTGACACCACAAAAATTTGATAAATTAGAGGAGAGCACTGGTTAGAACTGCAGCTTTCCTGAGTTGTATTTGACACCAAAACATCTGCAGAAATATCTGCAGTTATCTGCACCCCCCTTTAGTGGATTTATATTAAACCTTTAGTATTACATTAAATATTCTTGTCTGAAATGTGGGACAATGTTTTCTCCCTGGAATCAACGAGTAAATGACATTTTACCCATATTTGTTAGCTGAATGATTACTCCAGATTAATACATTTGGGGAAATATCTTCAACTACTTCTTGGCTGAAGTCAGCACAAGACTCTAAATTTGTGTTGCAGTTATTTTACTCACAGGACTGTTCTCAGAGGTGCAGAGACATCACCAACTCCTATTTTTCCCTTCAGCTTCAACACAATGAATTACAAGTCTCTTAACATGGCATTTCAGTAATAAAAGACCAGAGTGTACGTAAAGAGCTACAGATTAATTCTTTGCCCGAGCTGATGAGTATTTCCACGTGTATTCTGAAATATCTTTTATCCAGAAAAGGCTTTTTGCTTCACAGTTACAAAAGTCAAGTTTGCCATAATTCTTGAATATTACTGATCTCTGCCTGTTAACTTCATCAAGAAAAAGCAACTATAATTTTGTTGGGTTTTTTTTCCCAAAGAACACAGAATCAAATCATCCCTAAAATATTAACTAATATTAGTGGCAGCAGATTTACACAGACACCCCTTTCACTGGATGTAAATGCTTAGAAATTCAGTGATTTAATCAATCATTATCAATTATTTATAATTATTATAATCATTATTATGATTGATTAAACCACCTCCCCTGGTTTTCTGGAATAATACCAGTTATTCCATCATGGAGAACAGGTTCACCTTCCTATTTCCTACGTGGGTATCTAATTCCAAAACACAAGCTTGGAATTAATTCATTATATGAATTTTCCTCTCCAGACTTTTTTCCTGGTGTGTATTTTCAAACTGATCATTGTCATTCATCTGAACGTGACATTTAACTGAAATCTTCTTGTATTGGGAGAATGATTTATATTCATCCTGAAAAAACCCTCCTAGAATATTGAGACAGTGGTTAAAAAGCCCTGATTAACTGAGGCTTGCAAGGAAGGGTCTATTCCTTGGACAAATTTATGGGATAGGGAAGGCAACAGGATCTTTACCCATTTCACACCATTGCAGTACCAGTTTCTAATATGCTGGAAGCTTTAGGGATTTTATTCTTCAGTAAATCTTCAGTTTTTTGAGAGATGTTGTCCCCAGTTGCAATCAGGGGATTTGATGGCAGGTGGGATCACAGCAAAGGCCTGCTGATGTTCCTGCTCCTTCCTCAAAGTGCTCCCCCTATTTATGCCTTCCCCTTGACAAATGGGAGCCGGGCACATTTATTCAAGGGAAAGGCAGAAATGGGCAATAACATCAAGAGAAATATTGTTTCAGTAACTACAGAAGAAGATCAGTTTTTCCAAGGGATGTGTCTAACAGGAAGAAATACCGTTCTCTGCTGGCAACCTTCCTCTTGCAGCTCTCAAGGACAAAATCCAAGCAATTCATCTGCAGGCTTCAGTCATTAATCAAGAGAGACACAATTGTGTGGATGTAGTCTAGACACTGACAATCTTTGGTTCACACAATGATGAAACAGTAGATCTCAAAATGTGTGAGCTGAAAGCTTCAAAAATTAAGTGTGCCTAAAGCAAGCACTTGGTGTTTCAAGGCAGAGGCTCTTTATGTTCCTTTTCCTAGAAATATGTGCACTCTGCTTCCCTGGATTTACCCTCAGCTCCCAAACAGGACTGGCTGTTCTCCCCATACCACCAGCCATAAATGTGTCAGGTTTGGGGTATGATGCTCTATAAAACACAGAGAAATTTGTCATCCGTTTAGTTTGCAAACATTTGTTTTCTCTCTGCTGTACAGAACATGGTCCCCAGTTTGAACTGATTGATCTGCCTCATTAAGAGGGAGAAAAACAGAGATTTTCTTGATTGCTGATTTCACAGACAGTGAAAAATGCCAACATTTCACAGTATCAGCAAATTATTAACCAGGTGATGATGGGTGTCCTGTGATTTTGCATGGTTAGGGCATTGATATTTCAGCCACCTTATCTGGAAACACTGAGTCCATACATAACCTGCACAAGCAGCCCCTAACCCCAGCACTGTTTTCTAAATTATGAATGAGCAGTTATGGTCACCTAAAAGCCCTGTGAAATAGGAGTTCCCTGACAGCTGAGCAGGTTATCACCACTCCTCAGGGCTTTACAGCTGGTATCAAACATGCTCTGCCAAACCACATCCAGTTCAAGACAAAAGAGCTCTGGGAGTTTTCAGCTTTGGAAAGAGCTGTGCAGAGCACTGCAGGGAGCTGGGAATGGCTTGGACAACCTGTCCTGGAGCCCAGCCCATCCTGCAGAGCTGCTGCTGCTCACCTGAGTCACAAATGCAGCAAATATTTTTGTATCCAGGGCTTCAGGCATAAAGCTTCTCTAGAGATGTTTCTGACCCATGGAAAAATTATGTTTGCTGGCTTGACACATTCTGAAGAACATCAAGAATGAATGGGGTGGTGGGAGAAAATTAAATCAGAGATACAATTTATGTAATCCTTTTCCATTTGTATCAGCTAAAATATTTCTGTAAAAGCATCAATACATCAATCAATATACAAAATAATAATTTCTTGAGAGGTTCTTAAGAATTAGGTTTGGGACAGGGCTGCAGCAGAGAAAGATGAGAGGAAGTGACTCTGCAAGGATGAGAAAAGGAAAGCCCAGAAAGCCCCCCCAGCTGAGGTGAAGGGTGACAGAGTCACAGACTTTCTGTCAGGCCTCTGGTGAGAAAAGGACAAGACTCAACTGCATCAAAAATTAAATTAAGGCCAGAAAAGCCTTCAGCACTGATATTCTATAAAAGCAGGTCATTACCAGGTTTTTGCTTTTCAGACACTAAATATGTCCCTCAGTTACAGGGACGAGCCCATGACAGATTGCAAAATACGATCTTCATGTATTTAAGATAAATTTAGTTATTTACATATAACTGTGTGGTGCCAGAGATGTTTTCTCATTCTTTTACATCTCCTTTTGGAAGTGACAGAAGGTTTCAAAGTAGAACTCTTTATGAAATGCAATACTAAAGATGTAGCTTGAATATGCAATCACAATGCTCTTAATTTGTTTTTGGACTGAAACATTTCACACATTTCAAAGCAAGCTCTAGTTATATGTGTTAACCAGAAAACTCCTCCTGACACAGTAGATTTCCCTGAAGAATTATGATCAGTGGAAAATGAATTTAGCACAGACATAATTGCAAAGTATGAATTCATCTTGTCAAATCATGTTGAGATTAAAAAACCCCAATGAATACACAAAACTAAAAAACCCCAAGCTTAGCAAGTTACTCAATCAAACAGGGCCTTCTGAAGCCACTTAATTACAAAGAAATCACCTTCTACAGATATTTATTGTCCTCTCTCAGCTCCCATGTGACAAGTGGTGAGCAAAACTTCTGACAGAAGAAGGAACAGAGTAGCAATCAAAACTGATTTTACCATCATAAATCAGCAAGCTAAATTTTCTTCTTTTATTCAAACCATACCAGAATTAAAGGCTGCTCCTTGAATGACCAGGATCATTAAAAAATACCTGAAGGGAAAAGGCACAGCCATAACTACTTATTAGTTTTGCCAGATTTTTTTTAACCAGATTCCAAGGATTAGTAGCTTTTTTGACTTAGGGTGTCATCAGTGACTCAAAATATCAAGGCCCATAACTCCAGCAAGTAAATTCCTCATTGGGAATTTCAAAAAATCTGCTAAAGCTGCTTTAGTCTCTAACCAAGATATTCAAGCAAATTTCCCTTCTTTAAACATACACTAGATATTATATTATAATACCTGTTCTATTTTCTTAAAGCTCAAAAGGGATCTCTTGAGAATAATGCTCATTATGGTGAGAGAATTTCTGGCCAACTTAAGGTCAAGCTCTAGGATTTGATCAATATTTGGTTTTTAATCAGGTCCTCTTCAGCAGATGTATCTCATTTCAATTATGATTTTGATTTCCCAATAAAGGAAGATATAAACAACACACCAACCCAGCCCCATAACAATTCTCTTTCCATCTTTAAGTAACTTTTTGGTTTTTTTTCATCCTTGAAAAAATTCATTTGTATTTGCCAATCCAAAAGTTAAAGGGAGAACATCTTTGAACCAAAAATCCTATTGGTACATCTTGCTGTCATTGTAACACAATATTTGGAAGAAAAAAAAATTCCTTGTTTTCACTTAAGTCTGAGTTGAAGCAGCATTTTAAAGATTAGAATTTTTTTACTCATCTGAAATACATTTTGCTGAAATGTGGGAAGAAATTTTCCAATTTCAGGTCAAGAAGAACAAAGTTAAACCTCGAAATTTATTGATATTTGAACTTGCCAATGAAATATCCACAGGATCCCAAATATTAGAAAATCTTTGAAGAACATTTTTTAAAAGCTTGTTACAGCAATGAATTTGGTTGGCTGAATGTTCTGGTGAGTGGAGCAATAGAAATCAGTATTATGGATCAAAAGTTAAGTACCAAAAATTCATTTTTAAGCTGAGATTATCCTTGAAATTGTTGAAGCTGTGGCTTTTTCTGAGCAGGGTTCCCCAGCAGCCACCACAGAGAGCTCTGTACCCATTCCACCCCTCTTCCTGAGAGAATCCCCAAATGTTCAGTGTCACAACAGCAAATATGTGTTACTTTAATGTATTTTATTCACATTTCATTTTATTATACCTTTAGAGCCTGATCAAAGTTAAATAAAACAAAGAACAAGTGGTGCAAAGCATCCAAATTTGAAGTTCTGGAGCACTTCTGGTTATTGCAATGTAATCAAAGTTACTGCAACACTTCAGAATTGTTTCTAACTCTGAGTTATTTAACAGGATAGAATAAAACAGCACCACTTTATCCAAAAAAAAAAACAACAAACCAGCAGCAGGAGGGGATCCTGCCAATCCAACAGTGGAATACAGATATTTACCAAAAATGCCATTCAGCTGCTGCTTGTCCTGACATGATTAAAAAGAAATTTGCAGTGCAGAAATTAATTACTGCCAAAATCTCCAGAGGCACAAACTGCAGCCCCCTCCCATCACTGCAGTAATAAATGGATAATGTGGATAATAGATCCTAAAGAAGCAATCTAACAGCTGGTCAGGGAAATTTTATGGGGAACAGAGAGGTAGGATGTGATCACAGCTTCCAAAGCCATAAACCAATGGATTGTGGTGTCATAAATGCAACATCAACAAAGCACACGTGGAGCTGCTGCTCCTTATTCCTGTAGAATATTTTTATTATTCCCAGTCCAGAGCTGGGCTGGAGTTGGTGAATTGAATAAAAGCACACAGCACAACAGAACCATCCATTTCAGGAAATGTCTTTTTCCACAGGGCTCTGTATCACCTGACAGGTGCTTTGTCACAAGAATCCCATTACATGCACACTGCAATTACAGCTATTTTCTCTAGTTTTCAAAATTACATTAATTTCTTTTCATAAAGCGGAACACATCCGGAAGGCCTTGTAAATAAAATGTCTTTCTTCTAAATAAATACCTAACTGGAGTCTTGCCTAGATACATCTGGAATAAAGGATAACCTTTTTCAGTGTCTGCTTAAAAATACAGAGAATGATACACAGATGACGTATCGGTTTTACAATTTTTAGTGGTAAAAAAAAGAAAAAAGAAAAAAAAAAGAAAAAAAAAAAAGAAGGGAGGATAATTTAGTGCTTCTGTGTTAGAAAAAAAATGTTCCCTGTGAGGGTGGGCAGGCCCTAGCACAGGGTGCCCAGAAAAGCTGTGGCTGCCCCTGGATCCCTGCCCAAGGGAAGCTTGGATGGAGCTCGGAGCAGCCTGGAACAGTGGGAGGTGTCCCTGCCATGAGACTGGAGAGGCTTTAAGGTCCCTTCCCTTTCCGTCGTTGTTCCTGTGACAGGCAGTGAACTCTTGCCAGGATCCCACCCCACAGATCTGCTGCAACCTGCTCTCCCTGTCCCACCTCAAGCCTTCCCCAGCTCACTGTTCTTATTTCCAGCTGTTTGCAGGCATGGAGTGAGTGGAGCTTTGGCAAAAATTTAAGATTGTGGCTGCACTTGTGTAGTTTTGAAAACTACAAGCCTTCTGATGGGGTTTTTTTGAAGTTTTTTGATGTTTTTATAGTTGTAGTTTATTTTCCCATGGATGTTCCATAAACAAGTTGTTTTTCTGCACACCTCCTTGAGGAAGTCATTTGGATAAACTTTTCAAGTGAGCAGTGGAATTGGAGAAGAGGTCACCTTATTCTCCAATCTGTGGTCACAGCTCAAAATCTATCTATGTAAATGAGGCCAAAATAAAGAGATTCTTTCTTTCTTTCTTTCTTTCTTTCTCTCTTTCTCTCTTTCTCTCTTCTTTCTTCCTCTCTTTCTCTCTTTCTCTCTTCTTTCTTTCTCTCTTTCTCTCTTTCTCTCTTTCATGCTCTGAGTTAAAGAAGTGCCGTGTTCTTTTTGTGTCCTCTAACACCACACTTGGAGGACAATCCTGCCGTGCTCAGCTTCAGCCCTCAGGCACGTGGCCTTTCCTTCCCCTCCTTTCATTTCCAGAAGGAATGGGTTAATGGGGGAACACCTTCCCTGTTTCCAGCAGAAACAACTCCCAGAGCCATCCTATTATTGCTCCTACAGCCCATTTTTACACCAGCCCTCATAAAAATTTCATCCTTTGCCCATTTACTGCTGGCTGATGTAAAGATTTACAGCAGTGATTCCATAAGAGAGAGCAGCAGAGACATCGCAGGGGCTGAGCTATCCATGCTCTACATCCCATTTGCAACTGAAAAATACCTCAGTTTTTAAATCTATCAGGGTTCCTCCTTCAGGAAAAGAAAGGGTCTTAATCCATGTTCTGAATGTTTGCAAATCAAAATGGAATCACTGCAATAATTTCATAAATTCAAGCATTTATATGCAGAAATATTTCAATAACTGGTAAAGAAATATTGGTGTGTTTAGCATTATTGTACTTATACGAGAATAAAAGTCCTAAAAAATGCTTCAGGAAAGAATAAAAACTAAAGTTGGATCAGAGAAAAGCATTTTAGCACTTCCAAAGGTTTTTCTTGATAATCTTGACAACCTTCAATAGCATACTATGGGTATGAATTTTAAATAAAAACTGCTCCAGAACAGGTATGGACTGGGTTTTGAAAACTCTCAGAACACTTATTCTGACACTTCCAAAATGTTTCTAATTTTTGCATTATAAATTTGACAAACTTATTGCTCCGTATTAAAAAAATTCCTTTTCTTTCTGGGTGGAAAACTTAGTGCAACATCCCTGACCAGGTTTATACCCAATCTGCAGAGAGTCACTCCCAAGTATTTGAAATTTCCTTTTAAAAAAGTTCTAACCACCACATCAAAAAGAACTGATGGATACCTAGGAGAACAACTGCCATCATTTTCTCACATAAAGTAGGCCACATTTTTTTTTCTTCCAGAACTTACCCGGTGCTCAAGAAGCCCAGAGGAGTTTGGTTTTTTCTACTGTTAAAAACCAACAGCAGTTTGGGCCAGGTGAGGAGAAAACATTCCAGGAGGATTTGTGGGGTGAGGCACCACAGCACAGGTGACAGGGAGAAGAGTTGGATCCACTGAATAACTGGAATACAACTCCACTTGTAAGCAAGAGAAATTCAAATTCTCTGAAGATTAAAAGAATTTCCTCTTTAGAGACTCAGAGCCTCAAACCAAATGAAAAACGTGGTGAAAAAAAGCACAGCAGGGGTCTAAGGGACAAGTTTAGGAACAAGGTTCAGAAACTGATGGTTTATTGGGGTTTTGTCTTAAAACAGTCTTAAAATGTCTGTTAAGTCTTGCAAATATGCAAGAATTTAAAGTTTTCTCCATTTCCCTCCTGTGTCCATCACAGATCTCACTCCTTTTACACATCAGCTGGGCAAATTTGCAACCAGCAAAAACCAGCATCAGGCTACTGAGTGGAAAGAAAAAGTGAGGATTTACAGGAGCTGCACATCCAGCATTTAACTCTTCAAAACAATTCCATTTTCTTCTTTATCATTCTTTCTCTATGTGGTATAATTTTGCATGTGTTCTTCTATTACCTGGTGAAAAGTTAAAATGTATCCATCATTTCCATGCACCATTTCCACTCCTAGCTGTATTTTTCTTCTTTGGCCTAAAAGAACATTTTCATGGCTGTCTCAGCTTTCCTGAAGTCCTTGCTGGAGCATACTGTGAAAGAGAGCAACAAACTCCCTATTCTTCAAAACTCCAGTGATGTTGCACATTAAAAAATTATATGTGTTAATCAATAAAGTGTGAAAGGGCTGATGAAACAGACTGCCTTTTTCTGGGACAGTAATTTTGCTCCATGAATTATTTATCAAGGCCTACGAAGCAGAAGCAAAAAAATTGGAAAGCACAGAGCTTACCTTATCACTCATCATCTTGCAAACAGCCACAATGAAACCATAATCATTTGCTACATGCTGGGACATCAAAGAACAGTGGAATATCCTGGCATGTAAAAATGTATTTTAATATATTAGAGAAATTAGTCCCTGGTGAGTTCCTATGTTTCTTTTCCTCAGAGAGCCAATACCATTTTTGCTGACAAAATGAGAGTTTTTCCTCTGAGCTCTCCTTGAGGAGGAAAGTTGGAAGTGAGATGTGCAAGTTTGACTCTGCAGATGATTTCAGGCTTGTGGTAGGCAAAGAAAGGTGAGCTGGAAAATGACTTCCCAGAAACTGTGCAGCAAATGGCCACAGCTTTTAAGCTTATTATTTATAAATGATGGAAACTGTTTGGGGAAATGGAATTAAAACAATTTATCAGGGTTTGGACTTGGCTTATATTTTTTGGTAATAATTCTATATTTTTGGCGTTAAGGAGGAAAGCAGAAAAACAGTACAGAGACTGCACATTGTTAATATAATTCCCTCATTTGTCTGACATCTCTAGTAAAAATTACAACGTGGCAAACAAAAACATATCTGAAGTCCTTGAGTTGATTAAATTTTTCTATCTACGTTGCCTGTGTTGTTTTTCCCCCCCTCACAGTTCTCAGGTCGGAGGTTCCTGGATATATTTCTTATTATTCTTGACTTCACACTAAAGGAATTGCTGGATATCCTAAATACAGGTCCAAACAGGACATATAAATGCTTATTTTCATACAGCTGGCTACCTGAACAAAAAAAACCTCCACCTTTATAATGGTTCTGTATTGGCTTTACAGTTAGCTGGGAATATTCTCCTGTTGATAATTCCTGAATAAAGCACTGCAAGTTTGGTAAAACCAAAATACCTCAAATATATGCACTGATTTTCCTTAAGAAACCCTGAAAGTATTAAAAATATTGAAACATCCAGATTTACTATTTTTTAAATAAA
The DNA here is from genome assembly GCA_013399455.1 of Anthoscopus minutus. Classification (NCBI taxonomy): domain Eukaryota; kingdom Metazoa; phylum Chordata; class Aves; order Passeriformes; family Paridae; genus Anthoscopus; species Anthoscopus minutus. Next base: position 237,109 of record VWYI01020257.1, read on the forward strand.
ATTCTTCAAGTAATTAAAAAGGCTCTGGATTTGTGAGGATATTTGCTGGGCTTTATTAAGCAAGCTGGCAGAGGAAAATAAAAAACCCCTTTCAATTCTCCCTGCCAATGCTTCATTTAGGATCAAGGATATCTTAACTGCATCTTTTTCAGTTTGAACTTTAATTCACTATTAATAAAACTCAATAAAATACTATTATTTTTTCTGCTATATGCCTAATTACAAGATCCCAAAGAAAATGCAGAAGACACAAACCTGATATAGCTCCATGTTTGGAGAGGCAAACTTCACAATTTTTTGGATCCATACATTAAATTCAGGGAATAGCAAAGTTTGCTGGGACTGTGTCCCCTGTGTGCACTCAGATTTGTCACTGTCACACACTCACATGCAAGAAATGAACCTGCCCATAAAGAAAAGCCAAATAAAGCTGCAGCTGTGTGACTGAAGAGCTGGATAGACTGAAGTGCCACATTTCACTCCCCTCATGTCACAGCAGCACCAGCACAAGCCAAAAAAAATCCCATTCTTGGGTCAAAGTGAAAGAAAAAGGAAAAGCTTTAGGCAAAAGTCCATATTGGATTAAGGAAGGCACAGTTGCAACTCCATCAGCTGGAGGAGAACTGGATTTGGGCCCAGCCTGAACAGCCCAGTGGGAAAAATATTAAATGCAGTTGTTTTAGGATGAAGCTCTTGGCACACAAAAAAATTATTTCATCTCTATGCACCTCATTTTTAAAAATTTAATTTACCTAAGGAAAGATCGCTTCAAACATAAAAATGAAAAGATGCCAAAAACATCTGAGGCTCTTCTTTTTGTATCACTCTGCAACTGCCACACCTTGAACATTCCCAGGTTTTGCATTCCAGGCACCTGGGCATCAAGCGGGACTGTGATCTTACCACAGAAAAGTTCACAGAAGAAAATGTGGCATTATTTAAATTCTGTGTCATTTTTATTTTGTTTCCTGCTTCAGAATGCTGCCTGAAATCAGAGGAAATCAATTAAAATCACCTTGAAATTACTGAGGGCAAGTTCTACCCAGCCCTCCTGGGCTGTAAAATCAAGGCAAAACTACCAAATTTACTCATTGGGAGCAATGGTAAATATTTTTAGTTATCTTCAGAACTCTTCAGTTTTTCTTGAGATCAGTTTTCCATCACAGTCACCTCTTTCTGCTGGCAAGGACACAGCTTCAAAGCCACCTCAGTGGAATGCAGCATTCCAAAGTGGATTAGAACAACTGCCATGGAAAACTCTCCTGCAGAGCATTCTGCAGGCTCATCAATCAACTCTGAGAGGAGGCTCACATCACACTTAACCTTTCTTTGTCATTTTTGCCATTCAGGAATTGTTTGCAGCAGAACTCCAGGTGTGATTCCAACAGGTACTGTCAGCCCAGGAAAATTCCTGCCAAAATGTCCCCGCTGCTGCTGCTGCCTTCCTTCCACAAGATCCCTCCTGAAAAGTTGCTGCTGAAGTTGCTGAAGGTTCTCATCAAGCCCTGATGTGCATGACAACAAAATTGGGCTGGTGACAGATCAATGTCACAGCACATGAACATGCCGTCAATATTTCCTGAATATCAAACCAGAAAAAAAAAAAAAGGATCTCCTGAGAAAAACACTTCCAAAGAGGGGACAATTCTGAAGCAGTCCCTGTCTAAGTTTCAGAAATAAGCACAGTATTAGAAAAAAACACTGGAAAATGTGACTGCATCCCTGAAAACCATGGGCTCGTTCATCTTCAACAGCAAACTGATCATCTGCTTTTAATGTGACAAGCTCCAAAAGCCAAACTGTCCATTTAATGTGATGAATCCTATAACTTTTAGATGCACCAAGATGAAACTGTGGGGGAAAGCTTCAAGTGCTCCTTCAAGGATTTTTGGAACGTACATCCACCAGTTATTTTGGCAATCCATTTTATTTTCTTACCTTCTACTGGGTTATGCCCTTTTTCCCATTTTTGTTTGGGTATTTTTGCATTTAGTCTTTGATTCTAAACAGATTTTTAGGGTTGAGGAAAGTGTCCCTACACCTGTTTAAACCTAAGCTGAAGTATTTTATCCCACACTGATCCTTGTGGATCCCTTCCAACTCAGGATATTCTAGATTTTAAGAATCCACTGTCAGTAGGAACACAGAACTACACATTAATATGTTTTTAATCAATGCTGTAACATCTGTTTTTCCTTCTCCATCATCAACAGAACTTTGTTAGTGTTGTGCCCTGCTTGGTGTTTTGATTTCCACCCCATATTTTTCACCAAGGATTGTGAACCACTTATTCCTAAAAAATGAGCAACATTTCCCACTGGGCACTGACAAAATGCATAGAGACATATTTTAATTGCCTATGAATATTCAAACCCTCATTATTGTTCCTAGTTTATAATTATCACATTCCCCTGACAGAAACATGCAGCACACAATAAAAAATGCAATCCATTAAAAATGTTGACATTCATGTTCAAGAGTTTTCTAGGGTTTTCTTTCCTTTTTTTATTAACTAGCAGGCTCTTTATATTGGCTATTAAAGTCATTCCTGGAAGGCACTTTGTTCCAAATTTAGCACAGTGAATTCTTCCTGTAAAAAGAGTTACAATAGTCTGGATAAGCATTAACAGGGTTGTCTATGACAGCACCTCTTTAAAATTATGCAATACCACAAAATTATGAGCAATTCTCTGGAAATCCACTTTTCAGGAACACAGATTCTCCTCTGCAGCTGAGATTCCTGTCTTTAGAGCTCATTGCCCCACTAGAGTCCAGCTCCTAGAATCTAAAATAAGTTAGAAATGAGCTGTATTTAAGGTCTCCTCATGCACCTGAGGAAATGACTGTTCAAAGGTGCCCTAAAAACAGAGCTTGAATTGGAGCTTTAATTGTTTGAGTTGCCAGTCTTGGTCAATTTTGGGGTTGTTACCTGTTCCTGAAGAAGCTCATCACTCCAGGAATTCTTTGCACAGGCTGGAGTGGAGGAAACAGCTGCTTTTCTGTGGTGAATTTGGAAAATGAGGATCAAATCTTCATCATCAAGGACAACCCAGGATGCACTGGGTACCTGGAATCTCAGACTGCAGCATGGCCAGGCTGGAGGATTTGCAGGATTTACAGTCTGTCCTTTTGAGCTGGATTTTCATAGCTCAGGCAGCTGAAAGCAGGGAGGAGCATGGACATTTAACAAAATTTGGAAAACTCATTGACGGCACAGAAATCAACTCACAGCTGCTTCTAAATCAGTGGAAGGTTCAAATCCCAGAAGTGCAGAATGGTTTGGGTTGGAAAGGACCTTAAAAGACATCTCACTCCAACAGGCGAGACAGGGACATTTGTTCAGAACCCTTCTGCAGCAACACAAAATGCAAAATAACTGCAGCACAATGTACATTATAGCTGGAGGTGCATCAAAACATAGACCATTAATAGAAAATACTGGAGACAGACCATGGTAATCACTCAGTGAAAGGAGTTTGTTCTGCCACATAAGAAACAGAATAAACTGTGTCTGTTATTCCCCAGCAAAACCTGGGATTTCCATTTGCACAGTAGAAGGAAGGAGTAATGAGTGGAAGGGATATTTCCATTGAACTGAAAATGAGCTGTTCCAAACTGAAATGAAGTTCACAGTTTGGAAAAACTGGATGTGGTTTTAGCAATATTTCCAGCATCCAAATTAGGATGCATAAGTTCAGGCAGCTTTCCCTGTAGTGGAGGTTTAGACAGAAATCAGACTGTGGCCATTATTTCCAGTCCAATAAGGTGAATCAAATCATGCCAGAATACTAAACTGTCTAATGAAAAAGGATGCAGAGTCAGACAATGATCCATATTTAGCACTGATAAAGCAAAGGATGACACCAGTGAAGCATGAATTAACACCTGAGGCATTTTATTTCACTGAAAATTGAAAATTATAATCTTGCTATTGTTAAAAACAGATGGCACAGCAAGAGAAAACAGAAATCCAAGGCAGCAGATGTGGCAAAAGGAACAGGAAAGTGCTTCCATTTCAAACAGAACTAAAATATTAATTTATGATGTCATTTCTGCTGAGTTCTACTGAAGGAGAGCAGGGCAGACTGCTGAAGGAGAACAAAGAAAACTCAGAGAGGAGCTTTCCGTAAACAGATTTCTGAGATTCAGCAATCATAGAGAGGAAAGAGGTACAGCTGACTTTTAGTCTCAGGAACCTGGAGACTATTTTAGTCTTAGGAACACTCAAGGGGAATTCTGAAATTATAAAGTAGGAGAGAGTTAAAAACCAAGAGTCAGGATGTTTGATAGGTTACTTTTCGGACCTTGAAAGGAATCCACTTCTTTCTTTAAACATGGCTGGGAAAAGCCACTAAAATACTTTTAAGAAACAACACAATCCAGTGGGTAGTGGGAACTGGAATATTGAGCAAGGCTCTCTATAAAACATCTCTGTACTAAATAAAATATCGGTCATTTGCTTAAACATTGCACAGCTTATAGAAAAAAGGGGAGTAAAATCCTATTACTAAGTGAATATGTCCCCTTCAACACAAGAAACACAGACTTGATGCACCTCTTGACAGCCCCAAGATACTGATCAAGTAATTTGAAATAACCCCCGAAAATACAACCCATGAACACAAATTAATAAGAAAAACCAACCAGATTCAACACATCAAGTAAGAAAGAAGTGGAAGACAGATCCTAATTCAGTTGCACCAGGTTAGATCTGCAGTTGTCCCTCTCTCTCCACCTCCCAGGTATGGGGTGTGAGATCAGGTCTGGTAAAACTGATCTCAGCACTGAGTATCTTCATTTTAATTATCAATATCCTTTTATTTTAGCTTTTACCTAAAGCAGAGGCAAAATCTCTTGTCCTTCTATAGGATTCTCCACTTTCCAGGAACGGAAATGTATGAAAAGATCAGGCCTGGAGCACTTTTGGGTGCTAATTCCTGGAATTCTGTGCCTGTGGTGCCAAGAAAACAAGGAAATGAACCACAAATGTCAGTACTGCAGCTCAGTTGTGCCCCACCAGAAAGGATCCCCACATTCCTGTCCCCAGATAAACAGTGATCAAAGGCTGATCAATCAGTGCAACGATTTCAAAGCTCAGAAAACTTGAATTAGACCTGTTGAAGTGAATCCTATAGGATTTATATGAATAATTTTTTACCCACTACTGATCTCATAAATTTTTTGACAATAATGTTTTCATGCTACTTTGCTACTGCTTAGCTTTTCAAATAGGACACACTGAGTGAATTATTTACTGGTTTTCCAGCAGCTAGTGAATAATTTTGGTTGGAATAATTGTTTGCATGTATTGGCCTGGGCTGTTCTGCTTGAAGGTTCAGTGCCTGACTGTGACCCCCATGGGACACTTCAGGGGGACTCCCTGGCACAATGGCTCCACATTTATGTAATTAATTCAGATTAATTAATCTGCCTTGAAGCACAGTGATGTCATCATTTTCTTTAAACAGATTAATGACGGGTTTTCTCTGAGAATGCAAAAATGCAACCAAATTGCTAATGAACAGAAAAAGGAAGAAAAATCAAAATAAAACCACTGAAACCTCTGAAATGTCACCCTCTGAACAAAGCTTTGGCATCAGCAGCAGCAGCATTGCTGAATCATTTCCTGATGAGGCAAAGGCATCCAGGGATGGATGAGTGGGACACTTGAATTCTTCTTCTGTCATTTCCAAGAATAAAAATCTATAGAAAAGCTCTATACCCCACTGCCTAATATGTCTATCCATATAAAGAAATAATTTATTCAGCAAAAAAAGGAAAATAGTCACAGGACTTCCTAATAAATTTGTTTCCCAGCAGCAGGTGCCAAGCCACATAACAAATTATTTGAATTAGTCTGGACAGTTTTAGCACATCTGGAGCATTCAGAATTTACCCTGGAAGTCCCACTTTCATCCCCATATCACATTAGGGTGTTTATGAGGAATGCCAAACACGCCTCAGTGAGACTCAGGTTCTGCAGCACAGGATTTACAGGTGAACTTGAAAAAACAAAACCTACCAAATACAGGGACTGCACATTTAGAATATTACAAAATGAGTTTTATACTCTCTGTTAGCACAACATGACTTATTTATGTCACTCTAACGTGTCTCAATAAACAGACTTAGGTCTGCTGCCACAGCTGTGGGATATGGAGGGTGACAGTGTCCCTGGATTTCTGTCCTTAAGAGAGGGATGGAAGCAGCAGCTCTTTGAACGTGGTGAGTTCATTTACCTGGTTTTTAACCCCTCTGGAGCAGCTGTGTGGCATCACACCCAGGCCTGTCTTTCCTCACACCTCATAAACAAAAAAACACCAACCCACATCCACCCAGCCCTCAGCTAACAGGGACTTCACACTGCATTAAAAATATGGTTTAAAAAACAGGTAAAACTGAAGCAGTGTCATCCCAGTATCCATGGGAATTCAGTGCTCCAGTGGCTCTTTTCTCCTTTTGGACATTTATTTTTTGAAAGGCCCACAGTGAGAGGGGGCTCTGTTTTTTTCCATAGAGTGTGCTGGCCACGGCATGGGAACTCGTAGGGATGTGTTAAAAGAATATCCAATTCTTCAGAGGAATCCAGGAATATTAACTATGGGAGATGAAATGCCAGGGGATTCTCGAAGTCCACAAAGGCAAAAAAACGTCAGCATGGAAGTTGAAAGGGAATAAGGGTATAAATGCAGGTAGATTTGAGCACATCCTTTGTTGCACAAAGTCTGCAGCTTTCCTGAACTCTCACTGTTATCTCCACTGCCATATTCCAGCTGCCCAGGCTGGATGGGACCTGGACCCACCTGGTCCAGAGGGAGTTTGTCCCTGCCCATGGCAGGGTTGGAATGGGATGATGATTAAGGTCCTTTCCAACCCACACTGCTCTGGGATTCTAGGATTACATCACTTGTTCTGTCATTATTGCAGACATCACGACCTTCCCAGACATCTCCAGCCCTTTCCCACCCATCCTCCCCCTCAGGAATCAGGATAATTTCAAGGATAGTCAGTATATTCTGTCTATTCACTATCCTATTCCCAGGATATCCCACTCAAGTGCTAGGGGATAAAAGCAATAAATTGCAGATAACAATCAGGTAAATTATAGAAACATGGCATTGTATTTATGACTCTAATTATGAAAACATGAAGTTGTATTTATTACCCTAATTATATTGTTTCCATGACTTAAGTGGCCATTAGAATTCAACATCATTTTGTACTTATGGGAGCAAACTGCTGATATTAGTCAAACAACACGACGATGAGCTCATGAAATGGCCTAAATTATCAACCTGAACTTGGAATTAGTGCTGTTCACTCTGCTCACCCTGCTCGAGATGTTTCTGTCTGCAGATATTTTTGTGTTTGCTTATTGCATGAGTGCACATCCTAATTGTTTTACTGCCAGTTTAATACACACTGTACTGTTCAGTGGATTTGTTTCTTAATATCATCTGTGTTTTCCTCCATTTCGATTATTTTGCTAACCTCACATAATCAGTCCAGAGATCAAAGACCTGATATTCCATCCAGGACAAATCACTCAAAACACAAGAAGGAGAAACAGAGTCCAAGAGCTGCAAGTGATGTTTGCCATGAAGCTTCTGGTGCCCAGCACATTATTTCGTTTCAGCTTTTGTGGAGTAAATGTCTTTGCAAAAGATACTGAATGTGTTTGCCAGCATTCATATAAACCACCCGAGTTTATTTGCCAAGAGAAAAGCATGTTGATCTCTGCTGCAGGACTGAAGAGGGAGCCATCGCCTAGGAATGGCTTGAAAATGTCGCTGAGGATAAAGATATTCCCAGGAAGGTTTTTATCTCTTAGCATCGGCCGTGATATTGATAGGCAGTGACACACTTAATGATCCTGTTCTTCTAATAGACACAGGGCAGGCATTCACTGACTCGAGTGCCTTATGTCTAGAGATTGCTGCAAAAGTCACATTTAAACAGATCAGAACATAAGTTTATTGTATGATTGGTTTGAGCTCTCCAGTTCTGTTCAGCACAGGCAATGGGCAGCACAGTCTTGCAAATCTTGAAAGTTTAGGAAGCGCTTTCATTTCAGGCATATCCAAAACACTTGAAGCATCCAACATCCCGAGCATTTCCTAAGCAACACCAAGGCCTAACAGGGTTGGTTTTTTGCACTTCAGCCCCAGTCTGGGTTTGATGTGCAGTGGGGCTGTTTTGGTGATTCAGCAGCAGCTGCAGCAGCTGTGAGGTGTTTTCATTCTGCTTCACTCTGCTCATCAGCAGGCCAGGGTTATCCCAGAGGGGATTCCACACTGCACAGGGGGAGGCAGGAACAGCACAGGAGCAGCTCTGGAACTGCTCAGGGTTGCACCTGAGACTGATGCCCTAGGATTTCACTTTTGGAAGTTTTCAGGTCCTGCACTGATTTAGAGTACAACTCTAAACTCCATAAAATGTTAGCTGCTGTCTTCATATTTTGGTCAGACACAGCCATTCCTCTCTAGGCCTGGGGTCCCAGGACACCTCACTGCCTCAGGCCCTGAAAGCACAAACAGCAGTGAACTGGGGGTAAATGACTTCATCACCTGAAGCCGTAATTAACCTCTGATATGTAAATGGACCAAATTTAAAATTGTCTGAAAAATTCAGTGACCACTGATTGTCCCTCTTGTGTGTAGCCCCAGAGGCTTTGGACTGCCCAAGGTATACCTTTCAAAGGCCTTTAATAAATACCCATTTAATTCTCTGAATCTCGTCCAGCCTCTGTTCCAGCCACTCCAAGGCATCAAGATCCTTGTCCCCTCCTAAATTCCATATTCCTGGCAAAACCAGCTCATTTCTCTTGCTGGCTCAGTAGCTGATCTTCCCAACAGGACTGCCCTCACATCACTCACATCCACAGCACCAATCAGATATTTGCTGCTGGGATTTTTTTAAACAACTAATATGAAACCTTTTACCTGTATTTCTTTGTTCTTTACCTAAAATGCTGGTTCCTTGCCCTGTTTCAGAAATATGGTGTAAAATAAGTAAGGATTGTGCTTGTCTTATGTACAAGCTGAGGTACCACAGCAGGAAGCAATTATCTTCAGATTCTGATTAAAATGTAAGGAATTACTAATTGAAAAGGGTGAGGTTAAAAATGGTAATAAAAATTTTTTGAGCACAATTAATTTCTATTCACAGTGATTCAGCTAATTTTCTCTATGAAATATTATATTTTTAAATGCCAAATTCATCACAGAATTAGATGAGAGAGATACCATAAGATTCACAGCTAAGAATGTAACCATTGATACCACCACCCTTCCCTGAAAGAGCCTGAACTGATGGTTTAGGACGTAAGACTCCAAAAGTATTGTCTGACCACCAGAGGGAGTTCAGATTGTTCCACAAATATTCCGATACTACTGAGAGTGATTTGGGACAGCTAATTAAATAGAAAAGCTAATGAAAAAATAAGTAGTCAAAAAAAAAAATCAAAGAGTGAAGAGATACCCCTTCCTTATATCAGGAAATTTTATTTCAGAAGGAAAAAGAAATAGAAAAATCAGATAACAAATATTTCACTTTGAATTCTGAAGCTGTGATTAGGACGTTCCCTGCTGATTTAAGGGAGCATCCCTTTGTATACAAACCATGTATTTCAGATAAATTTGCTGCAAATCCACGTTGTGGTCTGATCCTATCTGCTGCTTATCATTCCAGGCCTTATCTGCAGCTGGTTGTGCTGGGATAAACACAGAGGTTCCAACAGAATTTACATTTTCCTCCTTGGTGCCTCTGGATTGATCCTTGGGGGCTGGTCCCTGGCAGTCTTTAATGTGCTTTATTCCTGTGGGGGTCCCAGCGGGGTCCAAGCACTCTCTGGACACCAAATTCCTGCTTTTCTCACACTGCAGCCCAGCCATGGGAAGGAGGAAGCAGGAGACATGAAAAAGCTGATAACTGTGCTGGGGACAATGGGGAGGAGTTAATTCCTAATTCTTATACAACCAGAGCAAACATTATTTTCTTATTTTCTTCCAGTGGTCTCAGCAGCAAGAGGAAAAAACAGAAGAGTCCAGGAACAGAGTTCTGTGAGTAAATGATGCCTTGAAGGGGCAGTAACCCAACTAAAAAGCCAAAACCCAGGTAAAATCTCCAGCCCCCAGCACACCATCATGTATTGTGTACAGGTCATGGATTTCATGGAAAAGCTATTCCAGAAATGGTATTGAAAGTCTAGGGACTGTCACCAGTAGGAACAACTCAATACACACAGCTTAATAGGCTGTATTAATAAAAGATAATTCCTCTGTACACAGAAAGATCAAGCCTTCTGAAAATTTATATTAAAGAAACTAGAGTTAAGATATGGGAATTTCATGGAGTATCTCAAGGGGAGAAATTGACTTAATGTCTTTTTTTTTCTTTTTTTTTTCTTTTCTTTTCTTTTTATTTTTTTTTTTTAGTTGGATGTAATTTATTTTTTTTTAATCTCCCTCTCCAAGTGTTAATCGTCTTCAGGATACCAAATAAATATACACTGGCTCCTGAATAAGAAAACTATAAGAAAATTATTTCATCTTCTACCACATTTTTGTAGTTTTCAGTTCAGTGTCAGAGTGGAAATGAAGAAATAACTCATTTGTTATACTGAGAAGGTGCATTTTTACAGTCACAAAAGACAGGCCAGAGGGAGTACAGTGATTCAAGATGGAATTTCAGATATTATCTATTCCCCCAGAAACTAATCCTAAGCAAAGAAAATTAACAATATTTTTTCTCATTAAACAGCCTCATGGTACCTTTTCCAGTCCAGGTCCACATGGCAGTTGCTTTTAAACCCAATGATTATATTTTGCAATTATTATCTATTTCTATAATCACTTTGATTCAGTGCAAAGAAAAAATGATGAACATTTATTTTTTCTGTTTCACTTTTCTCCTAGCAAGCATCTGCAGGAATGTTTTCCTTTATCATTATAGTGTTAAGCCTGAGAGTTTCCTGTTTGGCTTTGGACAGCAAACATTTCACAGCCCATCTCTGATATCTGGGCCACTCTCAGCTCTGCAAATATTGACACCAACTGGATTTTCTTGGTGGAAATGGTGGTGGAGACCATGAAATCATTATGAAACCATCGTCAAGCCTTTAAAAGAAAATGTTTCTATGTCCTGTGTTTAATAACTCTTCTGCCAGACAGGGAAGTGGCATTAGAAAATCAAACTGTAGCAGAATTCCTAACCTTGTCCTTACAGCACTGAGAGAGTGAACGTGGCACAGAATAACCCACGGCCTCAGCCTCTGCCAGGCTCAGGATCCAAAGGGTTCATTCCTGAGTTGAATTTCTCCCATTTAGGCACAAAAGTCATGAAATGTTAGCCCTGGAATAGAGCTCACAATCACAACTCTGTCAGGGCTCAGAGTCCGGGGCTGTAAAATTTCAAATTTTCTCTTTGACAGGGAAAGAAGGAAACCAGAAAAATGATGGATTAGAGCTGGCTGGAGCTTTCCAGAGATGGAAAATGACATTGAGGGGAAGGGAACAGAGCTGGGAAGGGTCTGCAAAGTCAGGGATGTGGGGTGGGGACTGAGGGAGCTGGGAAAGGGGCTCAGCCTGGAGAAAAGGAGGCTCAGAGGGAATTTCTGCCTCTGCACAGCCCCTGACAGGAGGAGCAAGGTCAGGGCCTCTTCTCCCACGAAACAAGAGGGAACAGCCTCAGGCTGTGCCAGAGGAGGGTCAGGCTGGGCACCAGCAGGAATTTTCCCACGCAAAGGGATCTCAGGCCTTGGCAGGGGCTGCCCAGGGAGGTTTGGAGTGCCCACCCCTGGAGGTGTCACCTGGAGGTGGCACTGAGAGCTCTGGGCTGGGGACAGGGTGGGCACAGCTGGGACTCTGACCCTGGAGGGCTTTTCCAGCGAACTGTCAGCATCCAGTGCCCCTCCAAAGTCAGAGAAGACATCCCTAACTCCTGCAAATATTCCTTATCTCCAGCTGCATACACATCCCACAACGTTCTTCTTGCCCATCTGGATTGAATGCTGTCATGTTTACAGAAAATACAGGTTTCCTTAGACCCAAAGTCTGTTCTTAATAGAAATTTTTAAGAGCATGTTTTGGTAAGCAATTCCTAACAAATTATTCGTTTCAGCCCTAAATGGCTCCATTACAGCTTTCTAATAGTAGCCTTTCTTTCAGATCTTAGTCAAAACATGTTTTGCCACACTATCAACACACATTGGAAGGGAATTTGCATAGCAATAGGTCAGAGTCGTGCCTCATTTTATTTGAGACCTGAATTGTGCCTGTGACAATGGGATGGGAGCTCTGCTGCTGCTGCTTTTGTTACTGCCTGACACGGATGTCGACCACATTAAAAAAAAAATAAAATAAATAAAGAAAAATCAATGTGAGCAATGACTCATTTCTGAATTGCCAGTTTGGTTCAGAAATCACTGATTACTACTTCTGCAACAAGGTATTATGGACTATTAGCAAGAATGTTTCTGACAGGTTTACAAGGCTTCAAGAGAGCTGATAGCACATGGTGTTACTGCTCTGTGCAGAACTCCCCATTTTTCATTTTCCCCTCGTATTCCAGGACTGTTTGAATTATGCCTCCATCCACTGCTGACATGTTTTGAAGACATTAAAGGCAGCTCCAAGGAGCAGAAGGGAGGCTGGATTTGCACTGCTCCAAACCCTCATCAGGCTGATCTCAGAGGCCAAACTCAGATATTTCTCTCTCACACCCAGCTGTGTGTGCAGGAGAACTTTGGTGAGTGAAAAATAGCAGCTGCAATCACACAGTGACACGGGAAGGGTGTCAAGGTGCTGCTTCTCATGATGTTTTAATGAGATGGAGTTTAAAGTACACCTGAGCTTAAAGTAGGCCTGAAAATGTTTGTGCCAAGAGCATTTGAGAAAACTGCAGCTAATTACAGATTACAATAGGTAGATAAATGGGCATGAGATGCTAAGCTGAGCCCTGCCTTGGCAGTTTTTCCCATTTCCATGGAAAGCTGGATCACTCCCGACACAACAACCTGCAGAGTAGAAACACAAACCAGGAAGAGAGGAAGAAAAAGCATCCACTGGACCTTCTCTGTGCAGTTACATGAATTCTGTCTGAAAATTTATTTCACCAAGATGAAAACTCACAAAAAATAACAGATGAATCACCTGCTTTTCAAACACAAAGATTGCTAAGATGTCTTATCTTGCTATAAGAATGGAAACATCTGGTCATCACGGGTTCATATTTAAATTTCTGGTGATAAATACATGTTGAGTGTGTGGTTGTTATCAGCTCTCATTTTGGGACATTATTGGACTAGTTGTCTGTTAATAGGTGATGGAGTACCAACTAAAGACTGAAACCAGATATTTATTTTTCCAGAGAAACTGCATTTTAGCAAAAATTTTCCTCCAGCTAAACCAAACTGCATATTTACAGGTTGAGTCTTCTAAGACCAGCATCACCCAAGAAACAAGGGGAGGAAACAGAAGCTGAAATGATTCACTGCATCCAAAATAAAGGAATGATTTCTTTCTGAAGTGTTTTTAAACTCAAAGATAAAAATAAACACATAGGCCCACATTTTTGCTACATCCAGACAAAATTTTCTTGTTCCAATTTCTGCAATTCTTAGGGGAGGGAACAGAGCTGATATTTTGGAGGGAGAGGGGAGGGCTACATTTCTCAATGAACCATTTAGGGCAGGATAATATTCAAGCACCCTTTGGAGACAGAAGATCACATCAGCAATAAACAGATTCTGCCTGCTCCCCCCAGAAAAAAAACATTTGGCCAAAACCATGGCCACACAGCCATTGAGGCCCTTAATTACTCTTTCCAGAAGTTTATTATCCTTGACTGGATTTGGCAAAAAGTTTCCAATCAAGCACAGAAGGACTGTGAAGAAAACCATCCAGGGAGAGCCCTCCATGCCAAGTTCCAACCCAGAGCAGATTTTTATAGCTAAGTAGGTCTAACTTACAAATAAATCTATTAAAGGCAGAATTTATATTGGAAACACTGACAAGCTCATCAACCATCCCTGAGCTGGTGGCCACAGCTGTTAGGAGGTGATGACGTTAATTTAGGGAGAGGATATTGCTTCAAATCTAAAGTGTGATGGATGGGGGCTCTCTAATGCAGCAGCTCCTCGTGGTGCCAGGGCTGGGCAGAAATACAGCTGCTGGTAAATGCATTTATAGGAGGTTTGCTGGCTATAAGATACAATTTCAGCTAATCAAAGGTAATAAAATAGTAATAGTGCTGTTGCACTATAGAGCATGACAGCTGCAGCTACTGCTCATCTATTAAATACTGGAGTTCAGAGCTGCAGGCCCCAGCTACTTTAACATCCATTAGGGAGAAGCCTGGGGTCTCCTCTCCTCTCCTCTCCTCTCCTCTCCTCTCCTCTCCTCTTAGGAATCAGCTTCTTTGGATTCCCCCTTTAGATTACTTTCACTCAACAATTAAACCACATTAAGCATTAATCTCCTTCACACTGATCATTTCTCTGACTGTAAGGCCCAGAAAGAGGACTGGAATTTGGGGTCAGTTTAAAACTCAAAAGCTTTCTACACCCAAACCTCAACCCAACGTAATTCTTATATCCCAGAGACCAACATCTTCAGCAAAAATTAAATATGGGCAGCAGGCTGGGATGTGAAAAGACATGATTTTCTGAGCCTGAGAGAGTTTTCAGCCTGGCAGTGGCTGATCTGTTCCCAAAGGAAAATCCTCTGGGAACATTCTCTTTCAAGGGCTTTTTTTTTATAAATAAGTTTTGGTTCTCAAAACAATGTCACACAGAAGTTCTGAACGTGTTTTTCTCTTGTTCCACCAAGGGACAGAGAGGTGGCCAATCATGCTAACCTGTATGGGAACACCTTATAAAAAGGGTTGTAAACCCTAAAATAAAGACTTCTGCCTCATTGGGATCCAACCTCACTGTTGTGATTTGAATCCACGCTGCTATTTTGTGCCCTCTAGTGACATTGCCATGCAGTTTCCTTGTCATCATTAGAAAAACCACACAGAAATCCTGGCACTGCTCTCTCTAACACCTGGAACACAGAGGGAGCCTGGGCCATCCTCAGGGCAGTCGCTCTGAGGAGACCTGGGCCATGACTTGGGCCATGCTTCTCTTCCTTGGCTTCTAACAATAAATAATCTCATTATTTAAATTCTGCAAATATGCCTGAATCAGTCAATAACTTCTTAAATCCATAAAGACACCAAAGATTTTATGCACAGACAGTGTAAAACAGCTCAAATACTAACGTGATCTAAAGGCCACTTGGCAGCCTGACCTGAGATTAAACTAAAGCTCGGGATGTTCTGGTTTGGAGCTAGTAAAGAGAAACTCATTCAGCTGCCAGTACTCCATGTAAATGGAAATATTTCCTAGGCCAGAAATGCCTTTATCCTAGGCCAACCAGCTGAGAAAGCAGCCAGAGCTGCATTTCATCCCTATCCAGCAGATTTGGAGATTTCTCTTTAACAGAAATGCCCCTCAGAAGGACAAGTATATGGAGACTGTGACTAAGTGTCCCTTCTGATGTGATTGAAAACCAAATTTGGTTAAACTCTTCCATGTTGTTATCTATCCTCATTAAAATCTCTTGGAAAATTTTCGCTTAGCCGTTTATAAAGTGCTTTTATTTTTCCCACATTAGTATGCACATATTTCTTTCCATCCATTTAGGAACGTGATAAACAAGCTGTGCTTCTCACTGATGAAGAACTGAACTGGTTGGAAACATCAATTATTTGAAATTCATAAATCACTGTGAGCATAACTCCTTCTCCCCTTCCAGCCCCTCACTCTCACCTCTGCTGTCACTCAGGAGGCAGCAACCAGCCAGGAGTGTCCTAAATGGCACTTGGAGCCCATTCCCTCAGTCCACAGGAGCTGGGAGAGAGAATTTCTTGTCAAAATGGATTTTCTCACTCCCTACAAGGATGTTAAATGTGAAGATCGAGGTCTTCATGTAGCGTAAGTTTTAATTCTTTTTTCAGTAATAGGGGGTTTGAACACTAATTCTTAAAGTATGTAAAGTTGTAAATTCTATTGCATTTAAAAGAATTATCTTCATATTTATGTCCCTATCTGACAAGGAATGAGAAGAGGACAAGGGATGGTGCATCCCCTCATCAGCAAAACAGCTACACCAGTGATACCACACTGGGTGAACAATAAATTTTGAGTCTGTAGCCCTCAGACCCATATATTGTAAATAATACAAGTTACCAAGAATATTACCGGGATCAACATTCCCAACCCAGGCCCTCTTCCCAAACCAGCCAGAGGCTCCCACACTTTTGCTCCTTTCCATCACACACTAATTTAACTTAGTGGCTGAATTTTCCATGGTATAAGTCCTGACAAATAACATCATCACACCCACAGATGTGGCAGCAAAACCATTCTCTGATCCTGCATCAAGAAAAAGTTGATCAGAAAAACCTTAAACTAAGTCACAAGTACCATGAGCCTGTGCCTTTGGCTCCATGAACTCCTGGTGCTTTTGCCAGACAAAGAAACATTTTCCAGGTTCATGGAATTTATCACAGAATCTCAGGGATCCAGGAGCAGCCAGGCACCTTAAAACCCATCCAGTTCCATGGCAGGGACACCTCCCCCTAACGCAGGTTGCTCCAAGCTCTGTCCAGCCCAGCCTTGGACACTTCCAGGGATCCAGGAGCAGCCACAATCTCTCCAGGCAAATTGATCAAGTGCTTCACTACCCCATTAGCGAAGAGTTTTTCCCAATATCCAATTTAACTCTACCCTCCTCCTCTGAATTCTCACTCCATGCCCTTGTGCAAAGTCAGTGCTTTACTTCAGTCCATATTAAATGAGTTCAGCTTCTCTTGACCTTTTACTTTAAAAAAAAGCATCACACAGTCACAAAAAGTGAACACAATTAAAGCCAACTGATATTCCCAATTCTCTTTGGAAATATCCACTGGCAGCACAGGGCTGCTCTGGAGAGACCTTGATCCACAACCTCTGACATGGGAATAATCATTTCACCCCCTGACACAGCTACAGCTTGGCTGGGAGAAAAACAAGTGGTCAGAAGGCAAATTTTATATAAAACAGATCTAAAAATGCAACAGTTGCAGCTGATGCAGATAAAACCCTATAGAGTGGTTTATATGTGCACATTCCTTTCAGCACATTGATGGAAAAGCTTTCAGATCTATTCCTAAAGCAGATCTGGATTCATAGTAGCAATTAAAACTGAACTACAGCAAGACTGAATAACAAAACTTAACACATTTGGCCTCTTGGAATATCTGTTTATATCCCAGCTTCTTCCTCAATTCAGTCATCATTGAATTTTTTCCTGTTTTGACAAAACAAGAAAAAAAAATTTAATTCCCATAAAGACAAGCAGAATGGCTCAGTACATGCTGCTTTGGGACAGCTGTGTCAAAATCATGCATTTATTTCTACAAAACCTTACACACGCCCAGTTTTCCAATTACTAATATCTCCATGTGTGGAGGTATGAGGGTATGGTACCAGCAATCCCCTGAACAATGATCATCACTACAAAGAAGCCAAATGAACACATCACATCATCCTAATAACACACAACTCCCCCCACCCCAACGCCAAAAGAACAACAAAATTAATTTCATTTAGTGTAAATTAAAGTTTAGATATTATTCAGGCTGCATATGTTTTGATTGATACCTGCATCACTAGAATAAATATTCAGCAAGATATATTTTAAAAAATAACTTCCACAGAAATTATGCATCACAGATTTTTGCTGCATTTTCTGAATTTTCTCAGGCCTACAAAATAAAATCCCCAAAACCACACCAGCACCCAGATCCCCAGAAGCCCAGCTCAGACAATCATTTTCTTGCCAATTCTCTGTTTATTCTAGCCAAGCCATTAGATGCTGTCAGTGCTTTCCACGCTGTTACTCCAGCAGGAGTTTAACCCTAAGAGAAGCATCAACCTTAACCCCTGGGAGACAGGGAAGACATGAAACAGGTGCAGATAAGTCAAGAAAACATTTGTAAAACACACAGAGCCCTTTGGGTGTGCATCCAGGAAAATACCACTCCTACTGCAGGAGGAGCAGGTGCTGCATACCCAGCACCCTTCAGGAGTTTAGATTTGTTTTATCGGGGCCCCAAGGGCACTGAAAGGGTTTAACTGCCCTGGGCAGCCTCCCCTGGCTCCTCTCCAGCCCCATCTCAGGGGACTGAGCCATACCTGGGCACCCACTGGTGCTGCTTTGATCCTGTCCCCAGCCCTTGGCTCTGATGTCCCTGCTGGACCTTCCCTTTGTCCCTGCCTGGTGACCAGGGGATGTGGCTGCCCCTGGTTCTCACTGCTGGGCCTGTTCTTGACTCGAATCCTTGCTGAGCTGCCCCATCACTTTGATTTTTGACTTTTGGTTGCCCCAGGAATGTGCTTTACATGCCACGGGGCTGGGCCTGCCCTGCTGCCAGGTGCCTGTTCCTGCAGGAGCAGCCAGCCCTCCCTGCCACCTCCACTATCAATTTTCATTTGCTTTCAAGCTGCCAGAAATCAGAACAAACAGAAACCTTGGAAGAGCTGTACAGAAATCCCTGTCTAGATGCTCATCTCCTCCTCAGCCCTCCATCCCCACAGCACTCTGATATATGGCCCTGGCTGCCTGCTTTGCTGTATCACCATGTACCAGTAAATGAATTCTCTGCTGCTCCTCTGTCAATGTTTCCTAATGAGAGCTTTGTTTGAGTTTCTCTTTTCAAGTATGTGCAGAATAATGGATAGACTACAGTGAAATATGTCCCTCGTGCTCTTTGATGGAAATCATAAACTCTGACTGCAGAGCTCCAGTGATTTACAGCCCTTCCAAAATGCAAAGCAGAATTCATCCTGTGCCAGCCTGCTGCAGCTCTCATTTGTTTTTACCTTTAAAATGCAATGTATGAATTCATACACCTTTTATAGATCAGTGAAATATATATGTAAGCATTTCACCTGGCCGTGCAATTATGCAAAAGGCAATGTTAATCATTTATCTGTGGCGTTCACACCAGCTTAAGGAAAGCTCTACTTCCTTAAGTAGGAGAATTAATAATTTTGGATATGAGGAGCACTGGTTTTAAGTCTTTAAAAGGATTTATTTCTTACAACATAATGAAAGCCTCTTCATCTAAAGAAATCACGGGTGAAAGCTAAGCTTTGTGAATAAAGTTTGTATTTTTTGACAAACATCTAATGAACGTACATAAATTCGATTCTCCAAGTTCCTGAGCAGCAGCACGATTTGCTGTCGAGTAGACCCACAGAAGAACTGCAGGAGGAGTCATGTTATTACAAATGGACACTCAAGAACATGAAATAACCAACGGAGCCTTTAGCAGATGAAAGTTCATGAGTTTTTTCAATATTGTCAGCCTGCCCAAACCTCCCAGGTTCACATTTCCTACCAAAAAACTAGTTCTTTGATAGATCTGATTATGGTATTTATCTTGCAAACTAACCAGGACAGGTATCTTTAAAAGAACACCATTAAAAATTAAGCCTCTAAATGTATCCTTGCCATAATTCATGTTGTTTATCTTACTTTACAAAGCCCTCCCTATGGGATTCACAGTCAGATGAGATGGCACTTCTCATCCCTAAATATTTTTTTTAGTCTAATTGCACACTAAGAAGAAAGGAGCTGAAGAATTAAGAGGGGGAGGTAAAGAAGGCATAAAGAAAAACTGAAGCAGGAAGATGTAAGCTACCCAAACAAAACACTTGAATATATTGGTCCAGCTCTGGAAATTCGGGACAGTGTTGTGATTTTGGTAGGCTCTGAACTCATCAAAAACTGATTGTGCAGGTGTTAGCAGAACAGAGCCTGGTATTAACATTTGAGTAGCTGACACAACCAGGAGTTATTTAAGTCCTGCGTGCATTCCACAAGGAGAGGTTTCACCCAGGATCTGACAGAAATAATACTGAGGAACACTTTCCATGAATCCATATAACATTAAGCAGCTGCTTTGCAGGTTGCAATAACAGTCAGGCAATAAGAAAATCTGAGTACTCAGCAGAATGGGCTCACCTGCAATGCCATACTTGACTTTAAATCCACCTTTCTGCACAGGTGGATTTTGCACACTTCATGCAGTGACTTTGCTGGGACTGTGTGTGTGAACATGCCATTGTGCAAGGAAATAGAAATCAAGTATGAAAGCAATGGAAATTAAAGAAAGGAAATGAAATTACCTAACTTCTTCAGTCTCAGTTTGTTCCTGCATTTGATGCAGTGTCTCTGTGTTTATTTACCTCAAGCCCCAATAATGAGGGTTTGAGACATTCAGAGTCTGAAGTTTATTAGTGCATGCAGAAAAGAGTAATCTTACCTAATTCAAGATTTTTTTTTTAAATTATTAAAGTGAAAGGAAAATTTGGACAGTTGTGTTTTATCCCAAGAATTGCTGGAAGCCAAAATCAAATGTCCAGCGCTGTTGGAAGGATGGAAAACGTCAAGAAACTCATTTGTATTCAAACATAAAAATATCCCTTCCAAAGCCCACTTCCTCTCCAGAGGTGTTTATTAAATGCAGAAAAGAGAGCTCAGTGGGTTATCCTTTACTCTAGACCCATCTTTCTCCCTATCCAAACACTTCCAAGGGGATCTGCTGGGCACTTCATCACATCCCTGCGCTGGTTACTCTGCTCTGCTCCCAGCACCATGCAGATCCAAACACAAGGTTTTCCTGAAAGCTACAGCTGTCAAAGGCTGCAAAAAACACCCTGATTTTTGCTTCCTTCCTGACAATTTTACTGCATTTCAAAGTTTACACCTCTCAGTGTTCATCAGCCTGTTTTTCCTCTTGACAATGTGTCACACAGCGCTTTGTCTTCATGCCTGGATCACCCACTGACCTGCCTGGGCTGTGGTGATTTATCCTCATCACACAAATAAGAAATAAGGCGTGGAAAACAGAGATTTCTGCTTAAAATTCAGTGAGTCAGTCCTTAGGAGCAGTGCTACTCTACTTGCTTGCTCTACTTTTTATTAATAAAATAAACATTTTCTGTGTTCATGCTAATTTATACACAGCTCTCCCAAAGTGATACGCTAGGACTTCTAAAATATTAAACACTGCAAATATTCAGAGCAAATTTCATCTTCTGTATGGTATTTTTGACTGTGGAACTGCAGACTGTGATATGAACTGACTTATGACTCAGATAAAAGTCCTTTATTTGTAGCTTTTCTTGGTTTTCTCCAACAGAAACAAATTGTTTATGACTGTTAACAAAGGGTGGATAATACAGTCAATCAGATTGAGCCTTCAGGCTTCTCAAAACTGTTTAGGTTTACAGCTGCTTTTGTTGATTTGTTGAGTAACCACAGAAGCTTGGGAAAAAAAACCCCAACCTAACAAAAACGACCCCAGCACTGAAAATAAGATCCCATTTTGGTTATAGTTTTAGTAGATTAATGTTGCTTGTGGCATTTCTGTCTCTTCTACACTTTATATATGAAATCTTGTTTCTTATGGCAACCACAGCTGATGATGTTGATTCATTATTCACACTTCAGTGCGATCCAATGGGGGTTTTTAGCTGGGTTTTTTAATGGGTTTTAATTCACTTGATTTCATGCAGAACAACGGTTCAGCCAGCACGGGGTAAATTTTGAAGGTGATGAGTAGGAGGTAGAGTGCAAGCACAAATCCTGTTATTTGTTAATAGGATTTGTCTGCATCCATGTGTTTATGGCTTGGGAAATGCAGGGCTGTGCCTCATTTGCAGAATAATCCCATTGGCAACAGCAGCAGCTCCAAACAGACCTGGAGTGTCCCTGCTCCTCACATGGCCTGGGATGGAACAGCTCTGAGCAGGACCCAGCTCGGGATTCAACTTCCAAGGAACCACCAGGGACTCCCATTCCTTGATTTCCTCTGGTGCCCCGAGCCATTCCATCACTGAATTTATCAGAACTCAATTTATCAGTGAATTTATCAGCTTCAGAGGCAAAGGGGTGGCTAAAAAGCCCCCCTTAAAGGGTGATTTTCTAATTATTCCCACGATGCTTTTTTTAGTCTGGATTTGTGTGACAAAACTTGAGGAGCTCCACTAAAACAAAAGTGTTTTCCACAATCTATCACCTAAATAAGTGCCAAAGAGGACTTTACAAATCATACATAGAGAACATCCCCAAAATGAGCTTTTCTCCCACTGGTGGAACTTCCACTGACCATTGTGGCTCAGTAAATTATTTTATTCTGCCATTTTCATCTCCCTCTCTCTTATAGGTCCTGAGCAAGGAAATAGTTGTTTTCCAGGACCACTCCCCTCAAAAGCACACAGATGATGCTTTAGTTCCTTCCTTGCACTTCTACTCTCTAAAAAGGAAATCAGGCAAAACTTTTGATGGAGGAGGAAAAGATCTCCCAAAGCTAATATTCATATGGGCAGAGAAAATGGGGTATAAATCACAAAACTTTAGAGCAATTTAACAAAAAAGCTCCAATCCCCTTAAACCAAACCACTGCCTCTGAAACGTTCAGGACTTGATGTGCAAGGGGTGTGTGTTCATGGGTAGGACCTTGTCTGCAAATAACAATGCATTTTTTTTCCTTACAACAGTGGGATATTATTTGTAGTGAGAGCACCATCATCCTTAAATCATGCTGACTGCCAGGTTCCTTAAGTCAGATCCCAGTGCTGTGGTCTGGGAGTGGGAATTGTGCAATAATTGTCATTTTTGGCTCGCTCTGAATTCTTCAGATTCAGAGTAAAAGACCTTTCTTCTGTCTTTCCAATCCTTGCATATAATTAAATATTATAGAAAAAGAACAAGTCCATTCCTCCTCAGGGTCATAGAAGAAGGTGACTTTATATTAAACTGAGATTCACAGGCTTAAATATTTTCTAATATTTTTCTCCTGCCTGGTATGACACTGAGATTTTTTTCTAATTAAAAGAAAAAATTGTATCTTTTCAGTGTTTAATTCCAATTCTTTTCCCATCTTGCTGCATTCTTGCAAGAGGAAATCATGTCAGACCTTGGTGCCACAACGCCAAAGAAAGAAAAAAATCATATTTAAATCAAGTTAATGACTCACTCTTCCTATTTTGTGCATTTTCTTCCATTACACTTGGTTCATTGGTTCATCCATTTTTAAAAGGTTTAATTTCCTGTTGGATCATTGACTGAATTTGTAACAGGTTCTCCTTGCATTGTGAGCTCATGAGGCAAGCAGCATTCAGTTTGCAAGCACACAGGAATGTGTGCACTAAAGGCAGGAGGTTTTTTGTATTGAAGACCTGCTGGTAAATCATTAGCACACATGAATAAAATGAAATAATTATTACTTTGGATGCTGAAGTTATATCCAGGCCTTTCATAACACCTCTCCTTCCTCCTCACAGGTCCTTCCCCTGTGGTACTGCAGCGTTTCCAGCCAAGGTGGGCGTACAGAAAATAGAGCTAATTTCAGATTAAAGTGCTGGAAGTGTTTCTGGTGGCTGTTTAGAGCCCCTGCCACCTGCTGCTCTGAAGTGACAGACTCAAGATGCCACCACAGTGGGAGCTGGGCCTTCAAGGGGAATCAGGGCTAATTCCTCCCTCTGGTTCTCTGCTGTCACAGAACTCCCCTCCACTCGAGTTCATAATGCATTTCAGAGATGATGTCATGCCTGAGATTTTGGTGTTTTGAAACATGGAATCATGGGCTGGGAAGGGCTCAAAAGGATCATCCAGTCCATCTCCTGTCCCTGCACAGACACCCCCAAATCCCACCCTGGGCATCCCTGGGAGGATTTTCCAAACTCCTGGAGCTCTGGCAGCCTCGGGGCCATGCCCATTCCCTGGGGAGCCTGGGCAGTGCCAGCACCTCTGGGGGAAAAACCTTTCCCTAAAATCCAACCTAAACCTGCCCTGACACAGCTCCAGCCACTCCCTGGGATTCTGTCCTTGGCACCAGGGACAACAGATCAGTCTCTGCCCCTCTGCTTCCCTCCATCAGGAAGCTTTAGATTGCAATGGCTTAAGAACTTCAAATATTCTGGGGGACAAGGTCTGATTTTCAAGGTCGCAGAAATAAGGTTATGAGACATTCTTTGTGATGCCAAGAGGTATCAGAATATCAAGCAGGCCAGAAAACAACGTGCCAGGTGAAGAAGGCAATAAAGAATTGCTCTAGATCACAGATACCATCTGAATAATGATCTTCATTTATGGCCAGAGCTTCTACTGAGAGTATGTGAGGACTTATCAGCTGCATTTTAAAAGGAAAAAAGCAACTCTAAAGCACAGGGTGGGATTGTTGGAGTGTCCTGTGTAGGGCCAGGAGTTGAAGATCCTTGGGGATCCTTACCAGCTCAGGATATTCCATGATTCTATTCCATGGCAGTTTTTCAGCGTGCTGAGTTTTGGAGAGGGAGCAATGGAGGGAAAGCAAAGCCCCTGTGCCTGTTTCAAATGCACATTCCTGGTTCACTGCTTTGAGAGCCATTGGGAGCTGCCACCAGGCTCCTTTTGATAAGAGAAATCTCAGAAGAGTTTTCACAAAAGATGTAAGGATTGCACAGGCTCATACCCTGAGAAAGGGGGGAAAGTGAATGTAATTTGCTGATCTATCATCTTGACAAAGTTTTCTGTTTATGTTTGTAGCAGTTTGGTAAACAACCTATGTCTAAAATCAGACCATAGATGAGGCAAATTTATCTCTCAACATAAACTTGAGTAACAAACCAGCATCTGTGGGGTTTATACACATTAAAATATCTACATTGTTTTGGCAGCTCACAGGCTGTTCCTCACCAAGGTAACTGTGGAACACAGGAAGTCCAGCTCATTGCAATATTCCAGGTCATTAATGCAAGAAAATACAAGCAAAAGGCCTCCAAAGGGGCCTTTTTAGTCCACATTAATCAGAAATGTGATCTTGGTAATACCAGCTCTCAGTGCAGAATTGCAGCTTGTGTCAGACACTGAGCACTGACTTGGAAAAGAGCGAGGGAAGTGACACAGATGCCTGAGGAAATCTTGGAGCAGTCACAGGCACAGTCAGCAGATCAACACTTCCACAAGAAGCTGTTCCCAGTGGGATCACCTCCTCCTGATGACTGAGAAAACACTTCAAGCTGTGACAAGGAGGAGGAAAAGGAAGAAGAGAAAAGTTTGTGTCCTTCAGCTTCCAACATGAAGCCCATTGGACTTTACCTGGTTTTTCAGGCATAGAAAAGATGCAGCCCTGTGCCTACAGAAGAGTCAGGCTCCCATGAGGAGCACACAGGTGAATACTTCCACAGCCCACTTGGATTTGGGGGATTATCTCTGGAACCTCTGGGTCTGCAGCTCTTCTGCAGGAGCTCAGAAGTGCCTCCTGTGCTGCTCAGGTGTCCAGCAGCAGCAGCAGCAGAGTGGAGATGCCAAGGCTGTGGATATCCAGAATCCTCATCTGTGGCAGGATTCAAGCCAGCCAGAACCTGCTGGTGCCAACACCAGGCTGGCCTGAAAGCCACCTGCACAGCCTACATATCCCAAAACACTGATGGAACAACACTTCCAGTTCTTCTCACAGCCTGGCTCCAGCCAAATGAAGATTTAGGATTTTGGAAAAGGAGATTTTGGCTTTCTACAGCACTCAGGGTGTGCCAGGCACCAGAGCTGTTTTTCACCCTATGTAGGATTTCTTTTGGGTTCCACTTACATCAGCCATACTTTCCCTGAAATTATAATTTAGTAAATGCAGCTATAATGAGGACCTTGATAAAAATCCGGGGTTTTACCCAACTGTGGCCAGTGCCCTGAACAAGGGCCTCCCACAGCTGATGGAGCAGATCTGCAGCGAGAGCCATTCTTATTTTAAGGACAAACTGAATCATAAAAAAATTGGCAATAATTATTCATAATTCACATAGGAAAAGTGAGAGGAAGAGGCAGATTTTATTGTTGGATCACTGCCTCTATCCTAGCAGGATTTAAAACAATGAAGGCAGCCAAGCCTACAGCCAGGCTGTATTTCTTCCCTCAATGGCTAAAATCACAAGCAGAAGAACTGTAAATATTGAAGAAGATTCATAGTTATGCTCATATTTGCATAATATTTTTCATATGCTCATTCCTGACTCTCTTGAAACCTGAATTGTTTTTTTACAGCACTTGGGAAAGGAAAGGGAATACATTATAAACACTTTTACAAATATTTCTTTAATTTAATACTGAATCAAATATTCATCCATTTAGTTGAACACTGACTGCAAAAGGGTGATAAAGACATTTGTTTCAAGTCTAATATTCCTACAGTGTGAGAACCTTGACTCCATGCACTTTATTAGGTGACTTTAAATAAAACACTGAGTAACTGCAGAAAAAAAGATACTTGGAGCAGAACTCAGGGAAAATGTAGAACAAATTTTGTAAACAGGCTTTAAAAAGTATAAACACATATTTAACATTGAGGAGAAAAAAGAATGACAGTCATGCCCTGTATTAGTCACAAATCCTTAAAGCTACTCAAAATTATGGGCACAAAAGACAAAAATATGTGACTGTGACTCATGTATTTGAAAAATTAAAGTAAACAGATTAATATTTTGTTGCACTTTCCATATTTTAAGGGCTTTGAGAATGTAACGTAACATTCTAATGCCAAAGTCCAGATAAAAATACCATTTTCATGTAAAACTCCTTCTTCTCTAAATTTATAAATTATCTGCTCAGTTTCATGGATGATATTTGGCTTCCAAAGAGCTGGAACAACTTTCACACTGAGTCTTCATTCTTGCCTTTAAAATATTATTTTAGAATCTGCATATTTTAAAAAGAAACTTTTGCCACCAGCAGGTTCTTTTATCACATTACGAACACAAAAGCTGATTTTTAAGAAAAACTTCAGTTGTTCTTTTGCACCCTATGTAGGATTTCTTTTGGGTTTCACTTACATCAGCCATACTTTCCCTGAAATTATAATTTAATATATGCAACTATAATGAGTGTCATAAAAATTCGGGGTTTTACCCAACTTCAGTCAGGGAATAGTGTTAACTTCCCCGGGTTTTAAAATTTCTCTGCTGTCATGATGAACACTGCGAATTTTGTTGTTTCATGCAGCTTAAATCAGCCTTTTTCCTCCTTTGAAGCTTCAAGGCGGGCGTTGTGATGTTGGAAAAGTTGGTTAAATTTGCAATGTAGGTGCATTGCAATCAAAGGAATTTATCCATTCACCTGTTATCCTCCAAGGAAGGCTCCCAGTAGAGCTGGAGCTCTTCCAAGGACACCCAGGACCAGCCACCACCTCCTTCCACATCCCTGAGACCTGAGAAATGTGGGAATCACAGTCAGACATCAACACAGTTTCACCCTCCATCAGTTTTCCATGGACAGGACATGCTGGCTAGGAAACATTTCCTCACTGAGAGTGGTCAGGAATTGGAGCAGACTGGTCAGGGAAATGGTGGAATCACCATCCCTGGAAAGTGTCAGAAGTGTGGATATGGCACTTGGGGACAAGGTTTAGTGGTGGACTAAGAGTGACCTTCCAGGACCCTTTCCTTGTCCTTGGCTGATGGTGCAGCACTGTTCATTCAGCTCATTCTTTCCCTCAGGTCCTGTTGCTGTTCCGGATTTCCACAAAATTCCCCTCACACTGATATGTAATAGTTGAGAAATGCAGGTTCCTACAGGTGGTGAAATTCCCTTTAATTTTGGGGCTTTAGAAGCTCTGTGCATTAAGTCCTGCTATAGCCACATTTGAAGATTTTAAATGGGTTTTTTCTTGCACTTCTTCTTTACAAAGACTTGAATTGAACCTTTAAGCGGCTACTGAATGGAATCCTTTTTATCCTGATTTTCAGAACTCTCAGAGTTCCAAAGGTAGGAGGTTTGTAGACAGAGCAGATGGTGCTGTCTTTTCCTTCAAGGACAGAAAAAAAAAAAATGCTGCAGTCAGATCTGGGCTCCTAAAGTGAAATGGAGATTGTGGGGCCTCCCTGGCCAAGGGCAGAGCTGCTCCCTGAGGAGCTGTCGGGAATGCTCTTGGCTCTGAGGGTAATGAAGGATTATCCTGTGGGGAAAAGCCTCACAGCATTTCAGGGAAAAAAAATAGAATTTCATCTTGAGTACAAAGCAGAGGAAGACAAGTGCAAAAGACATTTCAGGAAGGAGTGGAAAAGCTGTGAGCTGTGTTCATTGGAGATTCAGATTGGATGCTAGAACAGAATTGTTCCCTGTGAAGAATTCCTGGTGCCCAGAGCAGCTGGGGCTGCCCCTGGATCCCTGGCAGTGCCCAAGGCCAGGTTGGACATTGGGGCTGGGAGCAGCCTGGGACAGTGGGAGGTGTCCCTGCCATGTGGAACAAGATGGTCTCTCCCAACCCAAACCATTTTGGAATTCCATGATTTTATGAAAATTGCCAAGCAAAAAATTGTTGTGGTCTAAAAGTAAGAGGAAGCTTATATCAAATAAATGGAATTTTTTTTATTTACTTGCATATATAAATGGGTGTCTATGAGGTTTTCCTGAGCTTCATGCAGGAATCAAATATGGAGGAACCAGGATTTGTGGAATATGGATTTTGTTTTGTCTACTTCCCTCAGTGCTGCAGCAAAGTGCCAGTTGTGCTTTTGGTTTCTGGAACACGAAGACCAAGTCTTTTTTCAGTCGATACTTTTCTAAAGTTTTCCCCAGTTTTGGCACAAAGGATTGCATTAAAACCCAACAGGACTTCATAAATTTGGCCCCAGTTCTATTATATGAAATAAGGATTACAGAACTGGTAATTTTCCATTATCCAGAAATCATGCTGACAGGTATTTAGGAGAATGGAGATTTTCATGCATAACTCACCCTGAGTTAATATATCTTGAGGCAGTTTTAAGCCCCTGATGATTCACTGTGCACACCTGGCTCATTGATTTGTCCTTACTGTGCCCCCATGAAGCTCAAACATCACTGGGGAAAAATACATAGCTCCACATCCAGGGAAAGAGAGAAAAAAAATATGGATTTCCAAACCTGGAGGTATATGTGAATTTTTTGTTTGAAAACCAAAGTCCTGTAAATATAACTATGCACTCAATAAATAAAAGGTATGATTTTTTTTTTTCAGATACAAAAACTTTTGCATTTACCCAGCTGCAAAAATTCCTGACAAGTTAAATGGAGATCAACCAAAATCAATCAGGTTTTTATGAGAAATTAGATGCAAACTCAACGTCCCATTATCTGACTCAGTTTGAAATATTTCATGCGGAATTTGAGCTTAGCAAGAACAGAAAGATTAAAAATTGTAGGAATAGTCCAGTTTCTGTTTATCATTCCTGAAAAGACAAGGAGCACTTGAACAGGTTCCAGTTCCTGGTTATTGAATCCCAAAACACCAATAATTGAAATTGAAATAAATTGAAATTGAAATAAATTGAAATTGAAATAAATTGAAATAAACCTCTAAAACTTAATCTAGATTTTACATAAATCAAAAATCTATACAGACACTCAACTAAACAAATTAAAAGAAACTTGTAAATATTTATCAAATTTTCCAGGTGAAGTTCAAAAACAAGGTGTTTTTTTTGTGGACAGAGAAAATATCTTGGGATGCCCCATTAATTAGCTATTAAGATTCAAATGAAGAAATTAAAATGTCGCTGTTGATTTCAGCGAGTGCAGGAGACAATTCCAATGCTGGAAAAGTGAAGCAATGAAGATGAAGCTAGTACAAAACACAAGGGAAAATGAGTGAGGGCTGTAATTCCTCCTATAAATTCTGCACGTGCTCATGGCTTGGGAAACTTTTAAGGATGCTGATGTTGAATGAGCTGTTAAATTTGAAAGGAAGGAGAATTTCTGCTTGCATTTCTTCTTGCAGAGAAAGAGATTTTTTTCTTTTTTTCCTTGAGTCTTGTTGAAATAACAGCAGAACCCTTGAAATAACAGCAGAACCCTTGGAAGTATTTGTACTTTTGGAAGCAAAGTTCGTTTAGTCCTGCATAATTTCCCCTAAATTAAATTTTTCTGGGGATTAGTTCTGGAGAGAAACCAGACAAGGCAAAGGCAGTTTACTGAAACTTGGCACTTCAACATTTTTCCTCCATCTCTAGTGTTGGGTTGGTTGTTAGGGGTTTTTTTTCACTCAGTTGGGGTTGAAGGTGGGTTTTGGTTGGGATTTTTTTCTGCAGTGCAAAACTTTTGCCTGTGGAATTTAATTTAAAAACAAAACCCTAGATAAGTACACTCTATTGAAAAATAAAACCTATGATTAGATATTTACTTCCTTCAAACCACACTAAGAACCCTACCCTTCAGTTCCGTGTCAGATTTCTATTTGCATTAAATCTGCCTTAAGGTTTGAGCTGTTGAGTTGCTCACCAGAAATCACATGATTCTGCAGCACCAATTTACTCATGGATATTCTGGAAGTTCCCACTTCCAGCATTTCCTTTGCTTTCACCAGTGGAAGCTCTTCCTTAGAGGATGTGGAGAGGCTCCAGGCCCCAAGCACCAGCCCCTTGAGGTGACCTGCAGGTTTGCTCCATAGGTGTGGAGTTGGAATTTCCATGCAGGAAAGAGGCCCTGAGTGGTGCTTTTACCAAAATGTCCTTGCTGGAAGGAGGAAGGAACAGAGCCAGGCATGGTCCTCGATCCCAAAGAGCTTCTTGATTTCCTATCTTGCCAACAGCTCCTGAGTCTGAACCTCTTCCACGCCAGTTTTCACCTTCCCTCTACTGAATTTGAGGGCAGCAGCTGGGATTTGTTTATTTTAGGGATAACCTCATCTGCTGTTTGGATTGGGGGAAGGAAAAAGCGTGCTGGCTGATGACTTCCTCCTGACACCTCCAGCTGAGACTGACACTTGTTTTCCAGCTCTTATTGGTTTCTAATTATGCCTGGATATTTAGAGGATCAGCTAATTTGCTCCGTAATTTTTGGAGGCAATTTTTAATTCCCTTCGCTCCGTTCAGAAATCTGTGCTAATTTCATGAAATTAATAAATATTCAAACAGGATGGGACTAAGCCTTTTGGGATGCCCTAGAGACTCAGCTCAGGTGTGTCTGTAGCACTGCTCTGGCTCAGAAATCCAAACTTCCCAATCCTGCAGGTGGCACAGCCAAGAAAAATTAGAAGCTTTTGCTTCTTTTCTGTTGTCCCACTCACTGCAGTGAACCACTGGCTCCTTTCTGCTGTTGGGCAAGGGCAGAGAAATAAGGAGCCCTGAGCAGAAATAGACACTAAAACTGGAGTGTGTGGAGAAACTGATGCCCTTCTGCATTAACGAAAACATGGAAAACCAATGTCAGCACCATGGAAGGAATGTAGGCACAATGCTCCCATTTATGTTTTATTTTCTTTTCTATTCTGTGCCAAGACCTTAAAAAAAACAGAGCCAAAATCTTTTCCTTAAAATTCCAGATTCAGTGGCATATCAATTATGATTTCACAGGAACAGAGGAAAAGGATGAAGTGATTTTGCACTGCTTACTGAAAACACTTCCAGTGTTGTTTCCAGAATATTTCCAATAAACACATTCCGAAGTATCCCTCAGGGGTATCCCTGTATAGAAATATTCCAGTTTTAGATTGGAGTTGTTATTGCACCAGCAAGAATCCAGTAGCATTTCAATCTGTTTGTAATATTTAGCCTTCTATATATTCCAATATAAATTCTATATATTGTGAAGCTGTTTTTTTCTAAACATTCAGGCAAGCTTGAAATAATCGAGGCTGTTTAACAAAGTGCAGGTAAGACCCGGGAACATGAACTGAGGTGCCATCAACTGCTTTGCAACTTTATTTTTTATAGGAAAACAAAGATCTTTCCATATATTCATGTAATTCACAATAATCTCTTCACTGCCTTTGCAATTTCAGTCTACTCTCTTCTCTCTCACTCATTTAAAGGCTGAAACCTTTTGCAGTTTTCTCCTGACCACCCCGATCTTAGTGAGACCCTATAGTGAAAAATCAGTCAAAATAGATGGTTCACTGCTAAGGAAAAAATTAAATAAGTTTTTGACATCCATAAATTTAAGCCAAATGACTGCAGTGGCACTCTGAATAAAATACCCCAATTATTTACTCTTCTTTCCCCACCCCTTTCCCTAATGATCTGCCTTAATTAGGTTTTCTGGCTTCATATGAAGATTTTCCCTTCTTTTATTCACATTTGGTGTAATATCACTGATGTTTGAAGCAGAAATACTGAATTTAAGGGATGCAGAATATAATATCAGAACATTAAAATGAGCACTGGTTCCAGCTGAGCATCCCAGCTCCCTCTTCAAATCCAGATGTTATCCAAGAACTATTTTCCAGAGGCAAATATCAGGTCTGGTTTTGTGGGTGAGGACCTTCCAGACTGGTGCATTTTCACTACACAAATATTTGGGGTTTTCCTGGTTCCTTCTCCAGTTCATCCCAGTCAGAGCTTTGAAAGCGCCAGAAACTTCCACAGAGAAATTATTAATTAAAAATTAATATATTAATTATCCCTAAACAGAAATAATCAGTTAAAATAAACTCACTTTTCCATGAGTGAGAACAGCAGCCTGAGAAAAGCTTTTGTAAAATGTTTTTTATGAGGAGCTGTGGCAATAAAGTTTCTGCCTCTGTTGTCTTAAACTCTGTCACTGAGGTTTAGATTTTAATATATTAAAAATGGTTAATTTTAGCAAACTGATGTGAGGGTGCCTGAATTCCCTTTACCCTCCCAAAGAGGCTCATGATTTTCAAAGCTGGTTATGACAGCAATAAGGTCCATCACTACTTCCACCTCCTCTCAAGAAAGCAAAAATCCCTGAAAAGTTTTCTTATTCCCACTCAGCAGATGACAAAGACACAGAGTGGAAGTAGCTTGCCCTGAGTCAAGTCCCTAAAGCCTGAATAATCTGTTGGGGATTTAGAGAAAATGGAATAGGTTTAAGAGAGAATTTTCTGGATTAGAGCAAAAAAGAGAGCAAAAAAAACCCCAAAACCCCAACAACAACAACCAAACAAACCAAACCAACCGAGCTCTTTAATTGTCACATCTCTCTCTTACTGCTTCAATAAGAAATAGGTTTAAGGGTCTCTAGATTTTTGATCTGTCACTTTTAAGTCCACCAAGAAGAATAAAGAATTATTTCCCTTTTTGTTCTTCCCAGCACTGGCTCAACAGAGCCTCAATATCACAGGAACAACAGGTAATAGTAGTCAAAAATCAGATTTTATTCCTTCCAGTCAACTTTTCTCTCTGGCAAGGCTTGGATGCACAGAGTGGGATGTCAGCCAGCAGGTGTGATTAAAGTAATAGGATAATTAAAAAGAGCTACATGTGGGCATAAAAATTGGGTTTTTTTCAGGCTGGTTTGACTCAGTTGCAAACAGCTGCTGCACATCTTCTGCTGCTGCTTTCATGATGGAGTTATTTTTGTTTGCCTCAATTGTCTTTTATTTTAAAGGGGATTTTCATCATGAAAGAGGAAATTTTATTGCCACAGACAAGTCAGGAGATACCCAGCAGGAAACAGAGCTCTGTCCCATGTCCCTGTGGCATGAGGAGGATGAATGTCAATCTGAAATCAGGAGTGAACCAAAGCCTGGTTGATTCCAGAAGCCATTCCCAGTTATCTTTAAGCACGGTAGGAATAAAACATGACCTGTTGGGCACTATATCAATGTGGAAATGAAAAAAAAAAAAAAGGTGGCTAAGACTCCAGAATAAATTTGTTGAAAAATAGTTTCAAATTATACAATTTTTAGAAAAAATATTAAGAGAAATGTTGAAAATGAAATATTTTTATATTATTTATTCTAGACTAGCTCATTTTACTCCTACCCTAATGAGATAGCAATATTTTAACTCTATTATTAAACAACATTTTATCACAAAATCTGATTCCTAAGTGTGTTTAAATAGGTATAAATCTTATCCTTAGATCCAATGCGAAATCTATGCGAGAAATTTACTGTAGCATATTTTCTTTCCCTTGCTATGATTTTTTGTAGGTATATAAATATAATTCTGGATGTGATTTTGCCTTATTCCATTCTTTTCTGCATTACAGACAGGCTGTTTGTGCCTAGATAGTTTATTGTCCCTGAGTAGTGGCACAACTTTTTTCAACAGGGAAATTTTAAAAAGTAAGGAGGTCTAATTTTAATAATGGATCCATTAAACTCTCCATTTCTCCAATGGCTTCCTAAGCAGGGAGAGAATTCTCAAATATCCCCAAATGAAATAACTCCTCAGCTAATTTCTTTTACAAAGATTAAAAAGGGTGGGCACAGACTCCAGGATGTTCCTGCAATTATTTGAATGGTGCAGTTTCTTTTTCACTGTTATTACAGACCCTGACTAAAAAATTACCCAGTGTGTTCATACAGAAAAAAACCCCATTGTCAGAG
This sequence comes from Anthoscopus minutus, assembly GCA_013399455.1. NCBI lineage: Eukaryota > Metazoa > Chordata > Aves > Passeriformes > Paridae > Anthoscopus > Anthoscopus minutus. The sequence continues at coordinate 271,450 of VWYI01020257.1, forward strand.
CACTGGACACCACCATAAAATGTCCATTTTATTGACAGGGACTGCAATCTGTCACATCCAAAGGGTACGTGGAATAAACACACGATAGAATTATTGAAGATTCAAACCACTGGTAACAACATAATTTGTATAAAAGCCACAATGTCTCCAGCAGACTTCATGAAAGATCCAAATTGTGGTGTTTTTTGAGGTTAAAGTCTGTTTAGAAAGAAAGAGTGCAAATTACCTTTATTCCTCTACCAAATTGTAGACAGGACATAGGACATGATATTTTACGAATTTATGAGCTAAAACCTTTAGTGGAAATACAAAAAAAAAACCCTAAACATTTATTTTGCCGCTGAAAGTCAGGAAGAAAAGGACCAATGCAAACAGCAATTGCAGGAGGGTCACAGACCCAATGCTGCACAAAATTGAAGAACAAAATTGGGGATGGAGCAATAAAACTGCAGAGAGAGTGTGTACTCAAAATTAACTTAATGTTCTCTTTCCTGTTCTGATTTCCCTTCCAGTCCCCCAGACAAAAATAGTTCTGTTCACAAAGTCAGTTCATTGAGCTAACTGGGTTATTTACAAAGAAAGGTCATTAAAATAGTATCCACCATGTTCTACTGACAGAAAAAAAACCCTAATAAATAGAAATATCTTTGTTGCAGTGGCTTTGAATTTTTCTGCTTAATGCCCAAAGTCAATTTATTGTGAAATATTTCTGTAACTGGGCTATGATAGTGATGTAAATGATGGTGCATGTAAACCATATTTCAGTAGCTACATTCAGTTGTCTCAAATCTGTGGGCCAGATACATCCCAAATCTTCAAACACATTCCCAGACAAGCAGAAGCAGCATTCCAAACAGAAACATTGACTTAATTCCAGAGCTCCCATCTCCGAAAGTCAATCCAAGAGATGGAATTTCCTCCTGTGTGGAGGCCCAGGGGCCTAGGAACAAAATCCCTCAATCCTAAAGGGGCTGGAGCAGGCAAGGGGAAATGCCCCTTGTGATTAGGGTGAGGAAAACCTTCCTCCCACAGGCATTTACAGCCACATGTTACTAATATCCTTTGGGCTCTGGTACTTCATTGGTTTGTAAGCGACATCACCCCTGTTCAGTGCCATTCACCATTTATGTGCCCTTTCCAGAATGTTCTTTCTTCCCGCTAAGACCCTGGTTTGCCACAGAGCTCCGCCCCTGTCATCCTACTGGTTCCCTGACTCCTAGCCACGCCCCTGCACTGCTTTACCTTGTCTCTATTGGCCCGTGGCTGGCAGACCCGCCCCTTCTGTCCCCTATTTAACTCTGTGCCCTCAATCCAGTTCTCTGTCCGCGTCCCTAAAGCCATTGGAAGTGACCCTTATTCCCAGACCCCTTGGTCATTCCCTGTTCCTGAATAAATAGTCCCTGGATACCCCAAGGAGAACCTGTCCCTGTTGCTAGTGCACACAAAATAGAAGCGTGGATTCAAATCACAACAGTGAGGTTGGATCCCAGTGAGGCAGAAGCCTTTATCTGGGGTTTAGCAACCCTTTTTATCAGGTGTTCCCATGCAGGTCAACCACTCCTCTGATCCCATTGGTGGAACAAGAGAAACACCCATTCAGCACAGCTGCGTGACATAGTTTTGAGAGCTAAAACCTATTTACAAAAAACAATCCTTGAAAGAGAAGTTTCCCAAAAGACTTTTCCTTGGGAACAGGGACTGCCAGGCTGAAAACTCTCTCAGGCTGAGAAAATCATGTCCACACATCCCTTCACCAACCATCAGCCTCCTCAGCAGCGTGCACGGGGCCCCAAAAGCACAGGTTGCTCTCAGGGCCGTGCTGCTGCGTGCCTGTGGTAAATAGATTTTACAATATTGTTTTTTCACAATGAATGATTTATGTACAAAGGTATAAAGATACAGTTTTTATTTCTGCTGTTACCTAAACTTAGACATAGTAGTGAAATAATGTTGTGTTGATTGAAGTGCCTGCTTGGTTGGGATAACATCCGGGGAATGTATGATGAAGACCCCTGCTACTGATATGCCAGCTATCAGCACCTGCCATCTGAAGAAAGTATGGACCAAAACCCAAGCTGGGGGTAAAAATAAGCATGGACTAAAACCACAGCAGAGAAATGCACACACTCTAAAAAGGCAGACCCAAGGAGGAGCCATGCTAAACAGTTCTTGGAACACACAAATTAATTTTGAGGAAAAGCCTGACTCTATATAAGTGTTTATGAATATGCAATAGGCTGATGCAATAGGAAGGGTGTGTAAAGGGTGTCTCTGAAATAGCAGGTGTGCAGAAAGGGACCTGCCAGGCACCTGGCCCTCAAACTTTCCTTTATTATCTTTGTCTCCCATTTTCCTTTATTAAACTTTTACACTTTACCAGGAGAGTGAACCTCGTTTCTCACACACCACAACACTCCTAGGTTTGGTGTGCAGGTTTAAAAACCTAAATTTTCCAGTGAGAGGGCATCACATGCCTGAGTCTGTGCCACAAGCTGGGTTTGGAGAGCACTGAGGGCCACATGAGATCCTCAGCCAGCCCCAGGAAAGCTCAGTGCCAAACAACTCACAGCCAAAGCCAAGAGCAGCCTGGCAAGATCATCTATTTCTTGCTTCATTGTTTTCTCCAGGGAAACTCCTCTTCTTCCAGAATTTGGGCATCTCTCTGAACTTCTGCAGCAACTGCACTGAATGGGAACACTCTGCTTGTACCAGCACAGTGTAAAAAATCCCCAGGAAAACCTGGAATCTTGCAGCAGGAGTGAGGAACAAAGAATTTCCTCCCATCCTCGCATTCAAAAATATTCCAGAGAAAACCCAGCAACCAGATGCCTTAGGATTTAGCTTTTATATTTTCTATACAGATCTTGTACTGCTCTAGTGTATAACTCTAAACTCCATAGCCTGTCAGCTGCTTTCTCCCATTTTATTCAGGCACAGCAATTCCTCTCTAGGCCTGAAACTCAAGGACATCTCATTGCCTCAGGTCCCAAGAGATGTAGACAACAGTGAACTGGGGGGAAAACCTGGAGTAAATGACTTCATTACCTGTAATTGGAGTATTAACCCCTGATATGTAAATGGACCAAACTTAAAATTGTCTGAAAAACTCGTGACCATTGATTGTCCCTCTTGGATGTAGCCCCTGGGAGGCTTCTGAGTGCCCAAGGTGTATTTATCAAAGGCCTTTAATAATAATAAACCCGTTTTATTCTCTTAATCTTGTCCAGCCTTTGTTTTAGGTAGCCACTCCAAGGCATCACAGAGACCAGCTGGGAGCTCTTTGCAGGGCTGCTGAGCATCCTGTACATCATCTACCCATGCAGAAGGCCCAGAGAAGCCTGGCAGCCTTTGGGGATGGCAAAGAGGATGCAGGAACAGCTGGGAGGGCTGTGCAGCTCTCCAGGATTGGGGTTCTAGGCCAGCACAGACCCAGGGCTGTGAGCAGCATGAGCAGAGTGATCCCTCCTGCAAACTGTGCAAAACAACATTAGGGAAGAAACTGTGCCCATGTGTGGGATGGGAAAGAGCAGGGTTGTTCCTTAACTACCAAGGGCAGATTTAATTATATTCTGCAAAGCAAACTTGGGAAAAGATGACACCAAAACCACTCAGCTTTTGCCTGGGAACTTTATTATTTTATTTGACTTAAGTTGTTGTAAATCAGACCAAAGCAAAGTGAGTAATTACTTTTTGCCTTATCCAGTGTGTTTCTCTATTACCAATAGTTTTGACAGATGGTCCTGTTAAACCCAAAGACAGAAAGGAAAGCATAATATGCAGTAGATACCATAGTAAATATAATAAGGCATCACTTTCAGGATCTCTAACCATTCTTCCAAAACAAAAAAAAACAAAGATTCCTTTATTGATAAAGCCTGCTTTTTTTAAAAAAAAAAAAATCTGCTTGTATTGTTTGTTTTCCCTCTCTCCCATCTTGCAAACATTCACTGGAATCTCTGTTGAGGTGAATTACCACAAATTTAGGGCTTAGCACCTTTCCCTTTTTTATCTCCTGACAAGCGGGAACTCAGCAACTGAATTCCCCAGGACCAGGGTTTTACCAAACTCCAAAAAAGTAGAGATTACTCTCCAGTATGGATCCCTTGATGGTGAAAAGGGATCTGAGTTAATTATTACCAGCAGGAAGCCTGATTTTAGCAGGATAAATCTTAGTCCAAGCAAGTGGAATAGGCTTTATCTCAGCCCAGGATAGCCTGGAGTCACAGGTCCTGGCCAGGAAATCTGGTGAGAAACACCAGACAAATGATGGCCCTTCAAGCTTGCCATGCCAAAATACTTTATTTTTTGGAGGGTGTCAGGAGAACTCTGCTGCCAGGGCATCACCTTCCCACAGACCCTGGTGGTGCCTCTTGCAGCAGCTACACCAAGAGAAATTTGCCAGGAATCCAGCCAGAGCTCCCTCAGAAGCTGGGATGCAAAGACTGCCTTCAGGTAAGTGTGGCTTAAGTGTACTTTATTTTGAGAATACAGAAAGAGTAAGAGCTCACACCTCCTATCTCTCAAACAACAGGGAAGTAAAAAGCAAAAGTAAGATATGAATGAAAGTGCCATTATGAGTTAATTGGTATCAAGTGTTGAATGTGAGGTACAGCTGCAGAGGGACATTGCCAAGCCCACTGCCTAAAACAGCTGAACACAAAGGATAAAACAAACACCCTCTTCTAGGCAGGTAGGAGCTGATAGTAGGACATAATTTAGAAATATAATTACAGTCACAGTGATGTGATCAGAAAAGAGAGAAGAGATTTAGACTCTTCACTGTTGCTGTAATCCCTGTGCTTAATGCAGCTTTCTGTGCTCAGCTGAATCTGACACAAAAGTGATGAGAAATCTGTACCAAAACCTCTGCAGATCTCTCTTCATTACCATACAGAGCTCTGACATCTTGCAACACGAACGGAATCACAGAAAAATAGGGATTAAAAACTCAGTGCCAGCCCAGCTCCAGGCTATGAACCTTGCCAGCATAAACACAGTGGAAGCTACATGGAAATGTCCACCTGGAATGAGAGGAAACAACCTAAAATCAGGCCAGTCTACCTGCAGCCTCAATGCCAGCTCTGATCCCATTTTCTGCTAATATTGGAAGGAAAAAAAGGATGCAATAGTGACTTTGATTCCCTCAGTTCAAGTGCTGGATACCCTGCCCCATACAGGAGTGCATGTCACTCCAGGGATATTCCCTGCTTCTTTATCCAAAACCTGCTGAGAGCCATGAAAAAATTCTATTTGCCCCAGCCAATAGTTACTTTTTACTCCCTTTATTTCTTTTCTTACCCCTTAATTGACTATTTAAAACCCCCAAACACTTCCAGTGTTCTTTCATTTCTTTCTGCCTTCAACTCAACTTCTAGCATCACCACTGCAGTATCTCCTTGGAGCTTATCCCACTCCAAACCCCCGCCAGGACCAAGGACACCAAGGGCTGACATTTTCCTCATATTTCAGATGTAACCATAACTTCTGTTGAAGAATTAACTTGGCACTACTTAAATAAAAACCCATCTTAGTTTTAGAATATTCTTTGTCAGAAAGGACAAGGAAAAAACCCTTTAAACCCAGCCCATCCAAGGCAGCAGATTTGCAATATTCATGACCTCCTTATTCCATTTTCCCCAGTTCAATTCTTGGTTTAGCTGCAAGAAGGTGAATGGAAACTTTATCTGCCTGTTAGAACAGCCTCTTCCCAACTGTATTAGCTCTTTAACTAACACATAATCAGAAATTAAGTTCTCGCTGCCAGCTGTAGAAATGCAGCTCAGGGAAAAGTGGAAAGTTTTAATTTCCCAGTGCCCCCATTATGCTGCAGCTGTAACAGCCCCATGGTTTTGTCAAGATCCACAATTTTCTTGTACTTTCTTTTTCACATTTGATTCCAGGATGTTGTCACAGCAGTGCATCTGGGAAGAGAATTTAGAGAAAACCATTGCAAGAAATGCTCACTTTTATAAGTCTCTACTCTAAAATCTTTGCAGAGAAGATTGCAGAAGAGAAAAAATTATATACATATTTATATGTCTATGGACTTCTCTTTATGCTAATATCACGTATGATTCTGCATTACGAAAAAGAAAGACTGTGTTGCATTTATACTCAAAAGAGTTCTAATAAACATAAAAAATATGGCTATTTAAAATGACAGCAATTTTTAAAATCTGTAATTTAGAAGGGTAACTTTATAATTTTCATATCTGCAGGAAAAGCTGTTTGGGCAGTTTTAAAATCTCACTGTAACTGCAATTGTAAACATGTAGTTGAAAAGCATAAAGATGAGTTGCTCATTTGCATTTTTATCTGTGTTGTCCTAGAGCCATTAATTGTGGAAATGAAACAGAGAAATATGTATTAAACCCCAGGCTACTAGAAATTAATATACACAGAGAATAAAAATATCTGGAAGTTAGAGATGACCTCCATGTTTCAGAGAAAGATTAATCAAAGCCCGAGTTATAGTTTCCAATTTACTGCAGAACAACAGATCCTATTTCATAATAACTCTGGGAACACCATCCCAGTTTTGCAGCACTTAGATGATGTGGATAGGAACTGAAGCCAATGCTCGGGGTTCTGGAGAGTGAATGGCTGCACGGGAAAGCCAGGAGTGTGTTTGTTTAATTGCAATGAGCTTTAACCAGAGGACTGAGCTCAGATTCACCTTCAGCTCCTCACCCCAGCACTGCTGCCACCCACTCTCATTTCCAGCCCATTCGGGACTCAACAGGGCACTGTCATTGCCACAGATGTGAATGGTCACAGAGGCAATGAGGTTGATGCACATTTAGACCATCCAGGATGGCCTTTGGGCTGCTTGGAGCAGGAGCCTGGCTCAGCTCAGTTCCCTGGCTCCAGCCCACAGGGGCAGGGCAGAGCCCCCAGGAGCTGGGTCCTGAACTTTGGCCACAACCCCTGCAGAGCCACAGGACAGGGACAGTGTGGCTGGGCAGTGCCCAGGCAGAAAGGGACCTGGGGGCTGATGGACAGCAGGCTGGGCATGAGCCAGCAGTGTGCCCAGCTGGCCAAGAAGGCCAGTGGCACCTGGAACAGGAATGGTGTGGCCAGCAGGAGCAGGGCAGGGATTCTTCCCCACTGCTCTGCACTGGGTGGGTGGCGCCTTGAGTGCTGTGTCCAGTTCTGGGCTTCCCAGTTTAGGAAAGATCTTGAGATGCTTGAACATGTCCAGAGGAGGCAACAAAGCTGGTGAGGGGCTTGGAACACAAGCCCTGTGAGGAACAGCTGAGGGAGCTGGGGCTGTTGAGCCTGGAGGAAAGAAGATTCAGAGGTGACCTCAGCACTCTGTACAAC
>VWYI01020259.1:0-28546 GCA_013399455.1 Anthoscopus minutus
TTTTCACCATAAAATCAGCACAGGGTAATTTGAAGTTTTACAAAATTTGTGCAGTTTCTTACCATTTAATTTTCCAGAATTTCACTCTTCATCTGTTCCTGACTGGAGCAGTCTAGTTCTTAAGAGGTGGTAATAAAATTTAATAAGCACTTCCAATCAGCATTGATTTTATGCAGTCAAAGATCCAATAAGCTAATCAGAGAGCTAGTATATCCTATAACACTGTAACACAATTGTGCAGAAGTATGGGTTTCAACTTCCTGATCCAATGATTACATCAAACAAAGAAAAAATGTTTATATTGCCACTAAGATTGTTCAGCTGAAAACCATTTATCAAACATAGCAGATAATCAAACATCAGGAACACCAGCTTATAAGCCTCCTACTAGCACTGCACCTGTGGAAAACAAATGTTTCCCTGGTTGGATGCCAGGTTACAGCACACTACAATCAGCCTTGCAATGCAGAGTAGGCACAGAGGGGAAATATGGCATAACCCAATGCCAAAGAAAGTTCATTTTTAGGACAGGTGCCGACTGGAGCTTGTACCACATGGAATCAAAGAATCATGGAATGGTCTGCATTGGAAGTAACCTTAGAGATTCTCTAGTTCCAACCCCCTTTGCATGGGCAGGGGTGCCATTTGCTAGATGAAGCTGCCCCAGAGTCCCATCTGCCTAGTTAGATAACCCTGCCTTGACCACTTCCATGGATGGGGTATTCACAACTTCTCTGGGTAATGTCGTGTTCTGTATAAGTTAAAGTAGATATTATGCATGTTCATATTAAATGTACTGTGGAACAGCGATGAGAAGCAAAAACTACTTTGCTTCTATCAGAAACAGCATTATTTTTCCAGTGAACAACTGAGCTTGGAAAGAAAAAGTTTTATGGTCTAGCGCTGTTTCCCGTCTCAAAGGAGTCATTCTGAAAATACTGAAAATACTGTGTTTATAAGTAAAGTAATCCCAGCACCTTTTCTCTTGCATAGCAAATCTTGTTACTCTTAAATGGGTTGATAAGGGAAGAAGAGGATAATATAAGAAGAGGCTGTTTGCTGAACAACATCAGAGGAATCATTAACTTTACTCTCTCCTTTCCCCATTGTTTCAGCGATGACAAAATACAGTTACTAAACTAATAGATGAAAAAACAAGGCCGGAATGTGCTGTGGCCCTGTCACTGAAGGCTAAGAAACACTCAAGCTCTCAGTGAAAATGAAGATCAGTGTCAGAAAAAGCAAGTGTTCTTCCCATGTGGTCTGAGCCCATTTTGCTCACTTGACAAGAAAACACCGTATTTGGTAAAATGCATACACTAACATCCACTGAACTTTATCCAGGTGAATAGTCACTAATGTGTACTCAAAGAATTGCATTTTCTCTGAAACATTTAGTTTTACAAGGCTGAATCTTGGTTACCAATTAGAACTTATTAAAGGCCTCAAAATGTATGTGTATTTTTAGCCAAACAAATATATATGAAATAATAATCCTAGAGTAATCCTTTCCATGGCTTAGAATGATAAACTCAATGGAACCAAGCCAATGGGACAACACCTATTTCCAGATTTAAAGTACTACTTAATCCAGGAAATATTTGGCAACAGAGATATATTTTGTTGATGGATATTTTTGCGTAGTGATTGTAACGGTTGATGAAAATTTCATGAGATAATTTCTCTGGTTAACACTGTTAAGAAAATTGTACAATGCTGAATTTTGTGTTGGCTTTTTCTGATATGGAAGAAGTCATAAAGATGTAGTTATAGGACTAGGGGAAATAGCTTCCAACAGAAAGAGAGTAAGGCTAGATTAGATATTAGGAAGAAATTCTTACTTTGGGGATGGTGAACATGTTGCCCAGAAAAATTGTGGATGCCCCATCCCTGGAAAAGTTCAAGGCCAGGCTGGATGGGGCTTTGAGTGACCTGGTTCAGTGGAAGGTGTCCCTGCCCATAACATGAGGAGTGCAACTAGGTAGTCTTCGAGGTCTACTTCCAACCCAAACCATTTTATGATTGTTTGATTTTCTTGGTAGTGGAAATTTCAAGGTTATTGTCAGTCCAACTTTTTACAGGCAAAAAATTACCTGTGGGACCATGTGGCTGGCTCTAATATTGCACTGATATTTGTTCTGTGCTCCATAGTATTGAGTTTTACTTGGTACTTTTATAAAGCTAATGTGAGGGGAAGAGGACACTAACTGAATCACACAGATCTCTACAATGATTAAGGGATATTCAAATATAGGTAACAGCTCAGCTATTACCTCTCTTAGTCTATTCCCCACACAGGAGGCTCTGCCTGAAGGGACTTCATACAAATGTTGCAGGACAGACTAGGTACATCTTGTCTAGATACAGGAATAGTTCAAAGAACTGTGCAATGTGAAAGGAGGTTGTTGGACCCTCCTTGTTTTGGCTTCCAGTGCCTCACATAAACTACTGAGAACAAAACTCTTTTCAGTAGCTCCTGCCTCTTCCCCTTCAATCTTTGTAAGGAGTGTCCTTGCAGAACAAAGAACTTCTTCTCCTTTCTTACCAACCAGAGGAACATTTCTAAGTCTTCCCAGAGATTCTCTTTTTTATTCGAGAAGAATTTCTTGGAGATGCCAAATTGGTAAATATGAGGTGAGAAAGAAATACAGACTGAGCAAGTAAAAGAGAAACAAGGACAATATTACAGTATTTCTTTCCAGAAGTGCAGACTAGGTTAGAGTTAATCACAGATTTGTTTCTGATTTTCAGATGTTTAATTTTATNAAATAAATTTTTCCTTGGCTGACTTCACAGCATTGCTGCGCCCTGTTGAGCAGGAGCTGCTTTTACCCCAGAGCTAGATGTGTATCACACAGTCTGACTCTAGAGGCTACAGAGGCAGAGGCAACAGGGTCTAGCAGAGACCATGAGCCCTGGGGAGATAACCTGTTCTCTTATCAGAGCTCAGGTCACCTGTGAGCAGGCTGTGAGCTGGTTGTGTGAGTGTGTGCTGGATTAGCAGCAATAAGGACGCCAGTAGGTGAGCTCAGCTGTGGTCTTTGTACCTGCTGAGCCTGCCGATAGCTGAAGCATTACAAATGTAAGCAGGGAGCAGGGAGAGGCCAGGTCATGCCCTGTACTCCTTTGCTGTGGTATTATAAGTATTTTTTCTGCTTTGAAATGAAAACACTTTGATATTCCTTGAATAGCAGTCTGTGCAGAAGGTATGTGGAAAAGCGCGCAGTGGCAGAAAAATAGACACGATGTGGTATTGTATTGTTTGAGGAACAGAAAAGGTAACAACACACATACACATGGTGCCAGAGGATGGAAAGGCTTCCTTCTGTTTTTTCACATTTTAGTATACTTCTGAGTGATTTTAGGATAAAAGAAACAATAAAATATTACATGCAGCATTATTATTACTTTTGTTACTTCCCTCTGACATCCCCAACACTAATGTACAGTTTAAAAAGTACACACTAATTACAAACATATATAGATATGTTATACCAATATCTGAGGTAAAATTGCATTCTGTATCTATTTTACACTACGGTTGAATAATTTTTAGGATGTCAGCCTTCAGGAGGTAAAACTGTGTTATTTTACTATCAGCAGTATATGTTATGTTTGTAGATGAGAGATAAGAATAGCCCAGGAGTTAGATGATGAAAGAATTCAAGTTGTTGCTGGGTCATAGCTCTTTGTAGCTGTGCCCAGCTCCTCAGAGTTATCTAGCCCTATGAAATGCAAACAGGAACAAGAGGAACGTGCCTCATATCATGACAGACAGAGGAGCCTGGGCTCCCACACAGCTTTTGGAAGCTGATGTATTCCTAGGACTGCTGTTTGTGAGTGTGGTGAGTTATAGCTTGCAGCCCAAGTCACACAAGTATTTGTGCTATTTTAAAAGCTGAGAAAACAGTGATGTGACCACCTTTTCTGGAGAAAGCAAAGCTGGCATCTGTTTGGGAGTGTCTCAGACTCTCCAGCTGTCTCATTTAGGAGTGCAGCTCTTGATGGCCTCACTTGTAAAATGGTATCCGTGGGCTTTCCCAGCTTGCTGATAGTCATGAGGATGGCTACATGAGGAGGATATCATTCCAGTGTCCTTAGGGGTCAAAGATGACAAGTCCTACTGTTAACAGTCACTTTAACTGACAAAAGTGCAAAATAAAAAGTATAGTGTTATTTCAAGAGATGGCCTGTACATGCTTTGACTTGAGTGTTTGAGCGTTGTGTTGCAGAAATCAGACTTCATTCTATTGAGCTTTTCTAATATGCACGGTTTCCTGAATTTAATAAAATTCTGAATTTTATCAAATATTGATATAGTGCTGGTTCCTTGAAGGCAGTGCAAACAAGATTGCAGCCTTAATGTAATAAAGTACTTAAGAAAGCGTGTAGATTCAAATTTACGTGCACACTGTGCTTTGCTGTGTGAAAGCCCATAGAGGTCTGGACTGCAAACAGTGAAGTGGAAGGGAATGTGATTTCATATGAAGAATGCACACCATGCTTGGGGACTGCTTGAACAGGTTCAGCATGTGTAAACAGATCTTACTTGCCAAAGAAAAACATTTTACTTTGGTAGATGAAGTCTTTGTTGGGAGAGGTCTTCTGACCAGCAAATCAATTCTTCCTGAAAAACAACATTAAAACTTTAATTTGAACCAGGCAACCAGCAGACAGAATGGACTGGTTCACAACACCATTAGCACTGTTCTGTGTGGTTATGATGGCAATTATTGTGGTTTTTGCTTGAACATCGACCTTCAGTCTCCATTCGTCTCATTCAAACGCTGCATGTTTTCATATAAACAATAATGAAAAGTAATGAAAAGTATATTTTTCATAAAATGCTATACTTTTCATAAAATGCATATATTTTTGAAAGCATGCACGTTCTCATGGAGTATCATATAGAAAAAAATGGAAAGATTTTGATCCTAGCTTTTAACTTTTAAATTATCTTTCAGAAAGTATTCACTACATTTAGTATATACTTTAGAAGTCTTTTAAAATGCAAAAAATAATATAATCTTGCAGAAATTAAATGCTTCAATTTTGGTGCTTTTTTTTCTGCAGAATTTCTTCAACAAGAAACTTAGAGCTGTTTTCTTCCCTTCATTTTCTGAGTGTGAAGTAAAACCAGAAAGTTCAAATCAGATTGTGATCAGAAGATTAGTGTTAAATCACAATTCCTGCACTCAGTTATTGATAAAAATTCAAGCTGCAAATGGTGCAATACGAATATGAAGTAAGCAGCTTCTAAGTTCTTAGATATGCAAGCATACATATATAAAAATACATATATAACTCGTTTTCTTTTGCTCAACATTTTTCTCAGACCATGTATTGCATTTACCCACTGAAGCATCTCTGGCACAAGGTTTTTAATGTGCTCTAGATTCCTGCTTCAGCCTACTTAGTGAAGCAGATACTTCTGCCAGTCTGATAGTATCTAATTACAGTGCCAAGGGGTGTATAATTCAGTAGAACACTGAGATGTTGAAAGATGATATTGTGAGACAGGGTATATCAGCCCTTGATTTAGGTCACAAAAGCAATTCAGTACTGCATGAACAACATGTTGAGTGTTGCACCTGAACATAGTAAAAACCTTTAAAAATGTCATATGTGATTAAGCATTTCAGCTTTTATCAAAGTACTATACAAGCTATTTTTTTTTCATTTATTATTTTATTCTTTAAAAGAATCAAATGTAGATTTGTGGGTGATGTTTTCATTGAAATTAATGATCTATGTATATGCATGTAAACAGCTGTTCTTTTCAACTGATGGGGTTAAAACTCATGTTTTATACTTTCTTTCTAGAGAGAGGATTAAAAAAATGTCATGACAATTTGGTAGTGTTGTTTTCATGTTTTTCATTTGCAACCAAATAAAAATGAGGTTAACATCATTAATATAGTATTCCTCTCACTGATGGACTTGTCTGTTTAGTTTGCAGACATGGTCATATACAAAGGTTTTTAAAAAGCAAATTTCACCGCTATTTTAGAAGCAATCACTTTATTCCCCAAGGAATAGCAGTGGTCCTTACATTACAAGCAGAAAAGCATTGCCTTGGACCACTGATAGATATTAGTCATGCTGCAAAAATATCCATATTAAGGATTTTGGTCCAAAGATAAAAAGCCACTCAAAGTCAGCAAGGCAGACAAAAATGTTGTAAAATATAGTAAAGAAAATATATAGTGTTTACAGAGTGATTCATGGCAAATATGATAAAGAATTAATTTAATATTGTTATTCAATAATTAATTTTATAAATTCCCCTCACAAACAGAAGATAAATATCTGCTCAGACTGGTGGGACTGGTCAGGGCCAAGGTAACTATGAGACCAGCAGAAAACCATGGACACTTCTGCTGCTGCTTCACTTGCAGCTGGTCCCAGTCAGGGATAAAATATAGTGGGGAAAGGCTAAATCCAGAGATATTATGAGAGATTCATGGTATTTATCTGGCTTTCAGAAGCACCATGGAAACATCTGACTCTTATGCTGTTTTTTCAGAGCTACTGAGAATTTGTTATTATTGTTAAGGAAACTGTTATAGAGAAAAGGTAAACTCTCAAAGACATGTTTTAGGAGTGTTATTCTCAAATATTTCATATTTCTGAAGCTCTAGTTGCATACAAAAGCTTTTTTTTAAGACACTCCAAAATTTTCAAACAACATGGAGATTCAAATATTCTGTAATATATTTGTTGTACAGGTACATTGACTACTGGAATTTCTTTTTAAGAAGGTTCAGGATGTCTTATTTCAGTGTCCTTCTCTCTGTTTTATCATTGACCTTGTTTTGGTTTACCGCCTGTCTCTTTTTTTTGTCATATTTTTCATGTTTTTATTTTTACATTTAGCGTCTATTACTCTTGCTCTCTCATTATCCTGATATTTTAGGTTTTGGGTTTATCATCTGGTTTTGGTAGTTCTGCATTTTCAGCCTTTTTTCAGTCCCCAGCATCCTTTCATTTCTTTGCTAGTCTGCTTACTGTATAAAGCCTTCTCTTTTCCTCAGAAATTTCTTTTCTTTTGTGGTGCCACTTGATAATGAGCCCACAGATTTAGCCTCATGAATGACATCCTTTAAGACTTGCCCAGTTAAGGACTATATTTAGTTGCAAGCATGTGAGATGGGTGCCACTGGGAGGACAGAGGGATAAATTTTCCCGAGTTGTACATCAGGACTAGGATGGGCAGAGCTTTGTGCAAACTGGTCTAGTGGGAGGTATCCCCGCTCCTGGCAGAGGAATGGTAAGTACATGATCCTTAAGGTCCCTTACAAACCAAACTATTCAATGATTCTATGATTTGCCAAAGCCCTGACTGACCTGCTAAAGAAGTCTGGGAAAAGGTTGAGTCAGGCACAAAGTAAGTAATGTCATGTTTTTTTTCACGTTCAGTCATGAGCCGGAGTGAACTGCTGAAGCAATTGCTTTTTCTCTCTAGACAGAAAAAAAAAGGGAAGCTGTTTCTTAGGCTGGAAGTGGCAGCTCTGCTGTGAAGTGATGCAGGTCATGCTACAGTTGCTGGCTACTTGAAGCTCCCAAGAAAAATGGGAGTTCTTCAGGCTGAGGCAGTAAAGCAGAATATTCCCTTAGACTCTTGGGGAGGTGGTAAGATTGGGCTGTTAAACTAAGAGCTGTAAATGATGTAGAGGATTGTTACTAAAGCAACTAAAGCATTTCTCCCTGAAAACTTAAATCCTTTCTTTGGCAGTCTTTCCATACAAGCACTTTCTCTGAAGCACAACCTTGGCTCATGTGCCCAGGGTTTCCTGAATATGACACAGTAGTTGCCACCTTAAGCCAAATGATATCCCTAAGTGTTGCTTATAATCCAAAGAGAAAAAAATCCTTGCAATAGTATTAGAAAAGTAAAAAGCAGACCTTTATTGGGAAGCTTCCAGGTATCTCGGTGGTGATTGGCACACCTGGCTAGATTTCTAAAATTTTGATAAGGTTAATTAGTTAGGAAATCTAATGGGTACATCCAATAGGAGATTCAGTTGCCCCAGTAACCCAGGCCTGGGTCAACTCCTTGGAGTCGGTCCAAGGGCTTCTTTGCCCCAATTCTTGTTATGACTTCTCAGATTCTGGTTGGAAAACAAAATGTTCTTCTTGTAGGTCATCTTCCTGACAATAAGAGTAAACAGTATTTCAGGAATGTGTTACAAGGTTAGCTTATTGTTCTAATTTCTAGGGGAAAAGGATAGGAAAAGTACTGGAGGTACATCCATGCAGCTATCTAAAAAGCTACAAATTTGTGAAAAATATCTAAAGAGCTTAGTGATCATAAGCTTCTTGCTTCAAAGAGAATTCCACCTACAAGAAGTGCAAATAAGTGGTTAATGTAAGTTGTTCCAAATCTTTCGGTACATTCATCTGTCCAACTTCCACAGCTTTATTAAAGTTTTGTCATGCCCATTAACCGGAGAACAGACTTTTCTTTAATTTCACCTGGAGTATTATGTGCATTTGTGAGTTACATGAGGTGATTCTAATTTCAAGTTTTCAAAGCAAAACTGTAAAAGTTCATTTTATAAAGTGTCTTTCTTTTCATGTGTTTACAAGGCTTGTTATTTATTATGCTTTGGCCACAGTTCCAACCTAGGAAGGAAAAGAGCAGTGTTTACTGGTTTGCTTCAAGAATGTATTCTGTTAATTAAATATTACAGTTTTCAATCTCTATATTGCTTAGAAAAATAAGAATTAACATAGGTTCTTATTATAAATCACCTGTTGTTCATTACCAATGTGGTTTTCAGACAGGTGACAAGAAGGATTTCTTTCTGTGATAAAAGTCCTTGCAAGGACAAGTCATGTACATTTGTAGCACAGAAAACAAGGTTTTTATCAAAATTTCCCTGAAGAATTGTTTAATCAATGTCCTTGATACTTATTTGCAGGGAAAATAATGGTATTTCTTCACTGCTGCAATAGGAAAAAAGAAAGGAATAAACATAAAAGTGACTCTTTGAACACCCCTTCCACTTGATTACCTTTCCAGATCACTTTACAACTTTCCATTTTTCCATCACTTCAGATGCTTATTTGTATGCTGTAGAGAAACCACAGTCCTGATGCTTCACTAGATAATGACTGTTGTACCTATGCTGCCAGCTTCTGGTGTCTGGGAACAAGCAGCATTAGAGATTAGAGCTATGGAGGAACAAGAGCTTACATCTTGTTGTATAGTTTCACACTTCAAAATTTATTATTAGTCCAAAGAGGAAGAAATGCAGAATATGGGAAATTTTCTATCTAAGTAATATTTTAAGAACTTCCTTTGGTTACTTACGAAAACACCAAAATCCTCTTCCTTCAAGCAACCCATGAGTGGTTACTAAAATATTTTGCAGTATTTTTGTAGAGTACTTGTCTTTTATGCAGAGAATAGGAAAATTCTCTCACTTGGAATGTGTGAACAATATGCTGGAGGAGAGCCAATGTTTCAGCAGCAGTATAACAGATTTTTAACCGAGAAAATGGGCTGTAGAAAAGTAGCCCATTTTCATAAAACTTGTTCCTAAAACTGAATTTCTGATATCCATTCTAAGAGGAAACGCGGTTTCAAAACACGTGTATCAAAACACGGTTCCTTTCCTGAATGTGAGATGAAAGCCACAGCTACATATATTGGCAGTTACACTTCCATGTTCTGTAAGTGATCTGTGAAATGCAAATATTTTTCCTCAGAACTCTTTACTATATGAAGAACCTTGTAAACATCTCTCTAAGCAGAATATACTTTCAAGGATATTTTTTTCAAAGATCTTTTTTGGCATTTAGGTAATAGGATAAATCATGACTGGCTATATTGGAAAATCTGCAATGGCATCTGCCCAATTTAACAACTATGTTTATATAGTTAATTAATGAGATAGTTAAAAAATCATCTATTCACCCATCAAGGTTCATTTTCCATACAGTACTACAGTGTAGTAGAAGTATCCTTGCTTTTTATTTTCTAACTTGTGTTTTGATGCCTGGAATACTGATGAAATAATTAAATATAATTTGCTGAATGCAATGGATAATTTGGAAATCTTGGAAAAACATTACTACCCTTTTTAAAAGCTGGGATTTAGTTATATATTTGAACATAATATCTTTGCTTAGAAGAATGATTCTCAGGCTTCTTGAAAATCTACCACACTCTCATGGGCAAATTAATCTATGTGGTATTTACACTATCTAATTGTTGTCATCCTAGAAAGGAAAGAAATAACATAAAGTTTTATATATTTAAAAGTTGGGTGAAAAAAAAATCTGAATTATGGTGTGAAACTTTTTCCAGATAGCTGCAGTAGGTTTTTGATTGGAAATAGAATACACAAAAAGTATACTTTTTTCTTGTTGTTTAGATGTTAGAGGAATTTGTTGTGGAACTACATTAAAAATTAGGGGTACATCTGTACCTTCTGCAGTCATAATCTAGCTCAGCATGGAGACCTAAAATATTCGAAGTTAATATTTGGTCATGGACACATTAACACTTAGCTTAGGCTCTTGTCTTGAAGCAGATTGTCAACAGCATCTAAGCTAGCAAGTTTAGTCTTAGTCAGGGTACTATCAGACTCTGTGCAAACACAAGTGACTATATTAACAGAATCAGACATCAGCAGAACAGTGTCAATATATTCACATTTGCAAGTCCACCAGAATCTAAAATATATCCATTTCTTGAAAATATATGTTGACTCATCATCTCTAAGATTTTCCAAAAAAGTCCAGTTGCACCTTACTTAACTTCAATTGCCTTAAATTGCTGTTTCCAAGAGCTTACTTCTTCCTCTTCCATCTTCACTTTTAAAAAAAAAAGTTGACTGTTGGATTGTGTATTTAAGACGCCGTTGTTTTGTTTTTTTTAAAATAATATTTTAAATAAAATTACTCAATACTTGGAATGTATTAACACTTTGCTTAATGAAATGGGAACTGGTTTTTTTTCCAGGTCTCAACAGTCCCAGAGTTTGGCCGCATAGTAATTTATACTACCAGTCTTCGTGTGGTGAGAACCACTTTTGAAAGATGTGAACTGGTTAGAAAGATATTTCAGAATCACAGAGTTAAGTTTGAAGAAAAAAACATTGCTCTGAACAGTGATTATGGAAAAGAACTGGATGAAAGATGCAGAAGTGTCTGCGAAGTTCCCTCACTCCCTGTTGTGTTTATTGATGGCCATTATCTTGGGGTAAGTAAAGCTGGAACCTCTGTTTTATTCCACAGTTGGGAAGAGCAGACAAAAATCTTGGTGGATGAGAAGTGGGATTTTTAGAAAATTGCCTACAATGCAATTGGTGATGGTAACAAGCTAAGACAGAAATCCTTTTGTAGTGCGCACTGCACAGATCCTCACTGATTAGCTTGATCTAAAGATGCAAAAGATAACCAGGGAGAGACTACCAGGAGGGGAGGAAAGAGGTAATAAAATATCTAAGATATCATCTGTTTCTTAAAAAATATCTTATTTGGTAGTTGAAACCATGAAAATCTGGAGAAATTGATTTTTTTCCTTATGAGAAGCTGTATGTATGACTTACCCAGGAAGAGGAACACACACAGAATGAACCTGTCATTTACCAATATCTGTGTTGAATTAGAGACTAACACTTTGGTATGTCAGACTTTAAATATACATTAGATTTTAGATCATGTAGTCTGTATCAAAATCTGTAATCAACTGAACATATTTTAGATACAAAATTGGTTAATACTTACTTTTTAAAAAACCTAACTATAGAAGAGAGAGAAGAGCTCAACTCTGCCCTATTGTAAGATATAAACTGCAAATGGAAAACTAAAATCCCTGTTTGTACACTAATATTCTAGGTCTAGAAGCCTACTGACATTCTAAATCACCTTTTCATTGAACCATGCTTTAGAAATGTATTTCTCAGAGACAGAAAAAAAATCAAAAGAAAAAGATTTGGAAAGTGGCACAAAGAAAACAGTTTGAGAACACAAAGAAGGCATTTGTCTTGAGTAGTGTAAAGCTATCAATTAGCACTGACTGGGAGACTGTGATTTATGAAGGCAAACTATATTTAAACATAGTGAGATTACTGTGTTTGCATCACTTAAAGCTTTCATTTTCACAGAACATTTAAGTAACAGAATACAGTGTAACCAACAAACAGGGATAATAGATATTTGGCCTTTATGAATACTTTCTCCTCTTTTGCCCCATCCCTTCCAAGCTTTCCACATGTTCTGCAGGAGTTAGGCTTCCCTGAGCATTGTAACAAATGTGTCTGCTGTCATAGGCCTTGCCAGACCACTAGAGCAGCTGTAAAACCACCTGTGTGCAGAATATTAGCAGACAGTGATTTTTACTTCATATGCTTTTATCAAAACTCTGATTTGGAGAGTTCTCCAGCAGCCAGGAGTAAAAGTGCTACATTCAAGAGAAGTTTAAAATTCAACAGGATTCTGATGAAGATTTGCTTATCTAATTAATATGTTAAAAGTGTAACTAGTGAGTTATGATTGACTCCAAGAAAATCTCAGTCTTTGTATGACCAATTCGTCAAAAGAATTCAGGTAAGATACTGAAATAAATTATTTATTTTACCGCAGGAAATGCCTGGATATAGTCATTTTGGTATGATGGATGGACCATTAAGTCACTGCCAATTGGGTTTTTGTTTGTTTGCTTGCTTTTAAATAAGATTGTAAGAAATTTGCTTTCTAAAAGACAAGTGACAGTGTAAAAATCTCATTAAAATTCTCTAAGTACTGTATCATATTCTTTGAAAAGGTATTGAAAAGAAGGCAAGCAAATTAGGAAGATAGCTTTCTATGGAAGAGACAAATCTACTTACTATAGGTAAAGAAAAATGAAATAATTTAGTGCTCTGATTTAGAGACATCTATTGCAGCAAGGCAGCTATGCTTACATCATTTAGCACAAGAAAACAGAACCCATTGGGCTGCTAAAAACCAGGAAAACCCCCAGATACAGGGTGTGCTTTCCTGTTTCTTTTCCTTTCTCTTTTTTTTTTTTTTTTCCGTAAGTTGATGAGGCACACCGTGCGTAGCTGGAACAAACTTTAGTTCAGTGAGAGAAGGAAAGTTATTCCATGTAAGAGTGACATTATTCGTGGACAAGCAGCTTTGCAGGCAGGGAACAGTGCATGAGGCAGCTCCTCTGCTCAGGCAGAGCTGATGGCAGCGTGTGCCTCACCCATCCTCCCACGCCAGGTTTGTGCCCTCCATGCTCTCCACTAATCATCATCCTTGGAGGAACTGCTGCTTGCTGCAACACCACTCTGGTGTGCTTTAGCTGAGGTGAGGTGTGCTTTAGCATGATGAGAAAGCCAAGTTCAGTGTGAGCAGGGCTAACTTGGGCAGTGCTCTGTGGCTGCAAACAGAGCACCTGCGGCTGGCAGGGCGGTGGGGAAGGAGAGCCCCAGGGTGAGCCCATCACTTGCTCTGGCAAGGCACCTGTGTGTACTCATTCTGCTTGGTAAACGTGGCAAGCCTCACTATTTCATGGCACTTCTCTGTCTTAGCATGTATTCAGGAGATAATCTGAAATTCATTCATTTAGAGAAACAAGGAGGGGTGCACGTTGAGGAGGTTTGGCAATGAAGTGTTCAGCCAACAGCTCTGCCAATTCACCTTCAGAAGATAGTGCATGGTGACCCCAAAGGCAGGATGTTGGCTGGAACCTGTGCTAGGCTTGTGTTTCATTAAAGAAAATGAAATCAGTTCTCACTTCATTGAGAACTAATTATAGAATTTGGTCTCGTTGGTAACAGTGGACATTTCTATAATGCTTTTTATAATAATTAACTTCTGATATGCAAATGAAACACAGAAATCACAAAGCCTAGTGTGTCAGTAACTAAACCATGCAATATTTTCCTATTTTTTCTCTTCTTTTTTCTTTTTTTTTTCATTTTAAATATTTATTTCCTGAAAAATCCCTCCCTGAAGGAGATTGCTTGTAGCAGTACAAAGAAGAATCTCTTTTGAGCTTTGCAGCTTTCGATGAGTCATAAGGAGAAAAAATACCAACCCTGAAATAGGATATGAACAGTTTTGAAAGATTAAAGATTATTCTTAATGAGATAAAAGTAACAAAAGCACCAAAACCCAGCACATGTACATCTGATAGAGTATATTGTGCCCAAGCTATTCAGAAGCACAGACAAAGTTGCTTGAGCACTGCAGGCTGTGGGGACAATATTCACAGTGTTGTGGAATTTATCATTGTCCACACAGGGACAATGAGAAAAATCCATGACTTGGGCAGAAGCAATAAAAAAAATCATATTTATCCCCTGTCAAGGAAAGCACTGCATGTTGCAGTACAGCAGGGCTTTTAATCTTCTCTTTTTTTTTATGATTGAATCATTATATTTCTTGACACACACTTTCTAAATATCAGTCTGTCAGGAAATTGCTGCTTCTTTCTGTTGCATGCTCTTTACTGGCTGATCTAATCCCTTCTTTTCACCTGAGGTTTTCTCCATCTGAAATGGAATTATGCCATCTGGTGGGATACCAATGCAGAATAAAAAATTACTTCCAGAAAACAGAAAGCCACACAGAAAAAAATAATGGAGCATTCATTTATTGTAAAGGCATTCAGAATTGTTAAATGTTTATATTATGCAAAGACCCACTCTCCTGGAGAAGGGATGCAAACAAAACAGTCATATTAAATAATTCTTTTTAAATAACTCACAGCATGTTCTAAAAATACAAGTATTTTCTTTTTCACTTGAAATATATGATTAAATTCCAGTGTTCATTTGCCATACAAACCTCCTTGATTTTTTTTTCAGATATGTGAATTTAAGTCTGTTTTTTATAAGGAAAATATCTCCTGTCTAGTTTTCCTAACTCTAATGACTCCAAAACAGCATAAGATTTATAGTAAAATTATTTTATATGTTGGTTATGATCCTCTCCAAAGAGTGAGACTTTCTGTAACTGACTCTTAGACAATACATGTGTAAAATACTTCTTTGTAAAACAAGAGTTAATAGTTTACTTTTAGCTGATTGCCAGTGGCCATATATATTTAGTTGCTCTCTATAGCCTCTTTGGTTAGATGCATTCTTCTGGTATTCGCTTGATGGGAGGATATGAATGGCTCTGTGACAGTAAAACTATTATGTAATTGTTGGATTCAGTCACTCAGCCTTTTCTCACTTTTTTCCTTCATTTTGCAGTTTAACATGTCAGGAAATACAGGGCTCAATTGCTTTATACACATGAACCTTTCCCGTTCTTTGCACACCAAATCCAGAGTTTCTGGCGCTGGTACTACACCACAGCACCAATTTTCTCAGTTCAGGGGCAGATTTCCAAGCAGTTATTTGTGCCCTCTGAGCACCTGCTGCCAAGGGGCCCTTGGCTGTGAGAGCTGTGGTGTTGCAGGCAGAAGGGAATGCAAGCTGTGGGCAAAGACAGAGCACACACAGCTCAGCTCCTTGGTAGGTCCCAGTGGAGAGCATGGCAGGGCCAGTGATGCTGGAGGGTGTGAGTGCATTTTTGCTGCCTTAACTAGAGGCCTTGTTTATGTGCTTAGCAAAATAGGAAATAGGGCATGCAATTTATCTGCACTGCAAATGTGTCCACAAGAGGGATGTTGAAGGGCCTCAGTAATTTTTCTCAGTATATAAGGAATGATGTGGAAGAGAGGCTGCTTTCCAAAACCCACAGGTATTCTAGTAAAGCTAAATGCAGAGCCATCTATCTGTGTTTATTCCTTGATGAAGAATTATATTGTGGAAATGGTAATGGTTTATATTTAAATAGGTAGCAACAGATATGTTTATTGACAGGACAGAGATGGGGCAGTAGAAAACGTAATGGACCTAGTTTTTGTCCTAGTAATTGTCCTAGTTAGACAGTTAATGGGAAATATAGATGAGAATTTAATATTTGAAATATTATGTTAATTTTGGATTTCTCAAGGGATGATTGGGAAGATAATTTTATTAATTAAAATGGTGTGGAAAAGTTGTTGAATGATTTAGCCAAGCTGTGGCATTTCCTTGCCAAAAGAAGAGCAAATATCTGACTACAACCTCTGTACTCCTCCAGCATGGTAGAGATTCAGCAAAGTTAGTAGATTAAGGATTCATAGGGCTCTGCCTTGATATTTAACTGGGTAACAGAACTGAAAACTCACTTCTCTGCTGATCCTCTAAAGATTATGCCCACTGTCCCCCATGCTCCTTATGTTAGTCTCTAGAGGGACTGACTATTTAAGTTTTCACATACCTTTCTAAGTGGTTGTGGTCTGAGCACAACCTAGGAAGAAAAAGAAAAGTATCACTGTCTGGTCAGAAAGCAGCCATTGGACTTACTCAACAGCTGCTTTAATTACTCTATTGATTATGGACTATGTGTGTTGAGACTCAAAGATCCAGAAGGAAGGTTAACCCCTACAGACTTTTATTTATATTTTACTTGTTATTCAAGCCGTTAATCAGAAAAGACAGAGTGGAACACTTTAAAACATTGACAGGCATTCTGACGTTTGAGTTTTAATTTAAAAACCACAGCTTTCTACTTTGAAAGGAACACAGCTGACTGACTGAATGTCATCAGAAATAGAAATCCTTTAAAAGACATATCTATAATGGAAAACCTGTCAAACTTTTAATTACTGTGCTGCAAAAGCCAATTAGCATTATCATACAACATCATTGTAACATGGGACAAAAGTTACAGGAATATTTTCCCTGTGGCAACAAAGAGAGCTTTTCCTAAAGGGGGCAAATTGGAGCTTGTCTTACTTAAAGAATTTGAAGTGCTGCAATCCCAACATCAATAAAGTTGAAAATCCTTAATGTCTCTACTTCAGATGAGCAGCACAAGTATTCAGACCCCAAGCTAATACTCCATGGGCTGCCTTGGCCAGCCCTCACTGCTGTGCCAATCACTCCCATTGCCTGCTCCAAAGCAAAGATGAGAGGACAAGTGTGGAAAGGGCCCACAGACTGCTAAAAGCTGCTCTGTTGGGGACACAGACAGCCTCATGCATGTGTTTGAGCTGGTGCACTCTGTGCCCATGATCTGTAATGGATTTCAGTGGAAGTGTCAGCACAATAAGGCTAGCTCATCAGTCCCCTGTCATCTTCTGTGATTAATTAAGTACAACTAATTACCTCGTCTGATACTTCTTTCAAAATATCTCTTTGAAGGTAAAACACTGTAAGAGTAGTGTCCACTGAAAAAGCGGCTTTCCACATCCACTAAAATATTAACATTTTTCCTTTTAACTAAAATGAAAAGCATCAAACATGGAGTCAGAAGTGCTGCTGTTTTGCACAAACCTAGAGCAAAAAGACTTTCTATAGGGAGAATAACCTAAGTAGTGTGCCATAAAAAGACCTTTGAAAGGTTTGGTTGCCTTTAGTTAGCTTTTGGGCTATACACCGGTAGCCTCAGTAGACCCCAGCAAGTTGTATGAATGGTTGGACACTTACAGGTGCATTAGAGGCACATGTGTTCTCTGTGCTCACCAGCTGCTTTGCCTGTACCTCCCAGACACTGGGAGAGGTGCTGGTCAGGAGCTGGGGATGACCATGGCAGCTCAAAATAATGGCACATCTGAGATGTGTGCCAATATCCCACTGCACCTCAGCCCTTTGCCAATGTCCCACCACATCTTGGAATTAATGCTGGAAGCAAATTAAAAGTCAGAATTTAGCAATCTGGATATGCAGGGACTGGCAAACTTGGGCAGCACAGTGACATGAACTCACCACGTGGGGAAGATGTGGCCAATTGCCCTGGCAGCAAGGAAGCTCTGTGTATCTGTGCCTCAGTTTCTTCACCTTTTGTTGGTTTCTGATCAAAAGTATCTGCAAGTGTTTCACAGTATTTGGTGTTCAACGAATTTGGTGACAAAAGTGAAGTATAGACATTCAAATGTGGCCATCCAATTAGAAGAGAAGGGAACAAAAAGTTCCATATTCCCCCTGTCACTTTAATTTTGTCTGCAGGTCTCGTGATATGTACTTTCAGGGGGAAAAATATCCCCAACACTTCAGTAGGGCCTTGATTCAGGACACAGAAGGCCTAAGAGGCCTAATGTAGTCAGACTAAGTTATTATTACTTATTGTTGTGTCTTACATTCATGTTAGAGTATTTTCATTACTCTTTCTCTCCTTTTGTTATACATTATGCACATTATGTCTTAATTCAATTCAGATGCCAGAATATTTGAAACACAGTCTCTTCATTTTACTGCATTCTATGATGTGTTGTATATTTATGTAATTGTAACTTTTTGACATGATTACTAGAAATATTTCTTATTCTGTCAGGAAACATACCCTGTAAGATAAAAGGAACACAATCAGAATTTCCAAGCTGTGTCACATTTTACAGAAAAGGCAATGTGATATGTCACCTGCTAACGAACTTCAGACATTACTATCAGACCTCTGATTAGATTCTCCTCTCCTTCTACCTTTACTAAGGGTGACCTAATTGCAATATAATTAATGTGAGTCAAATTTGTCCTCAGCCTGTTTAAAATTTCAAGACCTAATCTTCTAATCATCTCTGGTTTTTTTCATGGTCAAATTGCTGACATTTTTCATCTTTTTCCTAATAGGGTGCTGAGAAAATTTTACTAATGAATGAATCTGGGGAACTGCAGGATCTCTTAACCAAAATTGAGGTAATTGTATTTCTGCAAATAAATATAGGAAATATACATTTACTACTTGTTATCAAGTAGATTTTCTTCTTTATAATTTTCTTTTATTCTGCTGTAAACTTATTTTCCCAAATGTTTTTTTGTTTTACTCTTTTTTACACCCTGTTTTGGGGTGGGGGACCTACAATGTTAACCTAATCTAACCTAATGTGTGTCCTAGTCTTGGGATAAAAAGTACATATATAAGACACACAATGTCAGACTACAGGAAACTGATAAGAGCTCACTGAATACAAACACAGTTTCACTGCTTTTTGGAGGGTTTTTTGATGTGTTTTGTTGGTTTGGTTTTTTCTTTCTCTCTTTTATTTTTTTTTCTCAAAAATGAATTTGCTACAATTGCAAGAGGCAGTCAGGTTTCTCCATTACTGGAGATGCAGAAAGTGGTTCCACAAACTGCCTTCTGTTCAGGGAGGAAATGGCCATTGTTCAAGAAACTGAGCCAAAGCAATTTTGCTTTGTTTTCTTGCTTTTAGTTAATTATTTTAACTACATCTAAAGGCATCTGTATATTTACAAGCCTAACAAGCAATAATGAATGTAAACATTAAAAGTATTATTCTCTTACAATTTTGAAACTATTTGCAATAATGTTCAATGAAGTAAGCAATCATCAAAAATTATGAAAAATGGGAGCACACTTGAGATAAAAAGAACATTAATTTTACATTAAATCTTCCCAATCGTTGTCCCTGGATGAACTGATAGTAATAGGAGCTGTTTGCCTTGTGAAGAAGGGCAGCAAGATTATGAGCTACAGAACAAAAAGAAAAAAATGCCTTGTTTACACATTCATCTGAGTTTTCAATGGATGAATGCTATTATTAATGGGTTTTCAGAAATATTGCCATTTATCTTGATAGTGCTCCAGCTACTACATTTTTTGTGGGTATTTCACTATACTCCAGTAATAACTTGTCACTAATCTTTAGTGGCGCATAATTCCTCAGACTAACAGTAACAGGAATTGTATGGACTTTTGTTCTTTCTTTGTGAATAAACATGCAAAGTCCTTACTCAGCAGCGCAATGTTAAAACATGAGCTGGTAAGTACCCAAAGTGGCATAGTTCCTTTCTCTGATATGAACTTTAAGGCAATCATTAAATAAACTAGCCACATTTTCAGCAAGTGAAACTTAAAAGTGCCTTTGAAATCTCTTCTTCTATGCTCTACCGTCTTTAATTCAATAAAAAATAGAGTAAATTTATTGTTTTACCTTGGAATTAAGGCAATTGAGAGGCCTCAAGCTTTCCTTGAAGCAATTTTCTCTGGGCATAACTGTTGAACATTGATGATCTTTCTTCTTTACACTTAAAGCTTCAGCATTCTGCATCCATAAATTTGAATACACCACTTATTTCCTTGAGTACTACTTGTCAGAAGCTATGAATTGTTTTTTGATATCATCAGCTTTAACTGTAATAGGTGTAATATGTTCAGCATGAGCGTGTAAATGCTGAAAGCCATATTAATATACAGCATAGAAAACATAACATCAGCATGAACTGCCTGGAGTTTGGATTTAATGCAATACCTGCTAGATTTAATCTACACCTAAACAACAACCATGCATGTAATGTAACCAAGTAATGCATGAAAGTTATCCTTTAGCTTGCTATTTTATCAAGTATAAATGAGGCAGGCTACTGAGGTATAAAGTGAGCAATGAACCTACAGTGAGCCTCTCTGACATTGCATGTGGATGTGACCAAAGGAAAAGGCAGACTTACTGCTCTTCCATGGTGGTTTGCCATGGGATGGGGTGGTGGATCTTATCCAAAATGGGAACCAGAATGTGTATTTTTATCTGTCCTGGAGTCTTCATTGTCACAGACATTATGGTGGTTGACGAGATAACATTTTTGTCTTTCTTTCATTGTTTGAGCAGAGAGTCCAGCATCCTCAAGAATGCCTCTCCTGTGGAGGCTTTGGTTTCCTGCCGTGCTCAGCGTGCCATGGGAGCAAGATGTCCGTGTTCCGGAACTGCTTTACGGACTCGTTCAAAGCCCTCAAGTGTACTGCTTGCAATGAGAATGGGCTCCAGCGCTGCAGGAGCTGTGCAGGCTAAAAACATGTGGCATCTACACATGTTCAAATGAATTTTATGGTACTGCACCAGTTTGTAATTTTTTTTTTTTTTAGTTAATCCATTTACCCAAAACAGTCAATAAAAATCCATTTGTTGTATACTTCTGGTTTGAGCATTTGAGCTTTTTAATCTTTGTCGACCATATCATGAACTCTAAAACACAACTTTCTGGTTTCCTTATAAAGAGATTTGTAGTGTGGAAAACTTATCATATTATGTAAATTATTCCTTTTTCTTTGTGTGATCATCAGCAATCATACGTACTTTTGAGTAATGCACTCAAAATTACAGCAAAATGAAACTTAAACTTCAGATTATTGAGTATTTCTGCTTTCAAAATCAGTGAGAGTAATGTTACGTGGACCAGCCCAAGACTGTTTCACATAGCATTTCCCTGAAAAGTCACTAGAGCTGAATTCTGTCCTGAATTCTACGTGGCAACAGAAGAACTGAAACCGTTCTTGAAAGTCCCATAAATCAGCTTTCTCTTTTAGTACTTTTAAGTTTCTCTTTATTACAAAATGAATATTTTTAAAGTTACAACTCAAACATTTAACTTAGTAGATGTTCATAACCATGGTCATATCTCAGAGCTTTATGATTTTATATACCACAGTAGATCTCAGAATGATTCAGCAAGAGAACCTGACAGTTTAATAAATTGCATATAAAGTAATTGAGGATGAGATTTCAATTTTTTCAGCTTAGAGGTTATTGAAGCTTTTTGACTAGCCTGGCATGATTGTTTCAGGGCATCTGTTCCTCAGGAAGGCCCAGGTCTATGCCCAGACAACTCCAGTGCTGTGGATACCTTTGCCAATTTTGGTGGGTTTCCCCAACACAAGCACAAGAGAATTAGTCAGCAATTAGTCTCAATGGACTGTGGGCTCTCCACACGGAATATATTCCAGTTTGGAAGTGCATTACCATTCATGAACGTCCACAGAATACTTTTTAACAGGGTAACTTTAGCGAGCCATCGCCAAATGCTCATTTTTGCATTTCACATTGGCCTCATATTCCTGCTGTCAGTCAGTACTAGCACAATTAGTAGTAAGGTAGTAGAAAACACCTTGCTGAAATTGGTGTTGGTTAAAAAAGGCTTCCCTGGTAGTCATTTCACCCTGCCCAAACCGCCCAACAGCAAGTGTTGACCCATGTTATTTATGCTTCTTGCTTCATTCTTTGTAAAGGTCTGGCTGGGATTTAGGTAAGTGCAGTTTGCTTTACTAGATGTTTGCTCTGATTGGGTATTTAATTTCCCTTCCCTCTTTCCCATATAACCTTCCTTAACTTCTCTGTGATGAAGGTATTCTTTCAGTGTTTTGGGCGCAGCACAGCTGTGGTATAAGCCAGGATAGCCACAGCTGCAGAAAACATGGCTTGCAAAAAAAGCCCTCTCTGAAAACCTTGGTTTTTCTGATGCTTTATTTGCCTCACCCTTATCAAGACAGCCATCTTTCCTCCACCCTTCTCCTTGCTATGTCTGGAGGTGGTAGCTGGTGCTGAAGAGTTGGACAAATCAAATTTACTTAGATCTTTCAACATTTGAATCTAAGGGACTTATGCATATTCTGTTACATATTGAATGTGCAGGCTTGAAAGTGCTTGTACAATCCTACTGCTCCTACAGATTCTACCTTAAGGCTCAGAGGAAACATCTGGATCTTCAGCATAACATGAGAGAGATTAAATTTTATACAAAGGCCATCCATAATTCTTAGCAGTACCCCAGCTATAAAACTCTGAATTGCAGATGTGCTTTTTTACTGCATTGGTAAGAAGAAAAGAAAGAAAATAAATTACCCTTCTTTTATTTAATAGTCGTGTGCCTTTTATTTCTGGCTACTATTGCAGTCCAGACTGGTATGATACAGAATGAAAGGCAGCATAAAGCAGAATGCTGATGATTAGAAAGTCATCATTTTTGATGCATGAAAACAAATTTTTTAGTCTTTAACTTGCTACGGATCTAGAGAGGATCCTCTACATTCACAGTAGTGAATACTGAACTCAAGATTGCATACTCAGATTAATCCTTGAAGGAAATTACAGGTGAAGAACATGCCAGTGCATTTGTGATACTGTAATTCCACAGTCTTCACCCCTGAGAATACATATTGTTTGATGAGATGGTTCATATCATCATTCACCCACTGAGGTACTACATGACCAAATTACTATGATGTGACAATGTTAAACACTTTCAGTTTCACTAAAAAAAAAATTCTCCATTGTCCTGGAAGAAGGGTTTGAAGCTGGTTTTCTTACCATTCAGGCAATCAGAAAATTACTTCTCTTCAGAGTGAAACAAATGCATTTAATCCCATTTCTCCAGGGGCTATGAAAGAAATCTAGAGAGACTGTCCTAGCCAAGGCTCTAACCCTTCAGAGGCACTTAATGCCAATGAGAAAAGATAAGGCAAAATCTCCTTAGTTTTCTTTATAGAAGAAAAAATGATGAAAGCAAAAGGCCAAGTTTTGCAGAACCGTTTTTTTTTTTGCCCCCAAGGCTCTTTATGGAGACACAGGACACCTAATGCTGACAAACAGCATTCTTCAGGCACTGCATATTTGTTGGTGTACTAGAAAAATATCTTTCCTCTCTCGTCAACTGAATTACTAGCTTTTTCTCTCCAGCTATATTTTTCTTGTAACAGTCTGCATGAAAAACAAAACTTTTTTCTTTTTTTTTTTTAAAGAAGATATTTTTACTGCATTGTTTATGGTATCTGGAAGGGTTTTGGGTCTGGCTTCTCTGCTCTCCCCAGCCATCCTAGAAACACTAAGTGTGGCAGAATGACAGCATTACAAAGGCAAGCCCAGGAGCCAGTTGAGAGATATGATGGTTTCTAGAGATATGATGTATAAGAGATGCATCAGGCAGCTAGAAAAATAGCTTTTAAGTCAGTCTCAAATAAAATGAGGTATTAAGCTCTGTTCTGATTTACACTAGTAATGCATCTTTTCTTCTAAGGAGTTAGCAGCCATCTCTTCTGCTACAACAAAAATAGGACTCATCCAACTAACTGCATCTGTGTATAGGAAATTTTCTATTTCTAAATGCATCAAGCTCTGCTTCTCTTGTTTCTGGCACTCATGACAAGGCTGAAGTAGCTCAGCATATTGACATATATGAGAGCTAGTATCAGACAGCTAGTTGCTTGCTTTGGAAAAGTTTTTTTGAGCTTAAGAAGGAGAAAGGCTCGGAGTTCTCAGTCCAGTAGCTCACAGCACTTTTTCCAGAGGACTACATATCTGAGAATAAAGCTGTTTAACTCCACGGAGAGTTTTGTGGTCACAGGAACAGAGAGGTAAATAATGAGGATCCCATAAAGCAAGGTGATCATCCTACTCACATTTTTTTTCATTGTAATAGTTATTTCAGAGAAATGTGTGTCTCATTTGCACAAAAAGCCTAGGGATTATAAAATTTATTTAATATTGTGCTATTTGTAGTGTATTTTCTTTTTTTCTGTTGTGGAGTAGTTTGCTCTTTTAACACACAAATGGACATTAATTTTCTGGGGGAAAAAGTCCAAGCATTTTTAATAAGAAATAGTATATCAGGGAGTTGATTTCAATTCAAAATCTTTGTTTCCATGGTGTATTCTTTTATAAAGATACCTAAACCAGATAGACTGTCTTATGTGTCAACAGCCTACTGCAATAAAATATTTTATGCAAATTGAGAGTTTCTTCAGGCAGTGTGGAAAAACCAAGATTGGCCTTTTATTTAAAGCTAAAAAACGGCATAGATCTTACTGACCTCTATACTTAATCCTGAAGTTTTCTGATCTCAGACATGATCCTGTCAAATCAATGAGAACCATTCCACTGATTTAAGTTCCTGGTCAGCTGGGTCTAGCCTATCTTCCCTTAACAAGTTAAGTGCTGCAAAATATAGAATTATGTAATTAATACTATACTGTTTATAGTATAAATTCCTCTTTAAAAGCAAGAATGTGGTGTGTCTTGAAGCCCTCCAACATGTTCACTCACTTGGTGATTCATTTCTCCTATACTTGTGAACACATAATAATGAATGAAAAGGATCTGATAGGTCTTGAAATAAGGCAATTCAGCTGTAAGTAAACATTGTAAGAAAACTTGCTACTTTTGACTTTAGAGTCCTGTGAAAAAAAGAACAGAAAATTCTTGAGAATTTTTGGGTCTTATTAATGAAAATAAGGAATTAATTTTACTGGCATGAGTTTCACAATTTTCATGAGTGAATACCTAATGGAAGACACTTCACTGTTCCTAGCTATTGCCCCTGTATAATTGTATTAACTTTTTTTCTCTTAGCTTGAGATACATTATTTGACCACAAGAGCATGTTTATGCCCTAAATAATTTAGGAAGGAGAAGAATTAAGATTGCTTAGCTTACTTTAAATAATTTAGAGATGATAGGAAAGGATATTGTAATCCAACAATAACATGAAAAGTAAAAATTATTAGAGCTAAATATTTATGTTTAATCCAATTTATCTTCTAGCATTAATTTGCTAGAAGTGAATCAGGAAATAATTATTTTAGAAGGAAATGACTGTGAAAAAGCACTTGCAGTTTAAGCTTCTTCTAGCTTATCAGGTCTACTTTTAAAAATTGGTTTTAAATGAGTTAAAAGATTTATGAAAACTGGTCAGTTTTCCACTCAAGAAAAACCACCCTATAATAAGACATATAGTGCCTGTGTCTCTCTGAGATCTCATATTTTTACTACTGATGAAAAAATCATCCTATTAAAAACGAAGATTTATTTAAAATATTCTCCCTCCATTCCAATAATCAAGAAGCTATTTCAACAAAAATAATTTTCTTTTAGTGGCCTGAAATTTGGAAATTTATATAATAAAAGTGTACTTCAGGGTAATGCCCTTTGCCAGCTGACAGTTATATTTTGATCTGGAGAAGAAGTCTCTTGTAGCAACAGAAAACAAGCAATAGTTATATGACCACTCTGAAGAGTTGACTACCAGCTGTTATTTTCATTATTGATTGTAATCTGTTCAAAGCAGGCAAATAATGATCAATAAAAATTCATCAAGCATCACCATATAAATGTGAGCACTCATCAGCTTACCACTTAAAGCGGCTATTTTACTTTATAAATATTTAATCTAGGGGATGTATTCTTGTCTGTTAAATATGGGCAAAATTCTCTCTGATTTCAATTCAGGTAAATTATAAATGAGTAAGGATGACAAATGTACAAAACATCATCTAAATGTGAATCCTCTCTGAGCTAACTCCCAGTACCAACATTATACTGCCTTATTTGGGACTCTGCTGATTTGAGACAACATCTGAGAGTTCGAAGAACATCTAGGCACTATCTTGCCCTCAAATTTCATTTACACAATAATTTTCCCCATCATATCACATGTGGGAATAGGACATAGTAGGAGAGGGATGTTGTGCTCCTGCAGAAATCCTCCACACCTGTGGGATGATATGTTTAATCCTTGTGCATCAATAGAGCAGCACAGGCAATGAATGCTTTATACTGCCTCAGGGATCTAACTAGACAGAGGGAATATCAGATCAATACTTCAGCCTGCAAAATTAAAGGACTCAGTAAAAACTTACTTTTTTT
Organism: Anthoscopus minutus; assembly: GCA_013399455.1. Classification (NCBI taxonomy): domain Eukaryota; kingdom Metazoa; phylum Chordata; class Aves; order Passeriformes; family Paridae; genus Anthoscopus; species Anthoscopus minutus. Next base: position 26,405 of record VWYI01020259.1, read on the forward strand.
TAAAGTATAAGCACAAAAACAATAAAATCATCAACATTACTCTTATATTTGAGATATTGCAATCATTGCTTTTAATATTATAAGAAAATCATGCTGCCTCTCATTACAACTTGATGGCAACAGCTGATGCTGATAAGTTTTACTTTCCAAGATTATCACTGAGTAAAATTTACTAGAACATTATCAAGCATCAGAACTGTAATTTTAAACATAAGTAGAATACTATTATTATTCCACTCCCTCTCAGGAAAAGCCAGAATAACCAAAGCAAGATTGGCAGAAAAATCTATCAGAAAGTTTAGTCTGTAATCCTCTTCATCAGTGTTTTAGAGAGATGCATTAATGTGCTTTCTGTGGGATGCAGTTTCCCAGCAGGGTTCCTTGCTATTCAATGTGCACACAGTGCTCTGAGACAGGTGGTGCTGTGCTGCCTTTTTCTGCATCCCATGTTCTTTTACCAGTTTGGAACATAATGATCCTAATTTTTTCAGTCTGTTCTCATGTTCTTAATTAAATGTGCACTTCCTGTATCAAAGAAGAGTTAACAATTAAAAAAAGAAATCTCCTTTTTTATAACCACCAAATCTCATCCTCTAAGACATACTTCATGAGCAATATGGTTTGAAAACCCTGGAATATTCTTTCCACATTTATTCTCCAGTCCTTTATCAAGTCTATGATGGCAGTAAGTCTTTCCTATTGCAGCTTATACTTCCTGCAATGCATCTAATGTTCAATAATGTCAAATTTGTCATGCCACACTTTATGCTTACCTTCAGACAACTTGGTATATCTGCTTACTGTATGATTTATAGCCTCATGGCCTACTCACAAATCCTATTGTCCTCTTTTGGACATTTTCTGTTTTCTGTCTTTGCTGTACTATGAATTAGGGTCCACAACACCTTACTATATCATAACTTGGTTTTAGAATTTGATCCCAGATTGCTTGATACATTCCCTCTCCTTCAGACTATTTATCTGTCCTGCTAAATAGAGGTATTTTTTCCCACCCTTTTCTCCTAAATCCTAAAGTGGTGTCACCTTTGTCCTTCAGATCTCCTGACAGCCAGCCCAGGGGGGCTGTTAACCTACTGTAACCAACTATCTTCATCCAGTACACCTACAGAGAAACAGCATAAAACCAGAGCAGACAGTAACTTTTCAGCTTAACTTCAGAGTGAGCTTTGTTTATATCAAGTTGTACCAAATCCCTGAAGCACATTTTTCCTAACATGGCATTTCATATTGATAATGACAGTAACATTTACAAACTGATAAAGAACTACTTGGCTGTGAATCTGAAAGTATTTCATAAACAGAGAAGATCGGCACAATTCTGAATGTTAAATCAGATTTACCACCCCTGTTTTAACATCCCAGCTTGCTCAAGAGGCACAGAATCTAAATCTCCAGACAGAAACAATTTTTATCAATGCCCAGATTCATGTAGATGTTATCAGGCAGAAATTAGAATACACTGTCTTCTACTCCTAAAAAAAATTTCTTTGAAGTATTTAAACTTCTTAAGAATAAAGTTTTTCCAAAACCTTTATACCTGAACACCTAAGTCTCTAACTTTCCTTCTTTCCTTCCTCTATTGATGTTATTAGATACTTAGAAATAATTAAATGTTAAACATAAATATAACATCTGCTTTAACTTCTAAAATCTAATTGTGTATAAAAATCAAATGTGTAGCAAAGTAGATAAAAAATTTATCTTTCTGTTGCAAATTCGTTCCTAACATGAAGCAGCAGGTTCTCCATATCATCACTGCTTATTAGGGATAGATGTCAACAGTGAGATGCTAGTAGGAAGTTTGGTACCTTTTTTTACCTTTATCAGTATTTGATTCTATTACATGAAACAACTATTAATATCTTCAGCAGCCATTTTATTCTGAGTGTTTTTATGTGATAGTACAAAAAGATCAGACTAAGTCTACAGAAGCAAACAATTTACATTTCATAATAATAGAGGCTGTCACAATTTGGAAAATTTTTCAATTTTGAGCATTGCACTTGTGATCGATTTTTTTCTCCTGTAAGTTACAATTGAAACTGACTGCAAATATTTTGTCATTTCACACAGAACTAGGAGAATTTTTCAGAGCTTTTTCTATTGACCTAATATTAGAAA